>CM073769.1:140930557-141161810 GCA_037158775.1 Hetaerina titia
TAATCGGGCAATCATTGATGACTTAATTACATGTTGTAAACAGCTTACGTTGGGCAATAACACAAGCAATATAATTAATATATTCCCATTTTAAACATTTATCCTCAGGAAATTTTGCACACTATGAATACTAATTGTAATCACCTTGTTATAACAGACCTAAGTTAATCCTAGGATAGATTCCATAAAATAATGAAACTGAATTATATTGGATAATTTATCGAAAGGAAAACTATTTAACTAATAATATCACTGAAAGATTTCAATGGCAACCACAAAGTATACTTATTCGAACAAATTACTGCAGACACTACTACGATATGGAGCCTAAAAATTTATTTTCCAAAAATCAATGCTCGCCCCTGAATACTCTCGAAGTGAAGACCAAAATACATGGAAAACTGCGGTCAAAAAATTTTAACTGAATAATTTAAAGTCCAAATGAATGCAATTATTATGCATTGTGCAATGCAAACTATTGTAACCAAAAAAAGTCTAAGTCGAAACATTGGATTCAATTTAAGGGCGAAAATTTAAATCCTCAGTTGATTTATTTTATCCTCAGTTGCCTTAATGATAGAGAGGATACAAAATGAAATCAAAAAAATTATACCATTGACCACCAAAATTGTTGTTGAAATTCTCTTTCTATCATTCTCAGAACTTCTTTCCCTCTCTGACCCAACCACGCCTCTCTCTTGCTCCATATGTACTTCAGGATGAAATACGATAGCGTGTTTTTTCTCATGATCTTTTTTGTTCTGGTGACATACGCCTTCGGTAAAGTACTGGTTGAGACACACGTTTCAAAGAATATTTACGCAAAATTTTAATGATGTGAGAAGAGCATTAAAGATTAATATTGAAGTACGCTGGCAAAATAATTCACTAAAAGGTGGAAGGTAAGGTCAAACAATTTAGGAAAGTAGAATGAGAAGAGCTGGAATAAATTGTTTCCCTACTTCATGTCATGTGTTGGAAAGTTTACCCTTTTGTGTTTCATTTTATCTCAAAAACTTTCATTTTGGGAAACTAATTAACATTGTTTTCTTAAAATTTTTTAATGTTACCAGAATATTTGGCTCATATTTTGAAGAGGCCTCAAGTACTGAAATAATTGAAGATTAATTGGCAACAAAATAGTATAAGAGTTCAGGCATACATATCGTACGAGTGTTTATCGTGATTCACCCATTAAAATTATTTAAATAAATTTAATCACAAATTTCTACGCTCCAAGCACTGAGGAAGGTTGAAAGCACATCGATTTGTTTACCTAACAGGCAACTGTGTTACTAAGGTCACCCCAGTAGAAGAGTACTGACATATCAACTGGTGCCTCAAAAGTGACTCCAAACATAGTGTTAGGCACTGGCCACTGTGATCTTAGATGAATAAAGGAGCTCTCTACCATCCAAGTTCCAATTTGGGCGCTTCTTGGCTACCTTCCAAATGAACACTCCCCTTTCGTTAATTCGATCTTAACAAATACGCAATGCCACTCTCCTTCTTGACTAGCCAACGGTTTACGGTACGGTAGATTCCTCCACGATTTTATCACTAAATACATAAAAATGAAATTAACTTGTTCATTCACATGTATGATACTCGCATTGGCTAGCACGAGGAAGAATCATGTGATACGATGCGACGTTATCCAGCCTTTCCCATTACCCTTCCAAATGCCACAGTGATTGAGAAGAAAGGATTATGCGCCAAGGAGCAATAAATATAGATTGAATTTTAATTCACATTGTTTAGTTTTTTTTGAGGAATTATAAAATGTAAAAGGACAGTCAAATTTGAGATTGTTTGATCTTTCGGCCTCCTTCTCTGAGGTCGAAAACTCAAACAATCGGAAAGTGTCGTTTACAGTTATCTACATTTTTTTCTGTTCTATTGTAACGTCCAAATGTTATATTGCTCTCGTTTCTCTCTTGTATATACTACACTATACAACGTAATGAAATATTCATGCACATATCGCTGGCAGATATCACTGGTGCATGTGACAAATTGTCTTCCGCATCGGCACGAACAACGAGAGTGGAAACTTCGACGTGCTCCACAATTGCCGAGACCGTCTCAGCTGGAGGATATGACGACAGACTGTACTGAAACTGAAGATGAGCTCCCCGAACAATATTTTAGTATTGTCCCGGAGATTCCGTTTCACACTATCCGCAAAACAAGCTCGGCATGTTGCGATGACACAAAAATCATTCCCATGCCTCATGCTGGAAAATACAGTATGTTCTTTTGAAAATGGAATTGCATTTTTTTAATTTGAAGGATATTGAACTGATGATTGAGGCATACACAGGTGCACGGGAAACGAGGAAAAAGACGACAACTTGAGATTTTTGAGGATTGACAAAGATCACCCAAAGAATTGAATTGAAGAATTTGAAATTGAAGAATTTTTTACTTACTTAAAAAAACTTACCCAAATAAAAAAGGAAAACAATCGAAGGGGAATGGGTGGAGAAGGGAAGACGCTTAAAAGAGCATCGGCATTAGAAAGAAGTGGACGAGAGACGTAAGGAATGGGAAGACAAAGAAGATAAACGCCGACGAGAAAGGGAAAGCCAAAAGGAGAGAAGGTCGGGCAAAATTTCGCACCGAGTGGAGAAGTGGAATTTTTGAAATCCTTTCACATTTTTTATGCCACGAAATTGAATCATATTTCACGTCATTCCACTTAATTAAATCCTATCCGAGTAGATGAGATGGATGTTGAAGTGCTGATGAAACGTCGTAAAAACTCTCACAGAGATGGGGAGAAAGAAATTCTGGCCAGCGCACTGGAAAATGATGAAAATTATGTACTGTTAGTTGTTTCGGTGTGTATTAGGTTTGTGTCGAGACTTTCGATCAGCGTGCCAAGTTCCGTTAATTGGAGGCATGCATGACTAATTGGTAAACATCATGCTACGCGCCTATTTATTAAATATCCCTTAAATTGCATTTTTTTCAGTTCATTTAATATGAAAATTATCGACGATACCTTCTAAACAATATTAATTCTCCAAAAAAGCGAATCTAAGATCTATCCTTTGAGCAAAACTTAATGCATTTTATTTTAAATCCATTTGCAGTATACAAATATCCATACGCTCTCCCAAGCAGGAAATAAATATATTTTCATTTTATTATGAAATTTTAATATTATCAATAAATCTTTTACGTAATGGGCATAAAGGATAAACTTCCAGGTCAAACTGGCCACTTACTGTGAATAATTATTTGAACACTTTTCTTTGAAAATCCGAAATTTTTGGAACACAAAATTAGCGTGGCTAAAAATAGGAAAGGTAAATTGAATTCTGGAGGCATCATTCAGAAATTAGTCTCCTTAAATCGCTACTCTGATTAAACGCAAACGAATTACCCTAAACTCGACCAAAAAAATTCACTTTTTCACCAACGGCATCACTTGAATCCAACTATTCTTGAATAATTCTTTCTCTTCCAATTGCAGAATTAAAAGCGTGCGGCTAGAGAAAACATAACATGCTAACCATAAAACCATAATAATGGCAGAGAGGGCATTGAAATTCAAATTTGTCAGAACCTTGAGAAAGCTTTCATGTTTTGAAAGGAATATGATTCCTTGGAACGAAGAGTGGAAGGAAACGGAGGGCGCGGAGAAAAAAGGAGAAGCAACCAGCATCTCCACTCCTCCTCATACGAGTAAAATCCTCCTCGTGAGGCAAGACGAAGGACGAATCAAAATTTGGCCCGAGAGGAGATTGCGGCCGTACTTTACCTTGAGTTGGAAATAAAACGATTTTGTGGGATTATTGGCTCCTCTCTATACTTGCTACTCTCCCGCCCATTCCTTCCACTCGCGCCTTCTCCCAGAAAGAAGGGACCCGCCTGTTTTTTCCCCGGAAGGAAGCGGCGCATTTATCTCGACAAACCTGTCAAAGGCGGTGGGTGGCCTAGAAATCGAAGGACGGCATCCATTACGGGCGTTCCTCGGAAAAAAGAGGCGGAGGATGAGGAGGAAAAATGTTCGAGGAAAAAATGGAGTGCGCCAGCGAGTGGAGGAGAGCCGATAAAACGCGGCGGTATGGAAATATGGATCGACAAGTCTCCCCCCCCCGCCTCGCACGACACAAACCAACCCCCTGCCCCCTCCCACGTTTTCGAAATATAGCAATAATCTCGCACAGATCTCGCAACTCGTGATCCTTGAAATAAGATAATGCTGCCGCAGGCGACCTTTACAGGGGCTTTATGCTCGAGAATACACAAACGTCGATAGATTTGTAATCAGGCCCCTGCAAATGTTATACCCGATCTCAATAGTTCGAAAGAAAAAATCTTGAGCTTTGAATCCCATGATATGCCACTTTTGGAAGCGCTGTTATAGCAGCTGCTGAGGTGTAATTTCGAGAGTCGCAGACGGCGTACGGGGAAAGAATGAAACGTATCGTCGCGAGAGAAATGTCCTTTGGAGAGTTCATGACTCAGACCGTGCACCTCTTTCCCCTAGTTCCGAAATCGTTTTTACCCCCAACGATATTTTCTTGGCGCAGAGACGTCATACGATGCGGAAATGAGATAGCGAGGAGGGGGTACTGCTACAGCAAGCAACTGCTTGCTTTGTTTTATTTCCCACCGTGGAACAAAGAAATGAATAATTTATTATTCATAAACCAATACAGGGTCGACACGATTTTATTTTCTGCACCCGTTTAGTTGTGAGGAACTACACGAATTATGCCATGAAGATACTGAAAGTTGGAGTCGTAAAAGTAATAATACTTTGCGCAAATTTCATTACGCGTTCAAAGGCTCATTTCTGAGCAGTTGAAGATTTTGAAAGCACTAACTCACCATCTTTCAAAGATAATTGGTTTATGCAAATTGGAAATTAGAAAATTACGTTATGCTGTGAGAGTCATAATCTTCGTACTAAAATTCTGCCCCTAAAGCTATCGCGTTGTCTCTGTAATATTTGTTAAATTATTTCCAGATTACTCTTGATATTTACCATAGTTATTTTGTAATTACTGCATTTTTAACTGGCACATTGGATATAAATGTGTTAGTCACTCGGTAGGAAACTGAAATTGTATGGTTTTATCCAATACAGACGACAAATACAACTGGTCTTTTCACCTGTAAAAACAGTTTCATTTTCTATAATTTCACACGAACATTTGTAGTTCAATTACGATTTCAAGAGATATATTAATTGATATTAACTTTTGCCGTAGTCTCGGGAGTGAAATTGTATGCGTCTTAAAAACTAATTGAGTATTCTTAAATCTAATCACCTATCTGGTTGTAGCAAAGATTTACAACTAAAAATTAAAAAGAAGAATGAATATTATTTCTCCTGACGTCAGCGTAAATAAAAGAAGTGATGCATGATAAATGATGGATAAATGAGAATTTATTGTATCGGACAATGAGAATTCATAAATATGCCCAATTCTCTCCAAAATTTACCATTTTATTATATTTTTACGTCTATCAATGAGGAAATTTAGTTGATTTAAAGCCCAGTAGATTCATGATTACGTACAAAGGCTTTTAAACCCGAAGAGAATTTAAAAATAATAAAAAAATTAATGAAACACAAAAGAATTATTATTTTGGACAATAATTAATGTTTAGGCAATAATTAAGGAAAAAATTAAAATGTCCTTCAGTATAATATGAATGTGGATTTCACATTCAAAAATCTCCCAACTATTAATAAATATCCCTAGTTCCTAGTACAGCCATTATTGAACATCTGCCGATTAAAGGTTATATATGGACGGTCTCTAATCAGTGCTCTGTATTCTGTTTCGCGAGCACAAACTCTTGCATACACTATATCATTTTCCTTTAGATCATGCTTCCTATCAACATTATGTATAAAAATCTTTTCGCCCTTCTGCGCTTTTTAAATTTCTTCCAAAAATAAAAAAAATCTATTTATCTGTGTTCTGTTACATTTTGCCTTTATCTTTGTTACTATTTAATCGATAGAAAAATCATTAACCTTGAATGAACCAACTTAGAATTAATAGGGGGACCAATATGCTATATATTATCCAAGGTAATATTTGGCGACACAAATTCGATCATTATTTGCAAAAACGTCTTCGTTCCATCCCAAAAATCGTTTACTTCGAATCCAACAGGAGTCAATATCACACTTTTATACCCTAAGAAATATAGTAACATGCGTAAAATATCACACATTTTAGACCTTATCCCTTGAGCATGGAATATACTAAATATTCTCCTATGCAAAAGAAACTTATAGTATAAAATTCGCATTCGTTTATAAAACTTATGTAAAGCAAATTAAATAAGGTTGAAATACACGATTATCACTAAAATGCAGTGATGAAAATCCCGAGTCTTCAAACGTAAATTAGTGTAATGAAGCACTCATCCAAATTTCTAATTAACCAACTTCTTCAACACTTTTCATGGTTTATTTTTAGCTCAAATTTAGGAGGGATTTACGGCGAAGGTACAGCTAAGATCTTAAAAAAATAAACTTTCTGAGCTAAGGGAGCATTGAATGTTACCATTCGTCCTGGGTGCATCACACTTTTCATCAGACACAGGAATCTCTGAAACATAGGATCAGGTAGAAATAGGTGAATTCAAAACTTAGTGCCGAAGAGAAATACTGAAGATTTAATGAGAAGATAGAGCCATAAATGTAGAAGAATAATATGGAAGAGAGAAGAAGTACAAGATGACTTGGGACACGATGAAAGAAAGAAGAACGTGATGTATCGGCAATAGAGAGATATGCAGACATCTTTTTAGAGCATAGCACGTCTAACTAAGGGAAAACAGAAGGTAAGGCTGAGCCGTTTCCACGGTTTCTCCCCCTAACCGATTCCCCCGGTTGAGAAGGCCAATTGAAGAGGGCCCCAATCGACAAATCAAAAAGGCCCCCGGGTATATATATCGGGGAAAAACCCGAAGAGCGGGCTGTTTGCGAGAGGGAAGCCGACGGACTCCACGCCTCCGTCTCCAGTCTCCGCCGGTAGCACGGTATCTTCCCCCCCTCCTTTACCTTACCTTCTCCCGGAACAGTCCAGCGCCCTCAAGGCGTCATGATGAAGAACGTAACGCATTCTTCCCAATTTTTCAAAAGTTTTCATAAGGAAGAGTTTTAAATCCCACGTTTAAGCATAGCATACGCAAGTGTAGGCCATGTGAATGACGTTGGGAGGAAGAGTTACCAGGGAGTAAGAGATTTAAGATCCAAGTCAGTCCACTCAGCCTGAGTTTGTGTTTATTTAAACTATCCGTTTTATTCGTGCTTCTTTAGAGTCTGTTCCTCAAAATTCTTTCTTCTCACACTCTTCATTAATTATCCGTAAAATTGACAATGGGGCATTTGATCTTCGTCGTTCTTCTAGCCTTAAATTCTAAATCAATACAATATCATTTTGCAATCATCGAACAAGTCTCATTGTCATCAAAACATGCATGCTTGTAGGAAGAAATTCATAACAGAAACTAAGGGGAAGACATAAGTAAATAATGAATATTTTTATCAAAATTAAAACCGCGCTTGTTGAAGGACGTATTTACTATTTAGGGTCTTACAGTTAGCAATAAATGGAAAATATATCAGCATATGTACATGTATATACACATATTATGATAAGGTAATCTACGGTTAAGGTAGAATTATAGATGGACACAACTATCAAATAAATATCTTGTGACTCCAAACAAAACACAATCCAGCAACCTAATCTACGTCAGGTCTCTCTTCATCTCTGTGCATTTTTTTCTTCCCTTCATTCCGTCCAACATTCCTATCCTATTCCTGCCCTTTCCTCGTTTGCCGAAAATTCTCCCCTCTATTACCTTCTTCAACATCCCACTACCGCTCAATACGCCCTTCATCCATTTTTCCTGCCTCCATAGGATTTCTCTCGACAAACCCCTCTCCTCACCCACCATCTACAGTACTTCCTCATTTGTTTTCCTTCCGGACCATTTCACCTTCTCCATTCTTCTCCACACCCACATTTCAAAAGCCGCCAATCTACGTCTATCCTCCTGCTTCAGTGACCATGTTTCCGCGCCGTACATAGCTACGCTCCATACCAGTGTTTTTACGAGTCTTGTCTTAACATTCCTACTCACCGTCCCCGTCATCAACTCCTTCCTCCTTGAGAAAGCCTACTTGCCTAGCGCAATTCATCTCCTTACATCCCTACTACTTTGACCGTATTGGTCCAAAACACTTCCGAGATATGTAAACTGCTCTACCTGCTCTATTCTTTCCCCGCCTATTTTAATATTTAGTTAAGCCTTTTTCTTTCTGGAAAATCGCATAACCACACATATATATATATATATATATGTATGTGTATATATATATATATATATATATATATATATATATATACACACACACATAAGCCAAAAAATTTGGTGCTGGTGTAGTTTTGGAGGCGAAGGCGGTCATTACTTTTGAGACACAATTCTCTTGAAATATTGCATAATGAAGATTTTCCAGCAGTTCACTAAGCATTTAAAATTGGACAGTGTCAAGAAAAGGGAGACGAAGAGAAGACAGTTTTCGGAACTGTGGCGAGCAGTTAAAAGGCATGGATATTGTGGAGAGAAATTGGATTAGCGGGATCGGGCGAGTGGAGAAACAGCTTGAGAGTTACACGTCTCTCCCCGGTCTCGACTTCCTCCACGGGCCCTGCGGCTGAGAAGCGGGCCTCCATGAGGGCCGAGAAAGAGTTGAGGATTAGTGAAAGGCGAGGAGTGAGGTTAAGGTAAAGACGTACGGTAGTTGATGGATATGGAGGGAGGAGAGAGTGAACGGCTCAAGGCTAGAGATGGAGCCGGGAGTGCCGGCGCGGCCCGCGAACAAGGAGGAGCGATTGGGGGAGGGGGGGAGGGTGAGTGAAGGAAATTGGGCGCGGAGAGGTTGGAGCGTAGTGATTGGAGGAGAGAGGGAGAGCGGAAGGCAGTAACCATGGAAATGTGATGAAGCGAAATGAGTTCTCCCTCCCCGCCCCTCCGACCCCAATCCCTCGCGAAGGGAAGAACACATTTCCCCGCTACGAATTTCTCTTTCCGCCGGCGGTTGAGAATATTCATCCCCGAGCTTCTCTCTCCCACCTGGACACTTTCCTCGCGCCCTCCCTACCGCGGCCCCCCCACCGCGGCCAAACACACTCTGGAATGGAACGGGCGCAGAGATAGCAGCCAGCGACCCGCCTAATCATTTGAATGGAATGGAATATGGAGCGCACCATAATGTGTTTATCCCATTACAGCACGCGGGCTCCATCGTGTGCGGATGCATAAATTGTTTGCACTGCTGGATGGCATTTTACACTGTGCAAGAATCAATGGTACGTCGCGGCAAGTGTAAGTGAACCGAATACGAGAGATACTCAAGAATCGATTAGCTCTTAGTTGATTACGTTCAAGTTGTCTCGGCTCTGATCTGTCATAAATGGGTTCCAAAATTGCCCTAGGCAAACATATGGAAAAGTATTATCCCCATAAACTATGGGTTGCGCCCCAGCTATTGCAGACGATTTTTTACTTGCCAAATTTGAAAATGCAATCAACAATATCAATTTATATATTGATGCAAATTGTTCATCTCAAAGTATTTATTACGATAAATGCAAAGGTAGATGTAAAACAGAAATACATTCAACAAAATAATAGAACTTTTACAAGGTCTAACTCTTATGCAATCCAAAACCGAGACAAAAGATTTTCTAAAATTTCAATAGTTATGGTTCACACACACACTCACACACACATGTGCATAGGTGTCTCTTGGTTGAATTGTCAGCTATTCACGTATCATGGAAGACCACATCGTATATCTGAACCGGAATATAATGAGTGTAATCCAGTGCAAGATTATAACAATAACAAATATTCTCTCCGTGACTGATTCAAAACAAAATGACAGAGAAAATTAAAAACTCGAGAAGAAACATTTCTTATCTTGGGTTGCCATTTCGTGGACAAGGCATGATATTGTCTACTTATGTACAGATCAGCCGGAGAAACGGCTTTATCGCTTTTAAAATATTGCTTATCATTTTTAACATGGCACCTATTTTCCTTTTACGCATAATTAGTGCACTTAACTTTGATTATCATTAGGTAATCTACTGGTTAAGGTAGGTTTTTGGATGTACACAACTATCAAATAAATATTTTGTAACTCCAAACAAAACCCAATCCAGCAACCCACTCCACGTCAGGTCCCTCTTCATCTCTGTGTACTTCTTTCCTCCCTTCATCCCGTCCAACATCCCTATCCTATTCCTGCCCTTTCCTCGTTTGCCTAACATTCTCCCCTCTATTATCTTCTTCAACATCCCACTGCCGCTCAATACGCCTTTCATCCATTTTTCCCGCCTCCATAGGATTTCTCTCAAAAACCCCTCTCCTTACCCACCATCTCCAGTATTTCCTCATTTGTTTTCCTTTCGGTCCATTTCACCTTCTCCATTATTCTCCATAGCCACATTTCAATTAACTTTGATTACTGCCCTATAAAAAAGGCAAAATGTAGTCAACACAGCAAAATTTCAGAGCTTTGTGCGTACATGAAATTCATCAGGTGATGGTGCCTGACTCAAGGATTCCTGACCAAGGACTCGTGACACATTCCTGACATTACCCCGTGAGAGGCTGACATTTTTTAACTATTTGGTATATATTTCAAGAAACTGTAACAGTAACTTTAACGGAGTCACCCGCTATGTGTGCATTATAATGCAACCATTTCAGAGAGTAAAAATCATTCGCCTTGACCAGGATTCGAACCCGGATCCCTCGATATCCGGCCGAATGCTTTAACCAATTAAGCTACCGAGACGTCCTATTACACTCTGAAATTTTGGGGGCTTTAAAGGAACAAGATGTTATGACGAAATACCGTACATTTGTACGGTAGTACGGTAGATACGTAGTTTTGGGCTTAAAATTATTCTCGGAATCAGCATAATCTTTTCAGATTCAATGAAAAATTAGTACGTATTAATTTTAATGGGACACTCCTGGAGTGAGTTTTAAACTTTATTCCGCTGTATTGAAGAGAGTCCCTATTTCTCAGGAGAATAATGACTCCTACCATTAGCCGCCATAACTAAAAGAACCATTATCTTTAAATAATGAAATCATATCCACCCCAAAATAGAATAATATTGAATTATTTTGGACTATATTATTTAGCTACCTAAATATTCTAACTTTATTAAATATCCACCTCTCATAAAATATCTGCGATGACCTCAGCTGCCGCGTCGTACCATAATTATTCCTACAAAACACATAGATATTGATTTCTAATCAAGATATGATTGCATAAAGGAGCATCGAAAAACAATAGTGCATTTTTTGCAAGAACGCGACGCTCAAATACTGCTGAATACGAGCGTAAGCAATAATCGATCGAGGAAACGTTTTGAAATCTATGTAAGAACGATATTTTTTTAAATAAATTCCGATAAACCTGACCTTAAAATTATATTAAGGAATATTTATGAGAAAGATAACAATTACTTAGGTAACAGTAAGTACGTTTGATTTCATGCCGCTCTTCACTCATAAAAAATAAAAGGTTCATATGATTAAAATATTTTTACACGGAAAATTAAGGAATTTTGTAAAGTGAAAATAATTCGCCTTGATCGAGACTCGAACTGGAATGCATTTGCACGGAGAGAATAAAATTTGAGTCATGGGTAAGGCAAATGATTCTCACGATTTTTAAAATTCCTGCATTTTCGATGGTCATCTGCAGATGAGTAAATAAAAACTACTACTAAACCGTCGCGGTATCTCCCGCGGTCCATTTTACTGTTAATCAGAGAAATATCACAAATTAGCATTTTATAGATCGAAAAAGATTAAAGCTACATAGAAGTAAATTCATCGGTCGTAAGGACCGATAGTAAAACGACCTTACTATTCTAAAAAGACGACGTATTACGAATTTGGGTAAATTATTATTTTTTTCTTTGATGAACCAGTATTCATGCAAAGTAAACTCCACTCCGGCGATAATTCTTCTCCGTCTTCATTAAACTACTTTTTTTCTCATACTTCTAGAAAAAAGATTGCCTAGGTGAAAAGAGAAATAGACATTTACTGAAAAAATTGAAATAGTTGAAATTCACACACAAATGGAACACGGTTTATTCCGCGCACTATTGGCATTGACGATAAATCAGATCGGAAGATATTATCATCGAGTCAGGTGACCTCGCGTCAGCTTTCAATATAAATCGAATTCTCTTATATCTAATGACTCATAAGTGGGAACGATTCTTTAGCAAATGCCAATCAAACTTTACGTTTTCAGTAATACTAGTTCGTATTTTCACACGTTCGCAGCCCTGTCCCTGCCTCCCCATTGGAAATGCGACAGTCATCGAACTACCGGTACTTGCACTCGCATCATCGCACGGAGCAGGGCACCCGAAGCTACCAGTGACCCCTGCAAACGTCGCGTTTGGCAGCCGATCGTCGCGCCGGCAGTCACCCCGCCTCCTCCTCCCTCGCTCCCTCTTCCTTCCCACCCACATTCATTACACTCCCCGAAGCGCCAAATTGACTGAGCGAGGGAATCTAAAAGTGGTTGCGGGGAAGGGTTTGACGGCGGGGGTGGGGGAGGGGAAGGAGAAGACCGCCTCACCCGGCGCGTGGGAATGGCGGAGGGAGAAAATTAGACGCAAAGAAATCGGGGGGAAGGCGGTGGCGGGGGGGGGGGGGGTTCGAATGGTTTTCGAGGGGGCGCAGCCCTCCCTCTAATGGATGTCCCTCGACGTCTTCGGGAGGGAAATGAGCGACAGGGTGAGAGAGGGGAGGACGGTGGCGCCGCGGGTGGGGGCACACGCAGAGAGGGGTGATGCTTGCTGGGAATAAGGGCGCCGGGGTTGCCGGCGCGGAGAGTGGTGCGTGGGGGCAAAAGCTCGGTGGGCGGGTGCGGGGCCCCTTCGGAGAGGTTATAAAGTGGTGCGCCCGTGCGGCGGGTGGGTAGATGGTGCACAAGGGCGATGTAGAGAGAGAGAGAGATGAGAGGTGAGGATGCGGACGGGGCGGCAGCGCCCAAGTCAGGAAGATTAATCTGACTGCATTCAAAAGCCTTTGGCGTGGGATGGGGACGACGTGAAAGTGAAAGGGACTCAGTCGCCGTGGAAAGCATAAATAACCGCGGTGGCTTGGAATATCATGCCCGACCATTCTAATGCGGGGGAAGTTGAGAAGAGGGGAAGGGGAGAGAGTAGGAGGAGGGGGTTGTCTTTTGGGACTCACGGTGTGATTGGGGAAGTTCTCAAAGGCAGGAGTGCGATATTTATTTACGCCAGTCTCGCAGCACCACAACCTACCACCATTAATTATCCTTTCGAAATGTGCGGAATGATTTTTAAACAGGTTTTACCCAGGGTCCAGGATCTAGACCAAGGGTAAAACCATATGAATGGTCGCCGAATAATTTACATGTAGTAAAAAATATTAATATTCCTCCGAAGATCTTAAATGTATCCATCAATATTCCCGCAATGCGAGGTTCGTTCAGAATAGCAAGCAATCATTTTTAAATTCCATGTTTCTCAGGGAAATGAGGCTGTTTTGGTACTGGCTAAGAAATCATATACTACAATATAGATGCAATTAACAATGAATATGAGATATTTAATTCTCAATAAACAAAGCCAATTTCTTTTTCTTTTTTTCAAATCCAAGGGAAATTTTCTCTTTACACGAGAGCCCTCTCCGTGGTATATTCCTTTTACGTAATAATACTGAAGAAATTAAGACGCCACGCGATATGTGGTTAATTTTAAGCTTCTTGATACCTGTGAATGAAATTTTAAGGCAAATTTATGAAAAAATGTTGATATATGGATTTTAATAGAGATTTAAGACCCCTTGGCTCTGTACCAATTCCAACAAATTTTCATTTCCGTTCCAGCAAAGGTTGCTTAAGAAGAGTTAAAACGTGATAAGGCCGAAGAGGCTATTTAAAAGAGTCATCATTTCTGTCACCTGTTTTCACGTTTAATGCTATCATTACACAGTAATGTCTAATGGCATGAAAAGGTTACGTATTTAAATTAAGAATTCTAGAAGAAAATGTGAAGCTATTTTTTCGACTTCATCGTTTTTTTTGGTAGTAAATTTCTTGGTTTATAATTCAGGACTTTTGTATTACCATTTATGCTTGTCTTTAGCCGAAGTTTCTACATTCGAATTTCGATTTATGGGAGTAAAATATTGAATAATACTACAATCATTAGCCGTTTGATAATAATAGATTTTACTTAAACTATTATTATAATTATATCTTATAAAGAAGGATTTAGCTTATCTGGTAGTTACATATATATATATATATATATATATATATATATATATATATATATATATATATATATATATATATACACTTTTTTGGAAAACCCACAAACATGTAATGTAAATTCACTGATAGTCATAACAAACACAGACACCAAAACACACAAAAGAGGGACTCACTGGTTCTCGAATTTTCGGTGGTCCAACCACCTTTCTCAAGAGGAATTAGGAACAGAACTGTTAATAAACAGAAATATATATATATATATATATATATATATATATATATATATATATATATATATACTATATGTATAAATTGAAAATGACGCACTCCGGCGACGCGCAAACACACAAACACTAGGTTAATAAATATTAAACACACAGAAACATAAAAGAAGGACACTTACAGTAGATATTTACGTTTCGACGGCACGGCCGTCGTCATCCTATATATATATATATATATATATATATATATATATATATATATATATATATATATATATATATATATATATATATATATATATATATATATATATATATATATATATATATATATATATATATATATATATATAAGAATATTATATTTACATCCTATATATATTATATATATAAATATATAAAATATATAACATCATCAGGATGTGATTTCCTATTGTTTGACAAAGGATAGGATAGGCCTTACATAATCCCATTTGTTCTCCGAATCATATATTACAAACAAACCAGCAGATAATCAAACAGTACTTCGATGCTTGAAGATCATTCCCCTTTCGCATTCTATTAATTTTGCATTCATATGCGTACAACCTGACTGCTGACCACCACCTAGGAATACAGTCAAAGGCAGGTCATTACCTCAAGATACACCGTCAATAATGGGAAAGGGAAACAAGGGCATCGTTTCTCACAGGCCAATGAGAGGAGGGCGAACGTGGAAGCGGAACGATTTTTCCGATTTGGACCCGAGCAGGATCCATTAAATCCACAGTCGTGGTTACAGCGGACACGTTCACCTGCAACCCTGAAATTGAACCCTGGTCTCATTTCGTGCAGCGCACGTATCTAGTCAGTCAACCATGGCGCCTCGTCCCAAATCAGACGTCTCGCCATTCGACGATCGAAGTTACTCGTACCCTGCTCACATCTCATAGCATATTAATTTGAATCCAGATGACTTTCGACGATCAAACCAGCAGTGCCTGTGCCCTTGACGGAGGTCGCTTTCTCTTACTATTGTCGTGTTCGATTTCTCCTCCCCCGCCCTGGCTAAGATATTTTCATAGTTAACGTGAAGCACTAGAGAAATATAATTTTCAAAATCTATATATATATATATATATATATATATATATATATATATATATATATATATATATACGAATCATAAAAAATACTATCGAAATAATAGAAATGTTGTGCTACCAGTATTTATATATCCACCGTGTTCAAAGAGTAGCTCCAGTAAAATTAGGAGTAAGTATCTTTAACTAAAAAAAATCTAAGTATTAATATACTTTAAGCTGCACGATTGTGGTATAATTAATTATCTTCTCAAATATATTTTTTTTTCTCCCATAGGTCGATTCTTTTCTCTCAAAGTGTAAACTTTATAATTAGAATGTCCACATATAAAAACAACTGGGTATTGTATTGAAGTAAGAAGGTCAAAGCAGGATATAAATGTCAAGTTCGCAAAATCCAGTCGCGCATTGAAAATGCACCGTGCAGAAGAAGGACATGTTCTAAAAAATACGAAGTCAGCATTCAGTTTTCAGAAGGAAATGATTTATTTTTGTATGCCTATTAATTTACTATCGAAAAATGAAAATATTAAAATAATATGCAATGCCATCTAATTGTATTTTTGGAATTGTTTAGCATATTTGATGAAATAATAATATTGCCTCTGGTGTTTAACATTCAATTCCTGAGTACGGATTTTTCTTTCTTGTTAATGAAAAGCTTTTCTCATCGGCTATGGCGAACGTTGGACAAGTGTGTAGCTGATCTTTTCCGGAAGCACAAGCATGAGCCGATGCAGCGGGTGACACATAAGATAAAACATTGCAATACATAAGAAACCGAGCTTCCTTCTGGAAATTATGAGGACGTTTTTGAAAACTTGCGGCGGCAAACAACCACAGAGGGAAAGAGGTCTTCACTTGAGTTACACTTCGGTGTAACTCAAGCGTGAAATTGCGAAGGCCGACGATTGGTGAGAGGTAGAGGGAAAAAAAGCTGCTTACTGTTTTCCTATACTGAGGATGAAATAAGGAAGGAAAGAGCCGTATTTCATGCCACATCAACATCATCCTGGGTCATCGTCTTCTATAAAAAGATAGCCCACTCCATTGACTTGTGGTCGATGCCGATTGGACGTAAAAACCATAATAAACAAGGGCGGAGGGAGGTATCCCGACCAGGAGGTAAATTCCCCAGGCGTGCGAGCTATAAATAAGTAGCCAATGGGTGCGAAGGAAGAAGAAAGAGTGGCGAGTGGGGGGCGGGGGGGCAAGACAGGGTAGGCGGATGGGGCGGCGAAGTTTGTCCCAGTGAGTGGACCAGACGCCGTTTGATGGATGAGGCGGTGCTGGCCGACTTCTGCAGAGGAGAGGAGGAAAGTGGGCAGAGGGGGGAGGGGTGAAACCCATACCGCCCTGGGGGCGCGAGGTGGCGGGGAGGAGGATGGTAGTCAAGAGATGCCCTCGAGAGCCACCGGCGAGAAAGGCAACGATGGGAATCCGAGGCAAGGGAGAGAGGGAGGAAGAAGAACGCACTTGCGCGACGGACCCTTTGTCCCCGCGCACCTCGACACCGTGCAACGTCGAGAAAGAATGAGGGGAGGATGGCGAGATGGAGAAGTGGGCACGCTCGAATTGCGCCGCCGCTGAAGATGGGAGATAAGGCATGGCGACGGAGCGAGAGCCATCCGAAGGGCAACCTCAAGCCCGCAACTCTACATGCGTCGTCACACTGCCGGAGAGAAAATCCGCTCGTCCGAAGTGGAGTTTTTCAACACATACTACTTAACTATCAGATTTTTTTAATACTTTCCCGATAAAACCGAAGACTATTGTCAGGTCCTTTTTTAATCTTTTCAAAGCCTTGCTCTTTTCTTCTTGAGGATGGCGTTACGCTTTTGTGATGTGAGCATGGAGAAGAATAGAGGGAATAAAATGGATAGAATGGAAGACAAACGGATAAGCGCATATGCATGGTGGTGGATGGCAGAAGCTTTTTAGGAGAAATTCAAAGGAGGCAGGAAAAGTGGATGGAGGATGCATTGAAAGCCTATGGGATTCTAAAGACTGATATAGGGGGAATTTTGGGTTACGCGAGCAGGGGAAGGAAAGGAAGATGGATTTTGGACGGCATGAAGGGAGGCAGAAAGCATTGAAAACATTTTTATACGCTTGAAAGTACGTAATCTGCCTCTCGAGAGGTTAATGGTACTATGCACCGTAAAATAATTTTCAAGTTATATCCATGACTCTTGTCTATTTGAAAACTATAGATGATACTAAAAGGAGTTTCATTCAAATAAAATACATCCTGAGAACCTTTTATAAAAAAAATTCAAGGTACTTCAGAGCAGCATTTTAAAGTCTTATTATTTTTCAACTCATTTCGAAAAGACATTTGATCACAAATACGTCACGTTAAATCCACAGCTATAATATTCACAGGAAATCGATGGGCTCAAATAAATGGATACACTCCAGACCTGAGTTAAGGATTACAATCCAAGAGATAGGTGTCATTTTCCATGATTTGAGCAGAGAAATGATGACATCAGAGAGGGAGCCAAGATGTGCGGCGTGAAATTGCCTTTTGCCACAGAAATTCCCTTCATTTCCTTCCAGGCATGGGGCTAGATTACGAAAAACTTTGCTTTCTTACTGTTTTCGTCCCCTGGGAAAGTATTAAGGTGAAAAATGAATACAGTAAGCTTACATCAGTATAATGAAATTAAATGAAACTGTCGACTACGCAATTCCACAACACACTTTATTCAGAAACACGGGCCAGTTTACGAGGTTGAATACCGAACGATGTGTGCACGAAGTTTGCTTCTAGGAGGACCACCTGAGGAAGACGCTCAACGTCGACACCTGGAACGTGTTTTTGAATAAAGTGTGTGTAATTACAAAGTCGATAATTTCATTTCATTTCAATATGTTATGCAAATACACCGGAGACAACAAATTTTGCATCGGTGTAATTTGAAATGGCTCAGCAACTCTCACTGTCGTAATAACAGAATGTAGAGGCACAGAACTAGAAACAGTATTTTTCCGGTTCAAATCAATTGTACCAAACTGTGTATGCGTGTACAGTGTTTCAAAAGTAATGCAATTAAATTTCCCGCGCCGCTCCTATTGGTTGGAGTAGAATCAAATTACTTGGGTTAGGTGAAGGGGACACTAAGGTTTGCCGCAAAATTGGTCTTAGTGCTCTCCAAGCTGTGAAAGTGGCCGAACATCAGTAATTGTAAACCTCTGTGCGCCGACCGAGTCACGAAAAAATTGAAATCGACGGTCAAGCAACGTTACGCGATTACTAAGTATTATGCTAAACTGAAAAAATCTCTTGAGATGACTAACAAAATGATTCGTGAGGCTTACTCTGAGGCTCTGTTCAGTCCTACTCATAAGTTTCGAGGAGATCCGGGAAGAGGTTCATGACGAACAATGCTCTGGGCGGCCCTCAACAAGCAAAACCGACAGCAATGTGGCACATGTTCGACAATTGGTGGACTCTGACCGTCGATGGAGTATTAAGATGGTTGTCAATGAACTGGACTTGTCGTCAACTCATGTGTGTTGCATTGTTACTGAAGATTTATACTGAGGAAAGTGTATGACAATCTCGTGCCCAAGGTGTTTGTCACAACGCGCTACGAGTGCGCGAGTTCCTGACCAAACAACAAGTTTCTCACCCCCCTGTAGTCCTGACATCGCCCCAGCAGACTTCTTTTTGTGTCCTCGGATTAAAGCAGCCCTGAAAGGAACCCGTTTTTCGTCCATAGAAGAGATACAATCAACTGTGACGAAGACCTTGCGAGAGGTCCCCAAAGACGCCTTCCAGGGCGCGTACCGGTCATGGCAGAGTCGCTGGAAAAAATTAGTAGAATCCCTAGGACAGTATTTTGAAAAAGTTTAAGTGTTTGTGCAAATCTGTTCAATAAATTACTTTAGAAAAAAGTAATTGCATTACTTTTGGAACGCAAACGGTATTCACTGTGAGCGGGCATACGAGGAATGGATGAATTGACCGAATGAACGAGGAATGAATTTACACTCTTTCCGTGATGCATTTTTTCGAATATCGATCTCTAGTGATGGCAGTTCAGGGTTATGTGGGGAAGGGAATCTTAACCGTTGGAATCACTTTAACTTTTTCAGAGTCCCAGACCTCTTTGAATGTTTTTGTACGACGCAATTTATAAAAATAAGCACTAATTTTGGTGTAAATACAGACAAATATGTTTAACTTTAAGAAACAGTGTTACACGATACTAAATAGGTGGGACACACATTGCGTTTCTTCACCCTGGGACCATTAAATCTGTTAGGATGGTTTTTAGTAGTTAAAGACGAAGACAACACCCTGGATGAAAATTAAATTATTACAAATTGTTTATTCTAACTCAAAGTTCCTAAACGTCATTCGAATTTCCGGCGTTTTTTTTATTCCAACTGCAACGCGTGATTTTTCCCGAGGGATCGGCGGGCCGTCGCTCACCGATATATATCTATAGCAGCTATGGTGATGTGTCTCCCCCCCTTTCCCTTTCCCACAGCTTCCTGAACCTCCTCCTCCCCTTTTTTAAGGGGAGATCGGCCGAAGTTGGGAGGAAGAGGCGTCTGTCAGAGAAGAACTTGAGCGGGTGGTTGAGTGGCCGATCTCAGTCCCCTATCGCGGAAGATTGCTGGAGGAATGTCGGAGGGGAAGTGGGGAGGTGGGAGGGGGAAGTAGGGGGTGGGAGAGGAGAGGGTTTGGTTGGAGGTCGTCAGAGTGGGAAGGGTGGGATGAGGGCGATGAGGTCACCTCCCCCCTCGGCCCTCCAGGCATTCGATTCAAGTGGCGGGAGGAGGCGGGGGAACTTTGCCGACGTTTTTCTCGGCCCTTCGCTGGGCCGCCGAGGGGATGCGGAGAGGGGCGTGGGGTGGGATGGCAAGGAGGGCTGGGGGAAAAAGCCCGAAGAGCAACAAGGGACGCCGCTTCACTCGATCGCCTTCCCGCTAAACGCCGTCGCCATCCGCCCACGAAATGATAAGGAATAGAGAGAGCGAGAGAGAGATGGTGTAATCAGCGTTTGGGGTGGGTGGAGGAGGGACGAGTTGAACTGTTCTCCTTCCCTCGGATGACTGACACGGACGGGTTTATCTCGATGTCGCGGAAGAAGGGTCGCGCGTGAAACGATGGCTCTCCGAGTTTCGGATTTGGGGAAGAGGGAGCGGGAAAGGGGAAAACTTTCTGCCCGGGCGAACAGAGCCATCGATATCCAATAAGTCCCGATCGTGTATTGCGAAATTTCCGTCTGCAAGACGTGAGCTGAAAGGATACTTGGGAAATTTCTCTGCTCGTCTGTGCGTGGGGCTATAAGCTACCTATATACTTCAGAGATTTCGAACACAGTACTCGAGGAGAGTATCAATACGGAATCAAATTAGGGTTAGCAAGCTGGAATCTCATTTTGGATTGGCGGAGGTGAGGTAGGTACGGAGGAAAGAAATCAACGGAAAAATTTACCGAACAAATAACTTTAGGGTTTTGTACGATATCTATTCCACTTTTTATTTTCCTATAAAACCACAAAATAATAGGGAGTATTTATTGAATAGGGAACTAAAGCTTCACACATGATAAATATTGATGTTAAAATAAGAATATATGACGTAAAATGTTTTCAACGTGTACAAGCCAAATATTGCAGTAAATACCTTGTAGCTGACTGTAATAAAAATCTTAAAAGCACATAAATCGGTGGACTCTGCTCCTTTAAAACGAAATTTTTGAGAAAAAATAAGATCTCTCCATGATTTACAAACATTTTCCTTGTTGTTAACTCATATGCTGGCCTGGAAACCTAGATCACTAAGATAGTCACACTGATAATATAGGGATGCGATAATATGCGATTTCAATGAAACTAAGTACCATTACGCATAAAGTAATACACTTTTTCAAGAATGCGCTAGCAGAATATATTCCGTTTTCACGACGATAACTTTTATGTGCGTTTGTATGCGTCAAATTTGCTTTACCAGTGGCCGTAAGGCCTTAATGAAGAACAGGCACGTGACGAGGGTCACAAAAAATTATATACACCCTCGCTCCGACAAGCCAGTAAAATGTGCATGAA
This sequence comes from Hetaerina titia, assembly GCA_037158775.1. Classification (NCBI taxonomy): domain Eukaryota; kingdom Metazoa; phylum Arthropoda; class Insecta; order Odonata; family Calopterygidae; genus Hetaerina; species Hetaerina titia. The sequence goes on from CM073769.1 coordinate 140,952,279, forward strand.
ATGTCCTCGGACTAGCGGAGAGGTCTCTCTGCCAGTCATAAATTTAGTGAACCTTAAGTGAGGCACAGAAATCCATGATTTACTTTTATTTCATTTGGGATGCATGGCCAATGGCATAATTGACTCAAACGACTCACTGACCCATGGATTAGTCCGACGCCTATGGAAATGCCATCGACCTGCCTACGCTCCCAACTCTCATTAAGCCCAAAGGAAGCAACATCATGATGAATTGGCGGAAACAGAATGCATTAAGTACTGACGTGGTTACTCTACATGAGATATTATCACATAATTTTGCTTCAAAAATCGCATAATCTACCTAAAGGTTGATTTAATAATTAGGAATTCAATTCACATAGTATTAATTGTAAGACCACATAGGTATATATATATATATATATATATATATATATATATATTGCTTGCTGAAGTAGTTTTAATTATTTGAAAAATTTTGCCCGAAGAAGGCAAAAAGGAAATGATCAATAATTCGACGTAAACAAATTTACCTGATAGCAGATATTTTACATGTATATAGTGTTATGTCTGGAATCTAAGAAGGAGATGAATGGGGCTATGGAAGTTCGTTATTTAAGTTGGCATTCCATGCTTCAATAATTCAAGGAAAACAGTTTTACATTTTCATTTTCAGGCATTTGAAGTGAGATTTGACTCTTAATCTATACCTGCTTCTCTAAATAACGTTTGTGGTGAACTATGAAAAGAAATAGCTTGCTTCTTGCCACTAAATTGTTAAATTTTAGCCCTTTTCCTCTCGTGCGTCCTATATTTAATCGGAAATCGTCGTATACATGTTTCACAAGATTTATTTTCGAGTAGTATTTTTAAATGACATATTCTGCTTTTAAAATTGTTCCGCCAATTTGATGAGTCCAACAGAATGCGACCTCAAAACTATTTTTTAAAGATTAAAAGCCTTAGCTTGGTTACTGAGTTATTTTAGAGCGTGCTTTTGAATATCTTAGAGACTTGGTCGTTGAGGCCAGTGGGTAAGCGTAGGTTGGAGGCTTCGAGATGTGGGTGTGGAAAAGAACAGAGTAAATAAAATGTATGTCAAGTAAATCAAATAAAGAAGTGCTAGGAATGGTAGGGGAAGAGAGAAGGTTGTTGGGAGCATTTTGAAGGCAGGATATGTCGATACTGGAGACAACGAGAGACAATTGGAGTACTGAAAACGGAAATAGATGGAAGAATGTGGAGTTGGAAAAAAAGTTGGAGGGAGGAAAAAATAAATATTTTGGATGAGAATGAGGCAGGTACAGTAGAATGTATGCAAAAGTGAATATTGAGTTACTTTGATACGAGATGTAGGATGGGGGTTAAAGAGTTTTTTTCGTGTTAGTTATGGCTTAGGATTACATTATTGTGTAGTTAATGAAAATTAGCAATTTTCCACAATCCAGTTGTGGAAAATTGCTAATTTTCATTAATCATGTTATTCCACCATATCACGCCTGAAACGTCTCTTTTTAGTAGTGTGTAGTGCTTGAGTCCATCATGTACCTACCCTAATCTGGTAGACCACTGCTAAATAGGTAGATTGATATTATTAGGGGGGATTAAACTATTTTCCTGTGGTATCCTGGAAATATCTGACATATATCTGAAAATCCCCATGGAACAGATGAAGGTGACGGTTCTCATTGGAGTCACTCAGAATCGATTTCATGTCCTCCGGTTGAAGGAGCCCCAAGGCTCCTCCTTCCCAAGACCCATTGAACTAACAATTCCCTTTCTGTTAATTAAAGGACAATGACGAATAAGAACATAACGTCAACGTATCTAGCCATGAGGCTTGAGAACTGCAAAGAGAGAGAGAGAAGAATGCGAGGAGTGACAGTTCAACAATTGTACCCCCGAGTTCACTTCTCAGTACCCTTTTCAGAGACACTCTATTTCATCGTTATGAGTGAGTAGGAGGGGGGGAAGGGGCGAATACTAGATCTTATTAAGGCGAGAGAAATTGGACTGACTAGTTGCTGATGTCGACATTTCTAAAACCTTGAAGTTAGTATAACATACAATATGTTAGGGGATATAAATTAAGCTGCTCAATATGTTTTTCCGTTTGAGCCTAACAATATTTATTTATCTGTAGGTTACTTCATTTTTTCAGTGCATCGGTAGCAAACTTACGTTATTTTAAGCCAACGGTGCGGCAAAATGGTTTTTTAAACACATGCTCCTTTCTTAGATGCAGATGGTCCTTTCGTCAGCATTAATATTGCATGAACTTGATTCGCCGCACGTTATTCCAATTTTTCATTAAATTTTTTTTGCAAAAATGAGGATTTACTTCCCTGAATTATTTTCCCGAAGCGTTCGGTGGATGTTACGATCAAGGTCTGAAATTATGGACAGAGAGAGAGAGAGAGAGAGTGCTTATGGGGGTGAAAAACATGAAAGAGAAAGGAAAATTGGTTCCGGAACCGATTAAATTCAGTAAATCGGTGGCCGGTGCCACTTTCACCCCGTCTAACAGGATTTCATTCAATTACCACTTAATCACGAAGTGAGGCGATAAAAGAGCTCAAAATATTCCTCGATAAATGGCACAGCTATGGCAAAGTAACGTTCCAATTATTAAACAAATCTGTGAGTAACGCGAGTAAAGGTTACGGTTTTATTTATGCAAAATGATATGATTAGAATGAACAAAAGCTGTTATTTCATTAATTTTCAAGTGACCCTCCACTTTTCAGCGGCTACCCTGTACGTAATGCCACCCTCCAGTCTTTTCGGTCGTTGTTTCTACGTATAAATTCTCCGAATCTAGATACTTGTTTTGACGAACGAGAAGAAACTATTATTATTAATCAGGAACTTTATATTTGGTAAAAATATCCATTCAGAGATGTGGAAAAATTTAAAAGCGTAGCTATTGCACCCAAAACGAGGTAAACTTAATCTGTAATTTTTTTGCAGCCTTGGCGATCATTCTGGGTGGCAACGTCCACGTACAATAATCCAGAGCTCACTGGCGCATCACCTCAGTTGGTATGTTTTCCTCCATCTATAATTTGCGTATTCATGAGCATTTTTACTGTTATTTTTGTTAAAAAATAATTAAAGGACAAACTTTTCTTTCACATGTGAGTTTCATTTTATTAACTAAAAAAATAATATTGCATTCGGTGTCTGCTCAACTGGAAGCAATCGCCCATCCTGTGACTGGAAATCGTATTTCTTATTTTGTAAGATATCACCATAAAATAGAAGAAAAAATAGAAACGAAGATTCCATGAGGGAGACCAAGAGATATATACATAGGACAAAATAAGAAGGACGTAAAACGGAGAAGGTGTAAAGGATTGAGGGAATTTACATTAAATAGAGTTGAACGGAGGGCTGCAGTAAACCAAGTCTAGGATTAAAATACTGATGATAATCACCATACATCACCTACCTTCAATATCAAAGACTTTAAACAAGGCGATAACAAAATTTTAAAGTCTTTCGATCTCTTAAGAGATCGTGTTCAGACACCCTGGACGGTACATCATCCGATACTGTCGAGGTCACGTCGGGTGTACCACAAGGAAGTATCATAGGCCCCCTCCTATTCGTTATTTACATAAATGACCTCAGTACCGTAGTTAACAGCAAGCTCCGTCTTTTCGCTGATGATGCAGTAATTTATGGAGACATTTGAAGTCACGAAGACCAAATCGTGTTAGCCAACGACTAGATGCAATTCAGAATTGGTGCGATACAGGGAAATTGGGATTAAATTTGAAAAAATGCGTAGTAATACATTTTTGGGAAAAGAGTTATTCCCTCCCTTATAGTTACAATGTAGAACAAACCAAAATCGCGAGGGTAGATTCTTTTAAATACCTGGGTGTAACAATTACTCACGATCTGTCCTGGGGAAAACACATACGAGAAATATGCGGTCGTGCAAATAAAAAAAATTGGGATTTGTGGAAAGAGATGTAGGTGAATGCGACGAAAAAGTGAAGCAACGATGTTTCCTTGCCTAAGTCAGGCGCCACGTAGAGTATGCTGCCAGTATATGGGATCCTCAAAATATAAATTTGATTTCAGAATTAGATCGAGTTCAGCGGAGGGGGGCTAGATTTCTCAAACATTGTTATGACCAACGCCGCAGCGTATATATATATATATATATATATATATATATATATATATATATATATATATATATATATATATATATATATATATATATATATATATATAGATTGAGCTTTCGGCCTACTCCGAGACCTTCTTCAGGTCAGACTGACCTGAAGAAGGCCTCAGAGTAGGCCGAAAGCTCAAATAATCTACAATGTAAGTGTTCTTTTACGTGTTATCTGTTTTATTCTGTGTTCTATATATATATATATATATATATATATATATATATATATATATATACATATATAATTGTTATGGATTTGTTTCATGCGGGATAGTGGGATATTTTGAAGAATTCTGCATATTCGGGTTTTCACCGCGTTGTTGTTTGAAGCCGAAAACAACGCGGTGAAAACCCGAATATGCAGAATTCTTCAAGCCACCGCCGCAAAAATCTACGCAGCCAGTGAGATATTTTGTTCATCGGCATATATTTTGTCATTCTTGGCCTGGATTTAGACTGGCCAGGTCCTGATGATGACTTTGCGTGTTGACACCTGGGTCGTAGATGTTGCAGTGTCTGCGGATTGACTGTTGGTTTTCTGTGCCGCTTGGGAATCATTTCGACATCCTCCCTTTCACTCCTATCCCATCTCCGCTCCCCTCTGGCCTCTCTTCTCCCTTTCCCTTTCACAACCCCTTCTTTCACCCATCCCCCACTACTTGTTCTCCCCTTCCCCCGTCTCCTTCTCTCTGTCTCACATACCTCTCGCTAGTCAGTCCTAACTACTCTCAAGAAATAACGTGTGTGTTCCTTTTATGTCTTCTCATGTTGTGTGTTGCTGTCTAAGTATATGTATATATATATATATATATATATATATATATATATATATATATATATATATATATATAGATGATGCGGAAGTACTCACGAGAGCAATATAACTTTTGGACGGCACAATAGAACACATAAATCATCTACAGTGTGAGTGTCCTTTTACGTGTTATCTGTTTTATTCTGTATTCTATTGTGCCGTCCAAAAGTTATATATATATATATACAGGGTTCGTCCGAAAAATAAGTGAACTGATTTCTTCCCGCCGCTCCAGGCGCGCCCAGTACCGCTCTGACGGGCTGCGATTGGAGGGGGGTATGTTGGCAAGCGACGTTGAAAAAGGCAGTCGGCTCTGACCTGTGGTGTAGTGAGGAGCTCTGTTAACGCGAGCCTCCACGCTCGACCCACGTCACGGAACGCGATGCCGAAGTTTTTGGAGCAGCGTTATTCCATCAAATTTGCGGTAAAGCTTGGGAAATCGTCTACCAAAACTGTCGGTATGATTAACCAGGCTCACGGGGAGTCAGCCATGTCCAAAAACATGATCTTTCGGTGGCACAAGATGTTCGTGGAGGGCAGAGAAGAGGTCGACGACGAACCACGGCCTGGACGCCCATCAACGACACTCACCGTCGAAAATGTGCGAAAAGTTCGCGATGTACTGAACTCTGATCGTCGTCTTAGTGTTCGGATGATAGCAGAGCAGTGTAATGTGCCAAAAACAATAGTGCACGTGATTATTAGGGACCAATTACAGATGCGAAAAATTTGTGCAAAGATGGTGCCGAAAGTGCTCAGTGATGATCAAAGACTCAATCGTTTGGAAATCGCGATAAAACTTGCGGATCACTGCAAAAATGCCCTACAGCCTGGACTTGGCACCACCGGACTTCTTTCTGTCCCGAAGATAAAGAGGAGTTTGAAAGGAACGCGATACGGGACTTTGGACGCCGTCAAAGAGGCCGTGACGACGTGTCTTCGAGAGGTTCCCGATGATGCCTTCGCGGGAGCGTTCCAGGAATGGGAACGCCGCTGGAAAAAGTGTATCGACTCACAAGGGTCCTATTTTGAGGAATATTAGCTTAAGATATGTAAAAAAGTAATAAATTTTTTTTCCTAAGCTCAGTACACTTATTTTCCGGACGAACCCTGCATATATATATATATATATATATATATATATATATATATATATATATTCAAACGAAATAGTTACAGTTTCCCCCCACCTTCACCCACCCATCTGAAAAACCCCAACCCCCTCATCCCTTATCCTTTCCTCCTGATGCTACACCCTCTGCCACACACCTTTTGGTGGCTCGCAGGGTATCTATGTACATGCATATGAACATCGTTACGCAGTCTGATAACATTGAATGAAACGAAAGTTTACCTATCCACACAGATTCGTACATATACATCTACTCAATACCCCGCAATCCGTGTGGCGCAATATCCCGCAAGGGCGTGTGGCGAGGGGTGTTAGGGCACCACCCGTAGTTAAGAAAAAAATATTTTCCGGATAGAATCAGAATTGCCTACCAGAAACTACCAAAAGGTTCAACGGACGGAAAATTTTGCGTTGCATGAAGTTTCCGAACTATTCGTAAATCGAATATATGCCCTTCGACTAACAGATTTGGCCTTCAGCTTGACTGGGTGCAAAATCGGATCAATTCATTTAAAAAGCGAAATAAGTGAAAAAAAACAAAATATACATCATTGAAAAAATAAAGATATTCTGCTGGAAAAATGCAAATTCCAAAAAAGTACCTTCTTGTATTTTTTACATTTTATGGAAAAAACTATGAGTCCACCAACTCCATATTCAACCTTCGGTACACTCGAACCTAAATGTCACGATATTCTTGCTATCGCTATAAGTTGTTATAATCTATTTGGTGAACTATTAGCTCTAAAAATTCTATAATAGGTTTTAGTTAGTTACCATCTCTGTAGTTTTAACACTCCCTCGTCAGAATAATTTATTTTTAAAATTCTGTTTCCGAGATTCATTTGATATTTATTCTGAAAAACATTAGTTTCCTCTCGACATGTCACTGGTATCGCTTCAATCTCCGACGATTTCTTCAATAATTATACATCTTAGCTCCGAATAGCGCATTAAATCAGAGCCACGAGGAAATTTGACTAGAATTTCTTCCTCAGTTTTATTCAAAACAAGGCAGCCTGCCCGACACCTCCAATGTTACAACTGCTTGCAATTTAAAAGGAGTTTATATTTATTTTAGTTTATTATAACCTATTCAGCCAGTAAGTTGCAAGATTCAGAACTTCAAGATGTCCTTCTTTCCTGCAATATTGAGTGTACACACATACAGAGCAGATGTCATATAATATAGAATTACTTGTATCCATAATACCTGATATCAAAACCATAGAACTACTATTCTCGGATAAATTTTATATTCCGCGGACACTGAGTAAAAATATGCAATTTAATAATACCTAAATAAATATTATAAATTATCCGTGTTAATATATTCCAAATAGAACTAACGCGGTACTTTCTTACCCATATAAAAAATTACATACTTTTCAGGACTTGTAGAGCAGGAAAAAGTATTGCACATGCAAGGTCTGGAACTAAATTTGATATTAATAGACAGTGTCATTATTAACAGAAACATTAAAATGACTACAGAAGACTTAAGTAATTGAGAAAATACCGGGCGGATTATTGGCCAGACACTAGGAGTAAAAGTACTTGTATATGACTCCTAGTTTTAGTCTTGATTTTCCGGAAAAAGACATCTAGAGTAATTCATTGTAGAAGACATGGGTATTTGTGTTATTTCGCATCTGCTTAAAAGTACTTAACAAATATTCAGGTAAATTATGGGCAGTGGGTAATGTCTTCGTTCTTCAGCAAATTCTGTATTCCTTTCTTGACTAACGTTGATGACATGACGAGGGGAAATTGTCCGTACGATATAATCCTCCTAGTGTAACTTTCACCCTGTGGAATGTTGTATTAAGCTAGAAACAGGTAATCTGAGATGTTCGTAATCTTCAAGGCGCATAAAGCAAGTAACAAATAAGACACTGACGACGGGCGCAACGGAGGCTTTGCCAAAGTGGTGGAGAAAACTTCGCCGACTTAATCCCCTCCCCCGTGCTATGTAAAGTCTAACTGTCAAGCTTGATATAACGAGAAAATAAGGAAAATGGCGGAAGTGTATCCATGGAAGTTGCAAGCAGGAAATTAACCCCTTAACGACCTATGCAGATGGCTTTTCTACTGCGTCTATATTCTTCTCCTACAGCAAAGTTTTTCTTACAAAACACATCTTCCCATGGACCTCAGCCAGCAAAAACGCCCTCGCCTTCTGGAAGGCACACATTATCAGGGAATAGGTCAATGAACTAACAAAATTATATGAATTCTGAAGCTGATATTTCAATTAACCGGGAAGGAGATGTAAAAAAAATATAGTATTTTAACCATCACTGAGTTACGGATTCACCACCGACTTTCCAAACCCATCCTGACGAGACAGGACTTCAACAGAGCAGCAGCTTGCAGATGTGAGAAAGTTCAGACTGGGAGTTAAAGGAAGATGGATGAACTGATTCCACGACAATATTCACTTATCTTTTCAAGAAAGGCGAAAATTAAACCTTCCAAAGTATAAACTTTATTTGAGAAATACCTTGATCCATGTGTGAGAAAAATTCGATTTATATTTATCTATTACTTCTTGAGTTCCAGTACCAACTAAAAACGTTTAATTACAAGACGTATCATTTTTTATGAATCAGTTAAATCCAAAAATAAATATCGGCACTGGAACCATCCATGCAAGTAGTGAGAAATTTTATGGGAAGCAAACAAACTAAAAAGCCATATTTTATGAATCATTTAGTAGCTGCTATATTCTCAGGGGAGTGTTACCGCGAAAAGCAATCCCAGAAATCCAACATCTTATTCCTACGTATTAGATTGCGGACAACATACTGCAGTATAATTACTCTCATTATTTTTTTCAGTAATCCATAGATTACATTGGACATAAATAATGTTTATTTGGTCAATGGGCAGCAAACTTAAGAGTGATTCAGCATTTCCACAAGTACTGCCAATTCCCTCTTTAAATATGCAATTGTCAAACGAAAGAGGGGTGTGTCATAGAACGAGGGGTGTGAAGCTGATACGCTGAACTACGAGCTAGATCTGTGAGAGTTGAGATGTAGGCAAAATATAATATGAAAATCAGAGGATGGGAGAGAAAGTGATGGTGGTAGAAACGGTAAGAAGTAATTTTGGGAGTGGAACAATGAAACAGGACGAAATAATGCACTCGCGGGTGTAAAAGAGAGATAGAAAATGTACTGAATTTAAATAAAAGCTTAGAATTTAACCAAGGTATAAAAGGCAAACTTTTAGGCTTATCTTTTCGTATTTAGACTTATATATGTATCTAGGCTTGGATTTCGTACCTAATTTAAACGGAGAGAGATCTGGAGAAGGGGGAATATAAGTCCATGGGACCCCATCACGGAAGGGATTTCGTAAGTGCAGAGAATCCATTATAGCTCCCCACGGATCCCATGCGTATAAATAAGGAGTCGGTATTTTCGTGACTTTATTTTTCCTGGCATTCCTTTTTGTTTTACATAGAAGCAAACATCTTAAACAGAGCAAAACAATATGGAGTCTACGGAGGTGCAAGCATGATAGATGTACATAAACGCGAAAAGTATCCAAGCTATCAGTTATTTTTTTAAGTTATTTGAGAACTATTATTGTTTTCATATTTTTAACGTATTAATGTCAATGCTACTAATAGACGAGTATATATTAATTAAAAATTCTAAAAATTTATAAAGACTGCCTTAACTAATTGGAATCTACTAAGTTATATTTAGTTTGCCGTCCTTTCTCCAGAAAAGCAAAGCAAAATAATTCGGTCAGACTGTATGTAAAAATATTTGCATTTGTATATCTCGTGGTTAACAGCTTTCATTAATATATGCTCGTATCTATCGTTTCAATAAAATTTTCGTATAACTAAGGAACAAACAGATAGTGGGATAGACTTTAGAATTGATCTTCTAGTCTCCCTACAGGCAAAAACAGCGAGTTTTATGAACTTATAAAAAATAAGATAATTGCGTTTAAAGATTAATTTTAAATCTGACTATGAACTAAACATGAGGCCAAAGTTTGGAAAAACTACGGCCATACCCATAGCTTCTAGATTTGACCCCGTTCAAAATATTTAACTTCGGCGTTGGAAAAGCCATTTCGTTTATGGGGAAATGTAAATTTGCCATGATTAATATTATAACCCAACTCTAAGAAAAGCTTTTGCCCCAACCATTTACATTTAGTGGTTTCAAATGATTGCGAAAAATCACCTTAAGACCGGACTGCAATCGTTGTTACACTTTTCTGTTTCGCAGTCATTTCCCAAAATTGCACCAGATCAACAAAATCGAAGACCAGTTAACATTCTGCGCCGCACTAAATTACTTAACTCTAAAATACTCTGGCGGAAGAAACATTTTGGAAGTAATGCCCTCTGAACACTTTCTTACCATGTTTCATTCATCGTTTTTCGTCGTGCATCAAATTAAAATCAATAGCTGTGGCAACACAGAGAACGGTGACGTGAACGCGAGAACGCTTACAGAACAATGAGTCTTCGGCGTCGCGTCGTAGTCAACCGATGGGTGTTCTCTCCCATCCATCACGCCACCCGATCCCCGAATACTACACCTGAGGCAAGTGTCCCCCGAAAACTGTTTGCCAAGAAGTCAGACGCATTTCTAGAGAGAGAGGGAGAGGGGAAAGGCTTGGCGATCGCAAGGTAGCCAGGGCAATGAAGGAAGGTCGGGGGACAACGGGGGATGAGGATGTTTGCACGCTAAGGGGAAGATGACCGGGTGTATCGGACGGAGGCGAGAGAGAGAGAGAGACCAACCCTGGTATAATTACATCCGGAGGAGAAGACCAGGTTGAGGCAGACGATCTTGATCCGAATGGGCCCACACACACACACAACACACGTACACAAAGAGCAAACCCACCGACGCCGCCGCTTCCCGTGCACCTTTGACCCTCGCAAGTAATCAGCCGTCCCCGACTTGGCGACCACCGCCGGATTGCCATTCTGAATGCAAATTGATATTTCTTTCAGTGATAATCCCGCTATGCACAGTGTTTCCGAGACTGCGTCCATCTCGAGTGAAATCTAAGTCACACCGCCTTGTCGAAATGAAAGAGAGGGAGAGACAGCGAGTTCTATGCTCCATAAATGCCAGTCCTTACATTATTTACTCCATAAACCGTCGTTTCCGATCCCCGTTAGAATTCAAATCCAAAATTCAGAGATCAGCTATGCCGAGCTGATGATGAACTCTAGAGCACTCTCAGTCGTCTGACTGTCTTGTGCGTTAAAGCAAGTTTCTTTGCTGCGTTTATACCCATCACGTTAGCTAACCTATTCCTTTCACCACAGGTATTTCAATGCTTAAAAAAATATTCTTAACTTTTATTATTCCAGATAAGGATGTTACGCAGCACCATTGACAATGCAAGTGATTCGAAGGGTAACAGCTAGTAAAACATTGTATAGCAATCCTTCGTGACAGTTTTTCAGCAAGTATTCCAGTAAAGATCCAAAAACATATATTCCAACTTTCCTCTAATATTGAAATGACATTCAGAACTACTGCATTTTATTCATATTAATATGCTGTATTAGAAACATTGGGTAGGGAGGCCAGGATGCAAAATCGTCAATATCAGCGAATCTTTTATATTTTTGGCAATGGTATAGAATACTTTCTTATAGCCATCGGCCTTATCCAGAGGAATAGTTTACTACGCATAATACTATCTTTTTAAGTTTAACTAATTTTTGCTTAATATTTATATTCCCTGGCTATTGAGCATACTATATTTATTATGTTTAAAATGCTCCAAATATATATTATTGAAGGAAATGATGGAAAATTATTTGTAAATACGTTACCATCAACACCGCTAACAGTTGGAAATGAAAGGATGATAACTTTGTAATTTCATAGAAATTTATTACGATACGACAACCCGGGTTTCGACGCCCAACGTCATCTTCAGGTGAATCGCCTGAAGATGACGTTGGACCTATGTCGAAACCCGGGACCTATCGTTTTAAATTTCTGTGAAATTACAAAGTCATCATCCTTTCATTTCCAATATGAATCGATTCCATAAAATTACGCCGAATACCATCGATTATACCGTTAACAGTTTATCACAATCAATATTGTAATTGGTTCGATGAAATAATCCACCCTGTCATCTAGTGGGCAACCCTGTTTCATTTATTCATAACTTAAATACATACTATGTAACTAAGTGTAGTATTTCTCCTATTATCTGCGTTACGTACTCAATTGAACCTCCCCCTGAATTCTTTTCTTGCGGTTACTCCTATTCTTCGAAGAATGTCCGACGCAAATTTCTCTTTCTCGTCTGTTTTTTTCAACCTATGTCTTCCCATTCTTTCATTACAGAAATATTTCATTGACGGTTCTGAACCATTAACAGTAGATTGAAGCGCAGCCGAAATCAGTTTTGCCCTACATACCTAGATCGTGTGATTAATACTTCTAGGTGAATGGAATGCTTTGACACGAATTGAGTCTATTCACTCATCCCAGATATACACCTAAGGGGTGAGTTCGAGGTTGGTTATACACCTCATCCTGATTTAGAGGAAATTTTTTATTCAATCCTGCCTTGCATCGCCAAAATATCTCATCTGCTTTGCATCTCAACTTGATCCTGTAAATTTTCTCCGCGTTGCTGAATTTGAAATCCGTATGAAATATAATGAAATTTAAATAACAGGCACACCACGGGGAATCACTGCAAACGTGCTCTAGAATTCTCTTCACGGTTGCTGTTAGCTTATGCCATTAACATGCCCAGGATCACGTTCATGCAAAATACAACCGCGAGGCCGTCCCGAGACCGCCCACCCACCCCTGCAAAGCATTTAAGAGTAGACACAAATATTTAATTTTCGACTGACATCAAGTAAAGCGATAAAGGGACGAGGCAGGCCAAGTTTGATCCGAACGATACTGTTCGACGCCATTCCTATTCCAAGTACGCGACAGGCCCACTCCAAATGAGACGTTTTGTATGCAAGGCTCCCGCCATGACCTCTCGGAAGTCGCATCTCGGCCCTTCGCCCCGCCGCCCACACGCCCACCTCCCCATCGCCCTTCCTCACGCGATACTCCTCTCGGGCGAATCCGCGCGTAGCAGTTAGAGGGGTGTTGGGGAGGGGGAGGGGGGGAGAAAGACTCGGCTCGAGAGGACAGAGTGCTCCCTGGAAGCCTGCGGCGTCGATTCCCAAGGTCACCATCCGCGACCGAACCCGTTTAAACATGGACATTGGGGTGAAGGATGCATAAGTTACACCATTTTCATAAATTCCTCATCTTTCCTTATAATGTTTTGCTGAATCCGAGACCTAATATTCCCGTACATTACTTTTCTTCCAGATGTGCGTAAAATTTTCAATTCTCCATAAATTTTCTCCCAATCTCCAATGTTCTTATTTAAACAATCGACCCATTTATGATGGTTGAACGCAATTCCAGCCACTCTTCAACTGAATAGCATCTTATTGGGTAACTGGTCCATAAATTTTAACCGCTACATTGAATATCGTTTTCAGCTTATTTTCCTGCGGTGAAACAGACTGAAAAATCCACAGCTAGAAGAAACCTCAATCATTTCACTGAAGAGCCAGTAACATACTAGGTTACACGCATAGGATAAAACGTTAAGTCTTATGTTCATCGTTCACTTGAATTAGTAAATGATTACAAAACGTATTAACATATCCTTAAGAAATATTAGAATGGACCAGAATGCGCATAAGTATCTGAAACCAAACTAGGAACATTGCTGATGGTATGAACATGATTCAATTTCAACGTCTTTAACTTAGCCTTACAACAACATTAACTTACCACCTCATTATAACACTTAAAAAATACGCAGTTTTTCAAATTACATAACACAGGGTTAAATTACAGGTTAAATTTCTTGTATAAATTGGAAGAACGTCTCTTTTAAGCGATGATGTCGGAAATGTATTATTATCGCCATCGTGCTACGGTAGGAGTGATCACGTCAATAAATTTAGAGAGATCAAGTGTAGAACAGATACCTGTACATATTAAATGGCAATTTTTCCACGAATGATAAGGGATCATAATAACATTGTCCGACCGCGGAAGGGTCATATTCGGGTCGAAATTAATCTGGTATGAATTCACCCTCTGCCACTCACCCTAGTGGTGTCTTTAAACTTTCTAAAAAAAGAAAGTGTACTGATTAAAGTAAAAGTTTACGAAATTTCTCCATGACTTAACGCAATAAAGTGAATCATTGAGCTCGAAGGGATGAAGGGAAGAAATATTTAAAAAAAAATGAAATCATTATATCTATTTTAAAATTGTAATTGCGTACGATTTAGTGGATATTTAGCAAATAACTTCTTCGAAATTATTTGCAAAACCTTACATGCCGGGTGGAAATAGAAGACGCAATATTTAATCCATGCAAAACTGGTTGGTGCCCCGTTCTGATGGATTTAGCGCTTGCGTAGGCAAATGAACCAGGTCGACTTCGAGTGGCGGGGAAGGGGGTGAGGTGTATCACATGTATCCTTGCGGTATCCAGCTATCACGTCCTTTAACAAGCCCTATGTTCGGGTTTTGTGGCGTGCATATGGCACATGACTGACACGCGACTCCCAGGCTCCCGGCAGGCAATTAAGGGGTTGGGGGAACGACGCCCGCGGAATACATGCGACCAACGCCGTTTCCCAGTGATATGTGGCAAAGCGGAGCAAAACAAAGAAATCACAATGAAAGCATTTAACTCAAGGGCGCTTGGGAAAACTTTGCGGTTTTCCACGCAAAGGAGAAACCAATAAGAATAGAAAGGACGGCGCCGGAGTAAACACAATGAGCTCAAATTTATTCCGATTTTTCGAGCGTTCCATGACAAAGTCGAGTAAATGCCAATACTTATATTTCCCCAATATGCTAAACTGTGAGACACACTCAACTTTGTGGCGTAAGTATAACTGCATGGAACACATTTCAGGAGCAATTAAAGTAAATTTAATTTACCCCTGAGCATCAAAGGAAAAAGTTCATGGTGAAGTAATTACACTGCATCCACACTTTCATATACGTTGACAGCACGTTATGCATAATGCGCAACCAGGCTGGTACATATACATTCGCAGAATCGTATCGTTCTTCAATTTTCCTTTGTAATGTTCTCATGATCAATGGAAAAAGTTAATTCAACTAAAGAGAAGGTAAATACACGAAAGAAAAAAGAGTAATCTCTAACTTCAGAAAAATGTCATTGATTTATATCTCTCAAGACAATATGAACTTTGCATGATCATTGTTACTTAATTATCCACCGAAAAATAGATGAATCGAATAAAAAAATAAAATCATCTAAAGTTTGATCAATTAAGTATCGTAGTATCAGTAACTACGTACTATGCACGAGTATATATAAGTATACTGTGCCATGTAACAGATCAGTTTCATAATATTTAATTGTAAAATAACGTCAATACAGAGAAGATTCCATAAATTTATTTGATGAGCCCAATGTACCACCTTAGCTGCGTGTTCCTGCTCAATTATTAAATCCATAGCTCTTACGGCTATCTTTGCCTTGTCTTTAAGATGGGACCAAACACACATCACGTGAAATCTTCCGGCCAAATTCATTCCGCATAAATGCTGCGAATTAGTCCATGCAAACTCTTCGCTTATGTAGCTCTGCGGGAATGCCATCTCCACGGCCTTATTTGATTAGGAACGCCCTTGTGGCCGTGTCTAACTCGCAATCAAGTATATCTGGAACTAAGTTCTCTCCATCTACGCAATAATACTCTCTTCCTACACCTAACCTTGTTGGCCCAATACCCCTTTCATTGAGATCCTCTGTGTATACCTTCCAAAATTTTGAATTTTTAATTGGTCATTTTATTGATTACAACGCCTTATCTTGGGCAGTGTACATGGCGTTTCCTTTCTTGCTTTTTGAGAGCACTTTCACCCCTTAGACATGGCACCCATTTCACTCCCGTCCTACGTAAAATCACTCTGTCATTTTACCATTAGCCGTTCCTATAATCCCGTTTGCGGCTTCTGATATCGATTGTATGAGATGTTCCAATCATTATTCTACAGTGCCCGTTTCCCTGTTCATACCATGTCCTCATCCTTCTTTCCCTTTTTTACCCTCTTGAAGGTTACGTTACACTTCATTGGCATAAAGAATGATTTAAGCTCAGATAAGTTCACGTGAAACAGTGCGACTGAATTACCGAATTTCTAAAACTGAGGGATATAATACAGTTTAACTAATTTCTCTCAGAGTCCCTGGACGGTTAATGTCTACGTATTACTAAGCATATTGTAGCATTCATTAACACCATGTCAACCATGTGTCATAAGCATTATGTTAACAATGTGTTGTTACCAAGAATCTGTAGGATGGAAGGAGAGTATACGTACGTATATATGTATAAAATGAGAAGTATGTGCATACATATGAAAAGATGTATATCAAGTTAGTACTAACAGACAAAGACAAAAACACTGGATTTCCGTCCTTCTCTTCCTTGAGAGAGGTGGCTTGGACCACCAATATCAATATCACTCTATGTTAAACAATAAATTGAAAAGGGCCACAAATAAAGGAAAAGAAGAATGTTGGAAAATTCAATGCGAGGATATGGAAAGTTTACAGAGGAAGGGTAAACTTAATGCGCTATACAGCAAGGTTAAGTTATTATCGGGAAGTAAGAAGGCAAGATCTATGCTGACAGTTAAAGAAAAGTTGGGTAAGATAATAGTTGACACAGTAAAGATCCAAGAGAGATGGAAGGAATATATAGAAACACTCTATGGTAAAGAACTTAGGCCGACAAGGTTAGACATAGAAAAGGAACATGACGTAGAAAAAGATAGCTTAGGTCCAGGCATACTTGATGATGAAATAGAAAGGGCATTCAAGGAGATAAAAGCAAATAAGGCCGTGAGGGTGGACAACATTCCTGTGAAACTGCTGAAATGTTTAGGAAAATGTGGGAAGGAGACTCCATATGGACTGATTCGTAGTATCTATGAGGAAGGAATCTGGCCGGAAGATTTTGTGAGATCAGTGTTAGTACCTATTCCGAAAAAGGTAAAGGCTACATCATGTGAGGGTTATAGAGCAATAAGTTCGATATCCCATGAAGCTAAATTAGTTCTCAGGATCATCAAAAAAAGGATAGAGAGTAAGGCAAATTATTACCTAGGGGATGATCAGTTTGGGTTTGGAAAAGGAAGAGGGACGCGTGATGCCATAGCAGTAATAAGATCACTAATCAAGAGGAATATAGAATACAATCACGACGTTTTTGCATGTTTCGTAGATTTTGAAAAAGCGTTTGATAGAGTGAATTGGGAAAAATTAACGCGTGTATTGCAGAAAATAGGAATGGATTTGAGGGACAGGAGACTGATCCGCAATCTGTATACTATGTCTCAGACTGCTCAGGTGCGAGTGGTGAACGGAGAGTCCGGATGGGCAGTCTTAGGAAGATGTGTAAGGCAGGGTTGCCCATTTTCACCGGTGCTGGTCAACGTATATGTGAAGGAAATGATTTAAGGGGCATGGGGAGACCTGGAGGTAGGAATGAAAGTCGGAGGGGAATTCGTAAAATTGGTTAGGTTTACTGATGACCAAGCATCAGTTGCTCAGTCAGCCCAGGGGTTGCAAGCATTGATGAGTGATTTGGAGGTTCAGTGCAATAAATATGGGATGAGAATCAATATTAATTGTGATCAAGAATTGCGCTGCGTAAGGAGGCTTCCTCAAGGAGGAGAGAGTTGATGACGGGGACGTTGAGTAGGGAGGTTATGAAAAGACTCGTAAAAACTCTGATATGGGGCGGTGGTATGTACGGCACGGAAGCGTGGTCGCTGAAGCAGGAGGATAGACGTATATTGGAGGCCTTTGAAATGTGGGTGTGGAGAAGAATGGAGAAGGTGAAATGGATCAAAAGGAAAACAAATGAGGAAGTACTGGAGATGGTGGGTGATGAGAGGGGTTTGTTGAGAGAAATCCTATAGAGGCAGGAAAAATGAATGAAAGGCGTATTGAGCGGTAGTGGAATGTTGAAGAAGATAATAGAGGGGAGAATGTTAGGCAAGCGAGGAAAGGGCAGGAACATGATAGGGATGTTGGACGGGATGAAGAAAGGAATGAAGTACACAGAGATGAAGAGGGACCTGATGTAGAGTAGGTTACTCGGTTGTGTTTTGTTAGGAGGTACAAAATATTTATTTGATTGTTGTATCCATCCAAAAACCTACCTTAACCGGTAGATTACCTAATATAGAAATATATATATATATATATATATATATATATATAGAAAATTATAAATATATATGCACACACATATATATAAAAAATCCCCGTTACCTTTAAAAGGTCTAGTTTAGTCTAAGCCGCTCTCAATTACTTCGAGCAAAAAATCCAATGTGGATAATAATTTCTCTCGTTTCGAATCAATATGCATTCAGTTCACGCAAAGTAAATGTGATTATACCCTCCAGTGAACCAGAATTTATCTGCTATTGAATTCATTTTCTTTAAGGAGGACACGGATCAGTGGACTTATCGACCGTCGAAAACCCGGTTGCGATTAAAATTTCAATGGAAAATTAAATAAAAACAAAGTGAAACCTGAATAAGGGAGGACGGTATTAGGAGCATGAGAGAGAAACTGAAATCTGCCGTTATAATTGACGCAATTTTTATCCTTGAGAATCCCTTGAGAGGATACATCTCCATGAATTCCCTATCTCCTCTTCTTGAATGGCGATCCTAAACCTACAACAGCCGCTCTCGGGGATTTCCCGCTAAGCGAAAAATCGGGTCGTGTGTCTATTTACATTTTGTGTAATGAAGACCCAGGGTTTCGACTCATTTCCAATTCATGAATGATTTCATATAATTTAATGTTAAGTTAATAGTCAGGGAACCTCCCTCTGAGGCACCACCTTTTCGAAGGCACCTTCAGTGCAGTTCGGGGAGGATTGCGTGCGGTAAGGATGTCAAGAGCTATGCTGGCGGTAGCGTAGCTACTGGTAGGGCCTCCCTTGCCGGACAGGTCTTGACTGAACTGCCAGACTAAGTGTGCCTCACATGATAGGGTAGAGAGGGCTCTTTATGTGTAGAGAAACAAGCCTTTCTAAGGGAGTAAACCCTGAATATAACTCCTGGCCCTCCAAGTTGGGGGTTAGGCGTAGGGCTAGCAACCCTACCCTTTAAAAAATTCGCTTGCTATGAAACCTCTAAATGTGCCTCGGAGAGATAAGGATGGATTTTTAAGATATCGACCTGGCAAACAAACATAGACAACGAGTACATGGAAATTAGCAACATGGAATGTTAGAATGTTGTTGAAACGGGGTAGAATGATTGAAGTTGCCAATCAAATGCTGAAATATGGTTTAGATATTATAGCCCTACAGGAAGTGAGATGGGTAAGAAATGGTAGACTTGAAAAAAAAAATTTACAGTACTATACAGTGGACCCAGCCATAGAACGTGATTATATGGAACTGTTTTCATTATTAATACAAGGATAAGAGACAGTTTGATGAATTTTGAGCCATTAGGGGACAGACTATGTAAAATCACCTTGAAAGAAAAATTCCGTAACATCAGCCTTACTATATATCAGCCCTTTCCCCTACTGAAGATATAAAAGAAGAAGAAGAGCAGAAATTTTATGATAAACTGGAAAGAGAATGCCAAAAAAATACAAAATATCAAACAGTTATCATTCTTGGAGATTTTAATGCAAAAATCGGTAAGGAAGACTTCTTAAATTCTGTAGCAGGAAAGAGCTCACTGCATGATGCGACAAGTGAAAATGGAAGGCTTCTCTGCCAGCTTGCTCTGTCGCTCAATATGACCATAATGAGCACATGCTTTGAACATACAAATATTCATAAAGGTACCTGGAAAATGCCTGGGACAGGTATTGTGAATCAAATAGATCATGTGCTGGTATCCAGGAGACACTCATCTTCTATATTAAACATAAGGTCTGCACGAGGACCAAATTGTGACTCTGATCACTATCTAGTGAAAGTAAATTTAAGAGAACGACTGGCCCTCTTGGATAAGATCAATAGGTCAAGAGGGGTTAAATGGAATAGTAAAATTTTAGGAGATCCTGTGCAAGCTTTGAGGTACAAAGATGAAATAAGTAGAAAGTTAACTGGGGACTGGGGAAGAACTGACAGAGCAATATTCTGTGGAAGATCAATGGACAAGAATTAAACAATCTGTTTTATCAACTGCAAAGGACATAATAGGTAAAGCAAAAATAAAAAGGAATTCAGATTGGGTTGATAATGAGTGTAAACTTGCAATAGAGGAAAAGAATAAGAATAGATACAATATGTTACAAAAGGAGACTAGATTAACAAGAGAGAAGTATAGGCAGAGCAGGAAAGAAGCTGATAAATTACTGAAAATAAAGAAAAAGGAGTACTTAAAAAATCAATTGAAGGGTGTAGAAGAAGAGCTCAACAATGCTAAAGAAAGCAAAAAGTTCTACCAAGCAGTAAAATACATGACTAAAGGTTATCAGCCAAAAGCGCACTCCAATAGAAATAAAAATGGTCAAGTCATTGGGGAGGAAAATGAGATACTAGAAAGATGGGCTGAATATTTTAATGACCTGTACAATAAGGAATTAACTACAGGGGTTGAAGAGCATGAACAAAGTCACACAGAAGATCAGGAAAAGTTCATTCCAACAATAGAAGAGGTAATCGAAAGCATTGGAAGACAGAGGAATGATGCAGCACCAGGAGACGATGGTATAACACCTGAAATGATTAAAAATGGAGGCCAAGATTTAAATAGAGCTTTACATCAGCTAGTTTGTAGTATTTGGAAGTTGGAAGAATTTCCAGAAGACTGGAAGACAGGTTTTATTTGTCCAATTTATAAAAAAGGTGACAAATATGATCGCAAAAACTATAGGGGCATTACATTACTGAATGTAGCATATAAAATTTTCACCAGTCTTCTCATAAAACGCATAAGCACCTATGCTGAAGACATATTGGAAGAATATCAGTGTGGCTTTAGAGCTGGTAGAAGTACCATTGACCAGATATTCTCGGAAAGACAAACAATGGAGAAATGCTATGAATATAATGTTGACTTACATATACTCTTCATTGACTTCAAGCAAGCATTCGACAGCGTGAACAGGAAAGAGATGATACGTGTGTTGAGACATTATGATATTCCAAGGAAACTGATTAGACTGGTTCAATTGACATTGCATGAATCACAATGTAAAGCCTTTATTAGGGGTAGAGCAGGTAGAGCATTTAAGATGACCTCGGGGGTAAGACAAGGAGATGCTCTCTCAGCCACGTTATTCAACCTGGCCCTACAAAATGAAATGAAAGAATTGAAACTAAGAGGGACCATAGTGCATAATCCCCAGCAAGGATTCGCATATGCAGATGATATAGCACTAATCGCACGAAATGTGAATGACCTAAAAAAAATGTTTAACATTTTAGAAAACGCTGGTAAAGAAGTGGGGCTGAAGGTTAGTGAAGAGAAGACCAAACACTTGAAAATGTCAGCTCATCAGAACCAGCGGCACCTACAAAACATAATAATTGGGAATTATGAGTTTGAGGGTGTCAAGGAATTTACCTATCTAGGAGTAAGACTTAACAATGAAAATAAGATATCCACGGAGATCAACCAAAGGGTAATGGAAGGTAACAAGGCATACTTTGCAAATGTAACAATCCTCAAATCAATGTTACTATCAAGGAACACAAAAATGAAGATCTATAAAACGCTTATTAGACCCGTGGTAACTTATGGAGCTGAAACATGGACATTAACAAGTCAGGATGAGGAAACACTTAGAAAATTCGAAAGAAAAATGTTAAGGAGAATCTATGGCCCAATTAGAGAAGGAGAAAGATGGAGAATTAGAATGAACATGGAGATAAATGAATGACTAGAAGGGAAGGACATAGTTAGATTTGCCAAGTCACTGCGGCTGGCGTGGTTGGGGCACGTAGAAAGGATGGAAAATGACAGAATGCCCAAACCAATACTTAATAGCAAGGTGGAAGGAGTCAGAAGAAGAGGTAGACCAAGGAAGAGATGGCTACAGGATGTGCAGGATGACTTGAAGGCAAGTTACAAGATGGAAGGAAAAAGCAAGAACAAGAACTGAATGGAGGCATATCATAGAGGAAGCCAAGGCCCACACCGGGCTGTAGAGCTGCAGATGATGATGAATAGTCAGAGAATCGCAGTTAGGGTCGCAATTTAAAGCAGTCATGTAAAGTTCTATGCTCTAAATGACAGTTCCGTGCATGCAAATAAATAAAATATGCTAGTTAATTTTTATAAAAAACGAAATAGTTTTAATCCATTTATTTTGTAACATTGAAAATATTGTAAGAGGCATCAAGTTGTATGATCACAAATATTAAGCTCGATATCACGCGTTCAGGCATGTTCGCTAGAATAAGAACATTATATGCAGGCCTAGCTCGTAACTCCCCCCCCAAAGCACGGTATTACTTTCATCTCTTTTCCTTCGAGTGTTCATGACATATTCTAATGATTAATTCTGTGGCACGTTCAACTCTTTGCAATAAACTTCTATACCAGATAAATGCTTTCCTTTTGGAGCTTATTCGTATTTTCCTATGCTTTCAATCTTTCGCTTTTTCATTCAAATTTGGTGAAATAGTTTTTTTATAATTTACCAACTAGTGTGCCGAAAATTTACATCATCGAAGGGGTAATTAATGCGTGTCAAGGGGAAGAGAAGGCGCGGTTTCAAGTGAAAAACCGATTATCTAGGCGTATTCTTAAGTTTCTACATTTATAGTTGCCAATTATGTGCTCACATTTGACGTTATTCCATGCCCTACATGAACGTAAATGCATAATGTTAATTGGTCTCGCCTCCTTGAACGCTTCATGGAAACGGCACCGCTGCGTGCCATGCCTCTCGTCTGACCCAAGGCGTATGGCAACGTAAACATGACGGTCATAGGTGATCCTGTTACCTAATGCCATCTATTAGTTCACTTCTGCACACTACTGGAACATGCAAGCCATTCCTTTACGTCAAGGTGTGTTTTTCCAGATAAAGATAACCTAATAAGTGTATTCAGCGATGCAGCTCTGCACTCTACCAGTATCACATAGGACGCTCGAGTAGGTAATGATCCGGTTTAACAGGTAGTTTTCAGCCAAGCATATAATTCAAGTTGCACATGTCACCAATTTAATGAGTACTTTTGGTGCAAATATTTAGTTAAAATCTGTATTGGAGTCCCAATTTCAGTTGTATACATACAAATATTCATTCAACAATAGAAATAGGTATAAGGAAAGGGGAAATAGGAGAACACATAAAAGGCGAACACAGGACATGTGGGGAAGGCAGCTTTTTGAGCGAATGTAAAAATATTTCCTTAACCGGGGTTTGAACATCGGACCTTCCACTTACCGGGCGGAGGTGCTACCAATTACACCACCAAGGAAACTTGATTTACACTGAGATCTGCTATGTTTTAAAACGCCCAAAAGCTCCGAATCATTGGCCAAAGGAAGGCTTTAGGGAGCTGTTACACCCACCAAAACAGAAATAGACAATACACACAAGAAGAGGGGAGAGTTGGAAAGAAAGAATATATGTATATATATATTTTTTTCTATTAGGTAATCTACCGGTTAAGGTAGGTTTTTTTTTTTTTGGATGGACACAAACATCAAATAAACATTTTGTGACTCCCCACCTAGCAAACTAATCTATATCAGGTCCCTCATCATCTCGGTGTACCTCTTTCCTCCCTTCATCCCGTCCAACATCCCTATCCTGTTCCTACCCTTACCACGCTTGCCCAACATTCTCCCCTCTATCACCCTCTTCAACATTCCACTACCGCTCAATACGCCTTTCATCCATTTTTCCTGCCTCCATAGGATTTCTCTCAACAAACCCCTCTCCTCCCCCACCATTTTTAGTACTTCCTCATTTGTTTTCCTTTCGGTCCATTTCACCTTCTCCATTCTTCTCCACACCCACATTTCAAAAGCCTCCAATCTACGTCTATCCTCCTGCTTCAGCGACCACGTTTCCGCGCCATTACATAGCTACGCTCCATATCAGAGTTTTTATGAGTCTTGTCTTAACATCCCTACTCAACGTCCCCGTCATCAACTCCCTTCTCCTTGAGAAAGCCTCCTTGCCTAGCGCAATTCTTCTCCATACGTCCCTACCACTTTGACCGTATTGGTCCAAAACACTTCCGAGATATGTAAACCGTTCTACCTGCTCTATTTTTCCCCGCCTATTTTAATATTTAGCATAGCCTTTCTCTTTCTGGAAAATCGCATAACCTTTGTTTTATTAATATTGATTCTCATCCCATATATATCGCACTGAACCTCCAATTCACTCAACAATGCTTGCAACCCCTTGGCTGACTGAGCAACTAATGCTTGGTCATCAGCAAACCTAACCGATTTTACGAATTCCCCTCCGACTTTCATTCCTACCTCCATTTCTTCCCATGCCTCTTTAATCATTTCCTCTACATATACATTGAACAGTACCGGTGACAATGGGCAACCCTGCCTTACTCCTCTTCCTAACACTGCCCATCCGGACTCTCCGTTCCCCACTCGCACCTGAGCAGTCTGAGACAAGAACAGGTTGCGGATCAGTCTCCTGTCCCTCCAATCCATTCCTATTTTCTGCAATACACGCATTAATTTTTCCCAATTCACTCTATCAAACGCTTTTTCGAAATCTACAAAACAGGCAAAAACGTCCTGATTGTATTCTATATTCCTCTCGACTAGTGATCTCATTACTGCAATGACATCACGCGTACCTCTTCCTTTCCTGAACCCAAACTAATCATCCCCTAAGTAATAATTTGCCTTACTCTCTATCCTTTTTTTGATGATCCTGAGAACTAATTTAGCTTCATGGGATATCAAACTTATTGCTCTATAACCCTCACATGATGTAGCCTTTACCTTTTTCGGAATAGGTACTAACACCGATCTCACAAAATCTTCCGGCCAGATTCCTTCCTCATAGATACTACGAATCAGTCCATATATGGCCTTCTTCCCACCTTTCCCTAACCATTTCCACATTTCTACAGGAATATTGTCCACCCCCACAGCCTTATTTGCTTTCATCTCCTTTCATGCCCTTTCTATTTCATCGTCGAGTATGCCTGGACCTAAGCTATCTTCTTCTACGTCATGTTCCTTTTCTATGTCTAACCTTGTCGGCCTAAGTTCTTTACCATACAGTGTTTCTATATATTCCTTCCGTCTCTCTTGGATTTTTCCTGGTTCAACTATTATCTTACCCCATTTATCTTTAACTTTTAGCACAGATTTTGCCTTCTTACTTCCCGATAATAACTTAACCTTGCTGTATAGAGCACCAATTTCACCCTTCTTCTGTAAACTTTCCATATCCTCGCATTGCGTTTTCCACCATTCTTCTTTTGCTTTATTGGTGGCCCTTCTCAATTTATTGTTTAACTCTTTGTACTTCATTTTGCCTAACTCTGTGTTTACATTTTTCCATCTTCTTCTGTCATCCATCTTTGCAATCATCTCATCCGTTACCCATGGTTTCCTTATCCTTTTCCCGTTAACGGTTCCTATAGTGTCTTTAGCGGCTTCCAATATCCCTTTCTTGACACATTCCCATTTTTCTTCGATAGCACTCAGTTCTTTACCGTCATCCATCATTTTCTCTACAGCCTCCTGATACTCCGTCCTCGTTAATCCATTTACTGCTTCTAAATTCCATTTTTTAACCCGCCGCCCTTGCCTTATCTTCTTGAAACGAACATTACATTTCATAACAACTAAATTGTTGTCAGAGTCCGCATCCGCTCCTGGGAAACTGTGCAAATTTATCACACTGTTCCTAAACCTGTGCCTAACCATAATATAATCTAACTGATACCTTTTTGAGTCACCTGGCATTTTCCATGTATACCTACGCCTTTTGTGGTGTCTAAACCATGTAGTGGTGATGACTAACCCCTGTCTCCTGGAGAATTCAATTGCTTTCTCCCCGCGTTCATTCCTCGTGCCTAACCCATAGTCCCCCACCTCACCACCATCCCTTCCTTCGCCTACCGTCGCATTCCAATCCCCCATCACTATCAAATATTTTCCTGCAGGAACACTCGCGATGATATCCTCTAACTCATCATACATCCTATCGACTTCTTCCTCCTTGTGGTTGCTCGGTGGCATGTATACCTGAATAATGACCAAGTTCGTCGGCTCTGCTTTAATCTCTACGAGTAAAATTCTATCTGTCTCTTGCTCTATGTTGACTACGCTTCTTCCTACCCCTTTATTTAAAATTACGGCAACCCCTCGTTGGCTCTCATCCCCGCCGCTGTATATTACTCTATAATTGTCATTCTAGTAATCCCCGCTATCCTTCCATCTCACCTCGCAGAGGCCTAAAACATCTATGTTACCTCTTTCCATCTCTCGCTTAATATTTTCTAATTTGCCTCTCCTCAACATTGTCCTGACGTTCCAGGTTCCTATTCTTACTACTTTCGCCTTCTTTTGAGTCTTCTGTCCTGCTGAATTTATTCCTTCCCCGCAAGGGTTTCGTGGGATGACGACCGCGGAAGCCTTGCCTCTCCCGCTGCCGGGCACGACACACGGCCTTTTGGGCCGTGTCCCGTAGTTGCCAGGACTCATATTATCTATAGTGCCCATCATAATATTCTTGGGAATCATAATTGAGGTGGTTTCCCGTTGCCTTCCTCAATAGTGTTTTTAACGTGACACCATCACTTAATGGCCGCCCCACTAGGGTCAGACGCCATTGCAGCCGCCTCACTGAGGAACAGACGCTGCGTGGACTACCTTTCGTCTGGCTCCTAACCTTAGACCTATCTGGCATGGGTGACCCTTCCAGGAGTAATTATCATTACTCCCGCCAGCACAGCTCTAGGGGACATCGGAACACACAAGCCCTTCCACCACGACAAGGTATTTATATATTACTATATATATATATATATACATATACATATATATACATATATATATTTTTTTTAGGTAATCTACCGGTTAAGGTAGGTTTTTGGATGGACCAAACTATCAAACAAACATTTTGTGACTCCCCACCTAGCAAACTAATCTATATCAGGTCCCTCTTCATCTCGGTGTACTTCTTTCCTCTCTTCATCTCGTCCAACATCCCTATCCTGTTCCTACCCTTACCTCGCTTGCCCAACATTCTTCCCTCTATTACCCTCTTCAACATTCCACTACCGCTCAATACGCCCTTCATCCATTTTTCCTGCCTCCATAGGATTTCTCTCAACAAACCCCTCTCCTCCCCAACCATTTCTAGTACTTCGTCATTTGTTTTCCTTTCGGTCCATTTCACCTTCTCCATTCTTCTCCACACCCACATTTCAAAAGCCTCCAATCTACGTCTATCCTCCTGCTTCAGCGACCACGTTTCCGCGCCGTACATAGCTACGCTCCATATCAGAGTTTTTACGAGTCTTGTGTTAACATCCCTACTCAACGTCCCCGTCATCAACTCCCTCCTCCTTGAGAAAGCCTCCTTGCCTAGTGCAATTCTTCTCCTTACGTCCCTACCACTTTGACCGTGTTGGTCCAAAACACTTCCGAGATATGTAAACCGTTCTACCTGCTCTATTTTTCCCCGCCTATTTTAATATTTAGCATAGCCTTTCTCTTTCTGGAAAATCGCATAACCTTTGTTTTATTAATATTGATTCTCATCCCATATATATCGCACTGAACCTCCAATTCACTCAACAATGCTTGCAACCCCTTGGCTGACTGAGCAACTAATGCTTGGTCATCAGCAAACCTAACCGATTTTACGAATTCCCCTCCGACTTTCATTCCTACCTCCATTTCTTCCCATGCCTCTTTAATCATTTCCTCTACATATACATTGAACAGTACCGGTGACAATGGGCAACCCTGCCTTACTCCTCTTCCTAACACTGCCCATCCGGACTCTCCGTTCCCCACTCGCACCTGAGCAGTCTGAGACATGTACAGGTTGCGGATCAGTCTCCTGTCCCTCCAATCCATTCCTATTTTCTGCAATACACGCATTAATTTTTCCCAATTCACTCTATCAAACGCTTTTTCGAAATCTACAAAACAGGCAAAAACGTCCTGATTGTATTCTATATTCCTCTCGACTAGTGATCTCATTACTGCAATGGCATCACGCGTACTTCTTCCTTTCCTGAACCCAAACTGATCATCCCCTAAGTAAGCATTTGCTTTACTCTCTATCCTTTTGTTGATGATCCTGAGAATAACTTTAGCTGCGTGGGATATCAAACTTATTGTTCTGTAATCCTCACATGACGAAGCCTTTGCCTTTTTTGGAATAGGAACTAACACCGATCTCACAAAATCTTCCGGCCATTTTCCTTCCTCATAGATACTACGAATCTGTCCATATATGGCCTTCTTCCCACCTTTCCCTAACCATTTCAACATTTCTACAGGAATATTGTCCACCCCCACAGCCTTATTTGCTTTCATCTCCTTTAATGCCCTTTCTATTTCCTCGTCGAGTATGCCTGGACCTAAGCTATCTTCTTCTACGTCATGTTGATTTTCTATGTCTAACCTTGTCGGCCTAAGTTCTTTACCATACAGTGTTTCTATATATTCCTTCCATCTCTCTTGGATTTTTCCTGGTTCAACTATTATCTTACCCCATTTATCTTTAACTTTTAGCACAGATATTGCCTTCTTACTTCCCGATAATAACTTAACCTTGCTGTATAGAGCACCAATTTCACCCTTCTTCTGTAAACTTTCCATATCCTCGCATTGCGTTTTCCACCATTCTTCTTTTGCTTTATTGGTGGCCCTTCTCAATTTATTGTTTAACTCTTTGTACTTCATTTTGCCTAACTCTGTGTTTACATTTTTCCATCTTCTTCTGTCATCCATCTTTGCAATCATCTCATCCGTTACCCATGGTTTCCTTATCCTTTTCCCGTTAACGGTTCCTATAGTGTCTTTAGCGGCTTCCAATATCCCTTTCTTGACACATTCCCATTTTTCTTCGATAGCACTCAGTTCTTTACCGTCATCCATCATTTTCTCTACAGCCTCCTGATACTCCTTCCTCGTTAATTCATTTACTGCTTCTAAATTCCATTTTTTAACCCGCCGCCCTTGCCTTATCTTCTTGAAACGAACATTACATTTCATAACAACTAAATTGTTGTCAGAGTCCGCATCCGCTCCTGGGAAACTGTGCAAATTTATCACACTGTTCCTAAACCTGTGCCTAACCATAATATAATCTAACTGATACCTTTTTGAGTCACCTGGCATTTTCCATGTATACCTACGCCTTTTGTGGTGTCTAAACCTTGTGGTGGTGATGACTAACCCCTGTCTCCTGGAGAATTCAATTGCTTTCTCCCCGCGTTCATTCCTCGTGCCTAACCCATAGTCCCCCACCTCACCACCATCTCTTCCTTCGCCTACCGTCGCATTCCAATCCCCCATCACTATCAAATATTTTCCTGCAGGAACACTCGCGATGATATCCTCTAACTCATCATACATCCTATCGACTTCTCCCTCCTTGTGGTTGCTCGGTGGCATGTATACCTGAATAATGACCAAGTTCGTCGGCTCTGCTTAGTCTCTACGAGTAAAATTCTATCTGTCTCTTGCTCTATGTTGACTACGCTTCTTCCTACCCCTTTATTTAAAATTACGGCAACCCCTCGTTGGCTCTCATCCCCGCCGCTGTATATTACTCTATAATTGTCACTCCAGTAATCCCCGCTATCCTTCCATCTCACCTCGCAGAGGCCTAAAACATCTATGTTACCTCTTTCCATCTCTCGCTTAATATTTTCTAATTTGCCTCTCCTCAACATTGTCCTGACGTTCCAGGTTCCTATTCTTACTACTTTCGCCTTCTTTTGAGTCTTCTGTCCTGCTGAATTTATTCCTTCCCCGCAAGGGTTTCGTGGGATGACGACCGCGGAAGCCTTGCCTCTCCCGCTGCCGGGCACGACACACGGCCTTTTGGGCCGTGTCCCGTAGTTGCCAGGACTCATATTATCTATAGTGCCCATCATAATATTCTTGGGAATCATAATTGAGGTGGTTTCCCGTTGCCTTCCTCAATAGTGTTTGTAACGTGACACCATCACTTAATGGCCGCCCCACTGGGGTCAGACGCCATTGCAGCCGCCTCACTGAGGAACAGACGCTGCGTGGACTACCTTTCGTCTGGCTCCTAACCTTCGACCTATCTGGCATGGGTGACCCTTCCAGGAGTAATTATTATTACTCCCGCCAGCACAGCTCTAGGGGTCATCGGAACACACAAGCCCTTCCACCATATATATACATATATACATATATATATATACATATATATATATGCGGGTCGCGGTGGTCTAGCGGGTAGAGCGTTGGACTGCTGACCGGAGGGTCCCGGGTTCGATTCCCGGGCAAGGCACGTTGGGCACCTGCAGCTCCACCCAAGCTAGTTGATTTTTCGGGTACCAGGTCTTCTTGGGAAACCATAACCGGCACAGGGAAAGGAATTGACCCCCTACCCTGATGTGTGAATATTAACACGCCGTATAGGGCTTACGGCCTAGTAAACCGACCTTCGGGTTGATTACTGTGTATATATATATATATATATATATATATATATATATATATATATATATATATATATATATATATATATATATATATATACATATATATATATATATATATATATATATACATATATATATATATATATATATATATCGATCTATATATATATATATATATATATATATATATATATATATATATATATATATCGATGATGCGGAAGTACTCACGAGGGCAATATAACTTTTGGACGGCACAATAGAACACAGAATAAAACAGATAACACGTAAAAGGACACTCACACTGTAGATGATTTAAGCTTTCGGCCTACTCCGAGGCCTTCTTCAGGTCAGACTCTGAGTATCCAAAAGTTATATATATATATATATATATATTTATTTATTTATTTATAAACTCGCGCAGTCCCTAACCTGAGCGTTAATACTTATTTTAATGAACTAACTCCTGGGGAATTTCGACTACTAGCATTCTAGACCCTTATTGTTCTTGAAGAAAATGACATTTCAAACCTGTCAGTCTGTAGTCTATCTCTATAATATTATATTCTTGATCTCTTCGATACGTTGGGGTTCGTATTATATCCTTGATGTCATCGGAAAAGGGCCATCATTAAATATTTTTAATAAGTTTAATCTATATTGGAAACGCCGGTGTGTAAGAAAATCCCAACCTAAATTTTCTGGCAAAGTAGATACGCTGCTCCGTTGATCATAGCAATGTTTAACAAATCTAGCCCCCCTCCGCTGAACTCGATCTAATTCCGAAACAAATTTATATTTTGAGGATCCCATATACTGGCAGCATGCTCTACGTGGCGCCTGACTAAGGTAAGAAAACATCGTTCCATCACTTTTTCGTCGCATTCACCTAGATCTCTTTCCACAAATCCCAATTTTTTTATTGGCACGACCGCATATTTCTCGTATGTGTTTTCCCCAGGACAGATAGTGAGTAATTGTTACACCCAGGTATTTAAAAGAATCTACCCTCGCGATTTTGGTTTGTTCTGCATTTTAACTATAAGGGAGGGAATTTCTCTTTTCCCAAAAATGTATTACTACGCATTTTTTCAAATTTAATCCCAATTTCCCTGTATCGCACCAATTCTGAATTGCATCTAGTCGTTGGCTAACACGATTCGGTCTTCGTGACTTCGAATGTCTCCATAAATTACTGCATCATCAGCGGAAAGACGGAGCTTGCTGTTAACTACGCTACTGAAGTCATTTATGTAAATAACGAATAGGAGGGGGCCTATGATACTTCCTTGTGGTACACCCGACGTGACCTCGACAGTATCGGATGATGTACCGTCCAGGGTGTCTGAACACGATCTCTTAAGAATTGTTTAATCCAGTTAATTATACTCTTTTTATTCCATAATTTTCCAATTCCGAGTAATTTGCAATGAGGGACTTTACCGAAAGCTTTCTTAAAATCTAGGAATATCGCATCAACTGGAATATTACTTTCACCGGAGTTTAATACATCATGTACAAAAAGTGCGAGTTGAGTTTCGCAGGAACTACCCTTACGGAAGCCGTGTTGGTTATTAATCAATAAATCTTGGCTATCGAGTTGCCTCATTATGGAACTCACAATGATGTGTTCAAGAATCTTACAGGAAATGGAAGTGAGCGATATTGGCCTATAATAACTGGGATCCTCCCTGTCTCCGTTTTTAAATATGGCTGTTACCGAATCAACCTTCCAGCCATTGGGCACGCTTTCTTCTGCTAATGATTTCAATCAAGAGGGTAGGTAGTGTTTAAAAAGAATTTGAATCAAGGTGTGTTATTTTACGAAACTAGCACCAAAGTTATATGGTTAAGCGAATACGTTTTCTAACCACAAAAATTTGTAGTACCCTGTTGGAATTAAGTTGACGTGAATGTCATCAAATTATACCCATTTTTTAACGTAATTTCGACATCGATTGAAATAAATTCAGTTTAACGACTGACTGTGACCAGGATATAAAAAAATTACAGTCAAATGTGATGCATTGGTAATAGGCCTTCTAACAACACTTCCAACTCAATAAATGAGTCCAACTAACACCTGCTGAGGTATCTATTACTATTACTACTACCAAAAGACTATTGTCAAGGTACACACAACACGCTAGAATTGAAATGACTTAATGCCTTTTCAGCAGATAATAACGGGGGATAAATTTTCACAGCATCAACGGTTCTCCAACACAAGTTCGAGGAGAACCACCTTTACTTTTATTTACATCTGCTACACCCCACGGAAGGCTGCTTAGATGCATATCCATCCACAAGCACGCACACAGGCACGAAAATTTCAACGCCACACACACCTCCAAGTTTCAAACAATGGAGAATCGACACACGCATTGATTCTTCCCCTTTCTCCTCAACTACGAGGCTCTCTCTCTCTCTCAATCACACTCACCCTTCCCTCTCCAGTCCCCTTTCATCCAACGCCCCCTCAAAGACTTTCGCTGCCGTACCCCCTCCAAGGAAACCTTCACGTGCACTCATTGAGCGCACCCGCACCCACACCTGTCCATGCACGCAAGGAAGATCACAACGAGCACCTCACCCGCTCCCATGGCAACCCCGCTCGCCCACACTCGCTCACCACGCATAAAAAAATCCTGCCGATACCACTTTTTAGACGACGAAACTCCCACGCATGAGTGCATGCTTGAAGCCGACGCTGGAGCTCTCGCAATTCCACAATAATTCCCCCTCGCCCTCCACCCCCGCAAGCACCCACCACTCCCCAGCCTTTCTCTCTTTCCCCATATTCTGCCGATGCGGCCAGGAAAGAGAGATGGAGAGAGAGCTTCCATCGGAGCGGAATTTGCAGAGAATGGGCGAGATAGAGGAGAGAGAGGCAGAAGGGAGGGGATGGGAGAGAGTGGGTGGGGGTTGGCTGGGGCCCACCTTTCCCATCGCATGCATACCCGCTGATACCTCTTCCCCGAACACCCCCACGCCCCCTCACCTTCGCCATCGCCACCCTCCCTCCCCAACCACTCTCCCAATCCTCCTCCCCTCTCTGCCTTCTCCTTGCTCCTCCCACCTCACGCCCTCCTCCTTATTTCCCTCCCAGCGATACTTTTATCGCAAACTATGAAGATTTTCAATTCCCCTTCCAGGGAATCTCCGAGGCTTATCGATTTGGATGCCCGAATAGAGACTCCAGAATGCCAGGCGATGTTCAGTTCACCGTTTTTCCTTCCCATTCCCTCTAGACCACCTCAGTAAAATAAATAAATATATTTGTGTGTATAAATTGATGTATTTATTAAAAAAAATATATATATATATACACACACATACGAGGTGTATTAAAAAATTAACGGAAATTTAAATTTTTCGGACAATAATTACTATTTATTCTTATACATTGATGTTGTCACTTTCAAATTAGTCCCCATTGGAATTATCTCATAAAACACGTCTAACCTTAGTGGCTGTCACAGACAAATTCCACAATGAAAACAGCTGAAAGTTTTATCATTATTTCAGGGGTATGTATACCAACATAATTAGACAAAGTTTGAGAATCGAACTCTCCAAGCCCGCGAAATGAAAAAATTAACCGTTGATTTTTTTACACACGTCGTCTATATATATATCCATCCCATGGACTAAAACCTTGTCGTGGTGGAAGGGCTTGTGTGTGTTCCGCTGACCCCTAAAGCTGTGCTGGCGGAAGTAATAATAATTGCTTCTGGTAGGGTCACCCTTGCCAGATAGGTTGAAGGTAAGGAGCCAGACGAAAGGTAGTCCACGCAGCGTGTGTTCTTCAGTGAGGCGGCTGCTAAGTCGCCTGACGCGGGGAAAAAGCAATTGAATTCTGCAGAAGACAGGGGTTAGTCATCACCAACACATGGTTTAGACACCACAAAAGGCGTAGGTATACATGGAAAATGCCAGGTGACTTAGAAAAGTATCAGTTAGATTATATTATGGTTAGGTACAGGTTTAGGAACAGTGTGATAAATTCACAGTTTCCCAGGAGCGTGCTGTTCAACGTATATGTGGAGGAAATGATTAAAGGGGCATGGGAAGACCTGGAGGTAGGAATGAAAGTCGGAGGGGAATTCGTAAAATCGGTTAGGTTTGCTGATGACCAAGAATTAGTTGCTCAGTCAGCCCAGGGGTTGCCCAAGCATTGCTGAGTGACTTGGAGGTTCAGTGCGATAGATATGGAATGAGAAATAATGTTAATAAAACAAAGATAATGCAATTTACCAGGAAGAAGGCTAAGCTAAACATTAAAATAGGAGGGGGAAAAATAGAGCAGGTAGAACAGTTTACGTATCTAGGAATTGTTCTGGACCGACGATGTCAATGTAGTAGGGACGTAGAGAGAAGAATTGCGCTAGGCAAGAAGGCTTTCTCAAGGAGAAGGGAGTTGATGACGGGGACATTGAGTAGGGAGGTTAAGAAAAGACTCGTAAAAACTCTGAAATGGAATGTAGCGGCTACTCTGATATGGGGCGGTGCTATATACGGCACGGAAGCGTGGTCACTGAAGCAGGAGGATAGACGTAGATTGGAGGCTTTTGAAATGTGGGTGTGGAGTAGAATGGAGAAGGTGAAATGGACCGAAAGGAAAACAAAGGAGGAAGTACTGGAGATGGTGGGTGAGGAGAGGGGTTTGTTGAGAGAAATCCTATGGTGGCAGGAAAGATGGATTAAAGGCATATTGAGCGGTAGTGGAATATTGAAGAAGGTAATAGAAGGGAGAATGTTGGGCAGGCGAGGAAAGGGTAGGAACAGGATAGGGATGTTGGATGGGATGAAGGGAGGAAAGAAGTACACAGAGATGAAGAGGGACCTGATGTAGTTTAGGTTGCTGGATTGGGTTTTGTTTGGAGTTACAAAATATGTATTTGATAGTAGTGTCCATCCAAAAAAAACCTACCTTAACCGGTAGATTACCTAATAAATAATATATATATATATATATATATATATATATATATATATATATATATATATATATATATATATACTCACACAAACGCACATACAAAATGCTGTATTTGAAAGAAATTCTGGTGGCATTGTAGACGTAAAGACAGCATAATTTAGCTGAGAAAAATGAATAATCATTCATAATATATAATAATCATAATTTCCAAGGGAAGTTTGATTATAATACTTTGGATTTATGTGCACCTGACATGGTCTATCTGCACGAGCAAGTTTTAATAATAATAATTTACCTTGAGTGTTAGAAATCTTCCAGAAAACAAGTACACTTTTGCCCCACACATGCAGTAACTTTAGCGCATTGTATGCTGTTCATTATCGGTTCACGAGTAAAAAATGTGATTAGAATATCTAATATCAATCTGCCGCTAATTGTGATAATTTATGATTTTAATCGGTAATCGTAATTTTCTTTAGATCTATAGCCATTTCCTCGATTTCTATTTTTAAATACAAATTATGAGATGTTACTTAATCATACTTTTTTATCGACATATGATTTGATGATGGAATTCAAGTCTATCTCAAGTTGTCTGTTATGAAATGTATAGTACAGTAAATATAAATAGGATATTTATGTCTAAAGAATAAAATATAGCGCTGTGATGTGTTTTATATTGATTATATTTCTGAATTTTTATTTTAATAGTAATTCGCGTATGGCATTAATCTTACTTGAATATAACTATTGACAAAAGAAATTTACAGATATTTCTCATTTATGAAGCCTATAGGACAAATACATTTCCTGAACTGATATTCGTATGCATTATTATAATTCATGTCATTAATATAAAAGAATTTTTCCAATAATAAATCGAGTGTCATGAAATGTGTAAGAGATATTATCAGTTATATATGGCATAAATGACAGTTTCTAGTGAAACGTAATTGGTACTGGTCTGGTTTCAGTTCCTACGTGCTTTTCACAATTCTTATCGTGGCATTTCTTTAGAACAAGCCGACTGCTTATATTGTGTTCCCAAATTGCAACTCCTGAAATTAAAATCACCGTAATATTCCCAATGAGGAATATTAAACTCATTGAAATATTTAACTCTTCCATTTGATAAAAAAAATTAGCCAGGCACTGATTCTCAGGTTTTCTTTATTTATCTTCCACTGTCCGGAGTTTATCAAGGGAAAGTGCGAAGTGGTTTTTAATGAAAATTGTGCATTTTGTGGATGTTACTCAAGTATTACTTCTATGAAAACGTAGTGTATGAAGCAGTGTAACAGAGGGTATTAGTTTTTCAAAATTTCTGGTAGTGAATTATACTTAACAAGAAAATGTTTACACCAATTCTCCCACGACTCCCTTTCCTCACTTTCAATCCACTTCAACTTTAATTAATTCCAGATTCTTCAAGATGGAAAGAGCTTCAAAACAATTGCTTGAACTTAGCGTTTGCTTATAAAGTGTGATTTATGTCCTCACTGAGTTTCTCTGTTTCATAAAAAACAAACCGATTTCATTATTAAATACGACTTTCTTACACATGAAAATGGTGGAATTCCGACATAATCCTTCTACCGCTTCCGTTTCACTTCACCGGTCATCGAAATGTTTTTATATTCGTTCTCTAAGAAAATATTATCGGGATGTTATTGAGATTTCTACGAGACTATTTTGAAAAGATGAGAGAAGAAAGTTTAAGCATAAAAAAGTATTTTATTTGTCACTACTTTTGCAAAAGAGCAACAAAAAAACGAGCAGGGGAAGTGAGGTGAAGGGCAAAGGCAAGGAATCATAATCATGAAGCAATCTGCCTCATACCACAAAAAATTTTAAACCTTGTATTTTTACGCTCAAATACCACGAAACGATAACAAATTGCGGAAACAGCAGACAAATACTTGGTCATTGAACACATTAATCAAACGTCTTTATTTCCTTCTCACTTGTCTTCCTTCGCAACTATTCAGGGGCTCCAAAACCGATATCCTCACGTGATCACTGTGCGCCACCCCTCCAATCCGCAGATTCAGTTCCAAAGCAAACTCCTCTCCCGGTCCCGAGTTCCACATCTCTCATCTCCTTGCCGAACCACGCCTCCCTACGGTCTCTTGTAATCCTCTACATAATTCCCCACGCACACACCCCCATGATCCTCCTCCCCCCCCCTAACCGACCTCTACCCCTCATAGGATTAAGGAATAATCTACCTTTAATCCACACTGCCTATTTATCCCCACCCTCGGAAAACCAACCCCCATTCTAACCCGCGGGGCACTTGGTTGACCTTGCTCCGTCTCTTTATCTCCCATTCCGAGGTCCACCCGCAAACTCAAGGCAACGTTTCGTCCCAGTATCCCATTCCTCGTCGACCCTCCTTTCCCAGTCTCCTTTCACGTTCCCTTCCCTTACTCGTCCTTCCCTTCGGCTCACATCCCACCCCCACCCCCGCCCTCCACGGCAGCTATTCTCTCCCACCAACGCGCCTGCTCCCTAAACTCCCTTTCGCAACCCAACTCTTCCTCTCTTCCCTTTCATCCCGGGGAATCTCCTAACCCGCTGAGCGCTCCATCCTAATCTCTTCGGAAATGTTTTTCCCCTCATCCCGTCACGCTTTCTTCTTCCGATCTGTATTCCCGAAGATCCCGTCCGCTTCCCTACTCCCCACTTCTCCCCGCCCGCCACCCTCCC
The DNA here is from genome assembly GCA_037158775.1 of Hetaerina titia. Lineage (NCBI taxonomy): Eukaryota > Metazoa > Arthropoda > Insecta > Odonata > Calopterygidae > Hetaerina > Hetaerina titia. Next base: position 140,990,739 of record CM073769.1, read on the forward strand.
CTTTTGCCAACTCGACCGATTTCCGGGTATTTCACCCCGACCCTCCAACTCCCTGCGCCCCACCCCCCTGCCTCCCTCGAATCAGTTGCCCATGGGAGGGCAATGCGGCCCTCCAGGGGCAATCGGGTCCCGGGTTCGTGATCCGGTGGAAACAATGCTTCTTTTCTTCCATAACATCTCTAAAATTCCAAATTCCGTAAGGAGACGAATGGATACAGTACGGTGTTAATCCGCAAATATATTTGTTCAAGGGAGAGTCAATATAAGAAATCAAAGTACAAGAATGTATTAGGGTTGAAACTAGATGAAACAAAACAAGCAAAAATTCTATTAAATTCGTTGAAAATATCAATACTTGATTTGAAGTAGAAAATTTTATGCCGTTCCTTTTCGTTCTGTGCGATATTCGGCTACTCTACTTCTCACTGGGCATTTTAAAGGAAATAAAATCGAGAAACGATAAATAAAGCTTCCACATTTAATAGTAAAATGGGATATGAAGCATCAATATTTGCCATATCATTATCTAGGAGTATGTTGCATTATACTTAAATGGGTTCGCTATTGTGATAGGAGAGGCTCTATTTTCTTATTAGTTAAATATGGTGATAATTAGGTAACCAACCTTTTAGATTTAAACCTACAGCCTAATTTTAAACGTAATAAAAAGTTAAGGAATAATAATAAATATTTTTCGAATGTTGGTAATTACCTAAACAGATTCCCTGGCGTCTAGTACAGGCTCGCAATACATCACCAAGGGAATTTCATCGCACCAACGTGATTTCTTTAGTTCTATTAGATATTTTTATGTTTAAAATTTTAGAACGGAAACATAAAATTTTCAGAAATGATAAAGGAAGAACTTTTTTGATAAATTAGAATAAAACTGAAACCTGGATAAGTTAAATTTTAGCTGGAGCTCACTGAATAATTGTAATGACCAGATACCTAAGTTGAGCGTTCTTGAAACCGCCTAAATTAGTTTCATTTTCCTTTCTTAAAAATATTCGGAATAGTAGTTTAGTATAAAGTTGAACTATTTTTTCATCATATGTAATCAATCTACTTTTACTGCTTACTTTTCGAGGATTAAAGCATAACTTTTGAAATCGCTCCTCGTTGGGAAATTAGACTGTCAAAAGAGACATTCTATGTTTATTATTTTTATGTTTTATATTGTATTTTTTCAAGGAACGGTAAAAAAAAACTCAGAAAGCATTGCAAGAACAATGCTGCCTCTTGGTATCAAGAACAAAATAATACGGAAAACTTGAAGATAGGAGTGGATGAATACGTGATATAGAGGTATCTAGTACTTGTCTCTCATAAATAGTCATTCGATGAGGAAATAGAAAATTAAATTTAATGGCGTCCTCCAAACGCTTGCCTCTTGATGAGTTTGACGTGGTATTTTGGTTAAAAACGAATGCATATTGTCCCTTAACGAATGTCCTTGGGTTCATAACAATCTGATCCTCGGCAACAGAAATGGGGACACTGCCGTTGGTTTGAAAACATCTTTTTCAGTCGATGCTTAAAAATTAAACAAAATAAAGGCAAAAAAATGTCATTCTACAGGTTTGCAGAGATGAAAAAACTAAAATCACATGTGTTCCGAAAAAATTAAAAAATCCTGGCAATAAAGTATTTTTAAACGTACACTCCACCTTTTCAACAGGCTAATCATCAAATAGACATATTTAATAAAGAGTATATTTTTTTCCTGTAGGTAAACTGAATCTGCACTTTTGCAGACATAAGTAGTTCATCCTCCCTGGAAAATCCGCTGGAAGTAAATGAGTTTCATTTTTCCAAATACATGTAAGACATATAATACAAATACATGTAAGACATCTCCGTAATCTATGTCACTGCTTATAAAGCACGGGACAATACACGAATGAAATCGAGAAAAAAACGAGGTCACACGCACTCATCACATGGAAGTTTCATAATTTCCAGAAAGCGTTTCTGACAAACGCTCGTATATCACCCTTGTGACCTCAATTGCCGCCACTTGGATTTCATTTGGTGGGAAATTCCTTCCTCGAGTCCCACTTCGATAAGTCATCAAAGACGAAAGTTCGTGGCATGTAATGGCAACCACTAACTTAGGGCCCAAATGCCTATCCACTTTTTATTTAACTACACTCAATAAATAGCATCTGCAAAGTATTACATCACAGTGTGTTGCATTTTAAATAACCCGCCATGTGTATTATTCCACATTTCTATAAATCAGACTTATTCCTTACGGATTCCAATCATGTGTCCAATTCATAATGATAATCTTTAAGGAAATTAAAAATGTAAATTCAACAGGTTTTTAAAAGCATTTATGTCGTCCAATAATTGAATAAAATTTCAAATAATCTTCTCATGACATTCATAAATATAGCGATATAGTTATGAATTAATTTAGAATATGAAAATTTTGTTATGAATCGCCATTCAGCAGTTCAGCATTAAGAAAAGTTGGACTTGAGGAGGATTAAGACTTGGACTTGAGGATTGAGACTTGATAAACGAGGTGCGTTCAAGATTAACGAGAATTTTTTCATTTCGCGGGTTTGGAGAGTCCGATTTTCAAACTTTTTTTTATTATGTTGGTATACATGCCCCTGAAGTATGATAAAACCTACTACTGTTTTCATTGTGGAGTTTGTCTGTGACAGCCACTAAGGTTAGACGTGTTTTATGAGCTAGGCGATTTTTGCTTGTTTAAATAAATGAATCAAAGAGTTCGTATCAAATTTTGCGTAAACAATTAAATAAAGTGTAACAAAGTGTGTGAAATATTAACAAAGGTCAATGGTGAGTCTGCTATGAGTAAATCAAAAGTTTACGAGTGGTATAAGCGTTTCCAAGAAGGCCGTGAGGACCTTGAAGATGACTAGCGCCCTGGACGCCCCAGCACATCAACAATCGATGAAAACGTGGAAAAAGTGAAAGAAATGGTTATGATGGATCACCAAATAACAATAAGAGAGGTGGCTGATGATGTTGGCATATCGATTGGACCATGTAATGACATCTTTTCCAATTTTTTGGGTATGAAACGCGTGGCAGCAAAATTCGTTCCAAAATTGTTGAATTTTGAACAAAAACAGCGGCGAATGGAAGTTGCTCAGGAGTCACTAAATGAAGTAAACGATGATGCAGAATTACTACTGAAACGTACGTATTATAACAGGAGACGAAACGCATGTGTTTTTTGATATGACATTGAAACTAAGGCTCAATCATCCCATTGGAGGCATTCTGGCCCGCCAAGACCGAAAAAGGCTCGACATCTCGTACTCTGCTCATTATGCTCGCTGTGTTCTTCGATTTTAATGGCATAGTGCATCATGAATTCCTGCTGCCAGGGCAAACGGTCAATAAGAAGTACTACCTACAAGTTCAATGCCGTTTGCGTGAAGCAATCGGAAAAAAAGTCCGGATTTGTGGGAAAACAATTCATGGCTTTTGCACCATGATAATGCACCAGGTCACACTTCATTGCTTGTTCGTGAATACTTGGCCAAAAACCATACTCTACCGATTCCCCAACCTCCATTCTCGCCAGATATGTGTGACTTTTCCTTTTTCCAAAAAATAAGAGAACCTTGAAGGGCCGTCGTTTTAGAGCCGTGGATGACATTAAAAGCGCATCGCTGAAAGAACTATCTCAAGGATCGACTTTGAGAAGTGTTTCGGGGATTCGAAGAAGCGCTGGCACAAGTGCATAATCTCCAATGGGGACTACTTTGAAGGTGACAACACCAATGTATAAGAATAAATAAATATTATTGTCCAAAAAATTAAAATTCTCGTTATGTTTTGAACACACCGCGTAAGCCTTCTGTCGGAAGTGGATGTGATAAATAGCGTGAAAAAAGTTATAACTTCAGGCCACTCTTCTTGATGATTCTGTCTTTTCTTCAAGGCTCTTCTTTATCTTCCAGTTTCCCTGAGTCTTATGCCTAATCCACTATTTCATGAGGAAAGGAGACTTTGTGCAGTGAAAGGATTACATTTAAATCGGTACATTTATGATAATGGAAATATTACTCAGCGCAGGAAAAAAATTGTAGAATCATGCTCGAGATAAAAAAATCTCAAATTAGATCAGGTAAATCAATGATATGCCAGCAATTATGCTAAAAGGTATTTCCTAAATTTGGATCCATTTTCCTAAAGTTTGTAGTTGAATCCAACACCGACGAGACAATCCTAATAATGCCAGCTAGGAATTAGGACCGAGGAGAAGGGATATAACTTTCTGCTCATGAAAAGAATGCGCGTACGTCGCACTCAACGCCTACGTAATATTGCCTCTCCAGTGTTCTCCTCAAATCGTCAACGAAGCATCATCAAAAATAATTAGGCATTCATCGCGTAATGAAAAAGTGTCGTAGTTGGAAGTGCACAGGTCAACAACAGCTGACCCAACAGATCCGCCTTCGAAATCCAGCCTTGGAAAAGAGCCGTGGTTCGTAAGCCACACACTCTACATGAGACGTGTGCCCGAAGGCAGGACGTCGTGTTAATGCAGCGTACGCAACGCCGGGACGGCTCGACAACAGCGGCGTTCGCGGAGCCGCGAATGGAGTGGTGGATGGTTGGAGGTACGGGGGACATCCTGTATGTCATGGGAGGGGCGGTGGGATGAGAGAAGAAGAGGCCGGACGCACAGGTGACCGGTGCCCTAGGAGGCGGTCTGGGCGGAGAAATGGGTCAAAGCGGCGGAGCTGGAAATGGAGGAGGAAGGGAGAGATAACGGAAAGCAGGACCATTTCCATCCGGAATACACGGAGTTCCAGCGCCGACCACATAATCATGATTGGTGAAAAGGACTCAGGAGCAGGCAACGGACACAAATCGGAGTGCATAGAGAGAAACGATACCACCATTAAGAACTACTAATTGATTTCATAGCGGGTCTCGTGGAAGCTACCGAGAAGCATAGGAAGGATGGAGAGAAGTGTGTCTCTTTCATCCAGCCCCACTTCCCCGGTGACAGAAAAAAACTTACAGTTTGTTCGAGAGGCACGCTCCCGTCACTGTGCCCTCACGAGGTGGCAGAATCCCGAGATGAATCTCGCAAATGACGGATTTACGTGTCCGCAGGGAGAAATGGTAGTTCTGACCATTGACTCTTTCAGTATTTTTTTGCGTGACCGTCGGAATTCATTTTTCTATCTCAAAAAAATAAATGGGGCGATCCAATTCGAACAGAATAGGGGCTTTCATTCACATTGTCACATCGTCGATAGCAGCACTGTTGCCAATGCAAATTAAGACGCTGGTAACTCTACTATTTACTCGTAATAAAACAGCATATCTTAGAAAAAACAGTGCCAGTGAATCTTCGTTAATTTCTAAATTCCAACTATCAACCAGTTGACTTAATCATACTCAAAACCATAATAAAATGAAATATCCCATTAACATATACGACAGGAGAGGACAAATAGGAAAGAAAGAGAAAAAGAAAAGTCAGAAAGGTAGAGAAACAGTCCTAGTTTATTTGCCACCGTAAGGTAATCAATTGGTCGTCGATTTTCCATGGTTACCCACAGTTTGAATTTCGTCCAATACTATCTACCGTACTGCCTGAGTGTCACGTACATTATCATAGTGATATCAAAAATTAGTATATCACATAACTATTCACATGAAAACGGCTAGGTGTCTTACACAATCGAAAATCCCTGTTTTTTTAGAGGACTAAGTAAGCGAAAACACTCTTATAAAGATATGATCATGGATTACGTCCTAATATTAAGGGCAATGAACTCGTGACACGATCTAAATTCTACCGAGATTACGTAACGTTTCGTTTAATAGTGCTTTAGAGATTTACATTTGCACGACTCATTGTCTCAATATCTTTGCGTGCAACACTTAACGTTTTCCTTTAAGCCCTCTCTTGCACATTCGTCCCGTGCTTCGCGCTCCCATTTGTGGCAAAGTGGACTCAACCCAGAGATAAGGCAAACGTCACAAATTAATTTGCATGTTAACCGTTGCACGCTCCGTCCCAGGCCGTGATATATTTATCTTTAATTGCAAATGCTGCCATAAACACTGTGGGTTGGGTGAGAGAAGAAGTGGCTCCGTTTAGGGTAATGTATGCATTTTTTGAACTATTTATTCGAAATGTATCACTTTGCCATTGACAAAGTAAACACAAAGACCAGAGCTACCAAAATATTAATCAATATTATCCCCATGAATGATGGCCTTACGCACCCAGCTTGGGCATTTATTATTAAACCAAGACTTACGACCTATTCAACATTAAATATCAACTCCATTAGAGATAAACACTGTGTACTTCCACAAAACAGTTGCAAATAAAATCAATCATGTATAATATAATGTATAATAAACACTCTTTCTCTGGATTATGTGTAGAATTTTTTTCTCTAGGAGATGTTTTTCTCTGAGGGTCTGTTCAACGCATAAATGGATGTATAAGAAGGGTTGGGTATAGAAATGAAAGTCGGCGGTAAATTAATTTAATCAGTTAGGTGTGATGACGAACAAGCTTTAGTTTGTCAGCCAGCCAAGGGGTAGCAAGCATTTCTGAGTGCATTGGAAAGTCAGTACGATAGATATTGGATTAATGTAAATAAAATAAAGGTTATGCCGCTTTCCAGTAATACAATTGCTAAGCTAAACATAAAAAAAGAAGAACCAAAATTGGACTAGATGGTACAGTTAATTTATTAATATAATATATTTGTTTATTTATCAACATATTTGGGAGATATTGAGACTTACAGTCCCTTCTTCCACATAACCCCTTGACCTTAAACTGAAGACAATTACATACACCCAACACATTTACGTATCTCGGAAGTGTTTTGGATCAACAAGGTCAAAGCAGTAGGGGCGTAAGGAGAAGAATTGCGCTGGGTAAAGAAGCTTTCACAAGAAGGAGGGAGTTGATAACGGGGACGTTGAGTAAGACATTAAGAAAAGGCTTTTTAAAACCTTGATAAGGCAATGTAGCTATGTACCGCGTGGAAACATGGTCACTGAAGCAGGATGATAGGTATAGATTGGAGGCTTTTGAAATGTGGATTTGGAGAAGAATGGGAAGTTGAAATGGACCAAAAGAGAAAAAAATTAAGTTCTAGGCATGGCGGGGGAGAAGAAGAGAATATTGGGTGAAAACCAAAGGGGGCAGGATATGTGGATGCTTAGCGTTTTGGCAATGGATGGCATGTAGATGACTGTAGTAGAGGAGAGAATGCTAGGCAAGCGAGAAAAGGGTAGGAATAGGATACAGGCATGTTGGACGGGATGAAATGGGAAAGATACATGTTGAATTGAAGATGGACTTATTGTCGAATAAGATGAAGCATCGGTCCGTTAGGAGACACAAGAGCATTGTCGCTGAACTCTTTGGTAGGTTTGGACCATCAAAAACCTACCTTAACCGGTAGATTACCTATAATGATGATGATAAAAAGAAAGGAAACAATGAAGATTTCACAATAAATAATGCGAAATGATAGACATTCTATCTTAGACGGTATATGGAGTCTAAGAAACGGCACATGGAGGAAATATAAAGGTACCTCTAACGAATGTGAAAATGTATCAGTTCAATCATACTATTATCTAGAATTAACATAAAAGAATACATAAAGTGTATTTTATGGCGATACTAAGTTTTGAGAAAATATTCTCCACGCCTCTAGAGATATACGTACACATACCTAGATAAAATACCTTTTTTCATTATAATAGTATCCTATTTGCTGAAATACACTAAAATATATAAAATTTCACCGCCAAGAAAATAAAATTAAGGAGCCTTTGCCTCGAAAAATATACTCAGAGATCATGAACAATAAACAAAATTATCGTCAATCGTCCTGTAATATCATATCGTATTGCTATTGCGTCGTCAGAAGCTTTCTTTGTAGGGATGTATCAAAAGGTTAAATGTTCAGGATCCTCCTCGAGTAAGGTCACTCTTCAGTGACCCTTTGATTCGCATGAAACATTCGCTTCGTTACGTCTAGAATATTTTAACACCTATAAATTTGTAAATTGAGGAAGGCAACAAGAAACCACCTCAATTTTTATTGCCAAGATTTTTATGATGAAGAGTATGGAGAAATTGAGTCCTCCCAACTGCGGGACTCGGCCCAAGCGGCCGTATGTCGTGCCCGGCAGCGGGGGAGGCAAGGTTTCCGCGGTCGCAATCCCACGAAACCCTTGAAAGGGAAAAATAACAGTAGCAGGACAAGACGAAAGTAGAGAATATGAACATAGAATGAAAGGACAATGTTGAGGACAGGAAAATTAGAGAATATTAAGCGAGAGGTAATATAGATGTATGGAAAGAGGTAATATAGATAATTTAGGTCTCTGCGGGGTGAGATGGAAGGGTAGCGGGGATTACTGGAGTGATAATTATTGAATAATGTACAGTGGCGGAGACGACTGCCTACGAGGGGTTGCTGTAATATAGAATAAAGGGGTAGGTAGAAGCGTAGTCAACATAGAGCAAGCAACTAATTGAATCTTACTCGTACAGATTAAAGCAAAACCGACAAAACTTGGTCATTGTTCAGGTATACATGCCACCGAGAAACCACAAGGAGGAAGAAGTCGATAGGGTGAACGATGAGTTAGAGGATATAATCGCGTGTGTTCCTGCAGGGAAATATTTGATAGTGATTGGGATTGGGATAGTGGGGATTGGAATGCGACGATAGGCGAAGGAAGAGAGGGTGGTGAGGCGGGGGACTATGGGTTAGGCACGAGGAATGAACGCGGGGAGAAAGCGATTGAATTCTGCAGGAGACAGGAGTTAATCATCACCAACACATGCTTTAGACACCACAAAAGGCGTAGGTATACATGGAAAATATCAGTTAGATTATATTATGGTTAGGCACAGGTTTAGGAACAGTGTGATAAATTCACACAATTTCCCAGAAGCGGATGCGGACTCTGACCACAATTTATTTGTAATGAAATATAACGTCCGTTTCATAAAGATATGGCAAGGGCGGTAGGTTAGGAAATGAAAATTAGTAGCATTAAATGGATTAACCAGGAAGGAGTATCAGCAGGCTGTAGAGAAAATGATGGATCACGGTTAAGAACTGAGTACTATCGAAGAAAAATGGGGAGGTATCAAGCAAGGGATATCGGAAGCCGCAGACACTATAGGAACTGTTAACGGGAAAAGAACAACGAAACCAAGGGTAACGGATGAGATGATTGCAAAGATGGATGAGAGAAGAAGATGGAAAAATGTAAACACAGAGTTAGGCAAAATGAAGTACAAAAAGTTAAAAAATAAATTGAGAAGGGCCACAAATAAAGCAAAAGAAGAATGGTGGAAAACGCAATGCGAGGATATGGAAAGTTTACAGAAGAAGGGTGAAATTGGTGCTCTATACAGCAAGGTGAAGTAATTCTCGGGAAGTAAAAAGGCATGATATGTGCTAACAGTTAAAGATAAGTGGGGTGAGATTATAATTGAACCAGATAAAATCCAAGAGAAATGGAAGGAATATGTAGAAACACTGTACGGTAGAGAACTTAGGCCGACAAGGTTAGACAAAGAAAAAGAACATGACGATGGTTAGGCACAGGTTTAGGAGGAGTATGATAAATTCGCACAGCTTCCCGAGAGCGGATACGGACTCTGACCACAATTAAGTTGCTATGAAATGTAGCGTCCGTTTCAAAAAGATAAGGCAAGGGCGACGGGTTAGGAAATGGAATGTAGAAGCATTAAACGAATTAACAAAAAGGGAATATCAGCAGGCTGTAGAGAAAATGATGGATGACGGTAAAGAACTGAGTACTATCGAAGAAAAATAGGAATGTATCAAGAAAATAATATCAAAAGCCGCAAAAAACACTACGGGAACTATTAACAGGAAAAGGATAAATTAGTTAGCTACAAACCTACTTCACTTATCTACATAATCGCCGTTCACTTCTAAGCATTTTTCGTACCGCTGCACCAGCTTCTTTAACCCCTCTGCATAGAAACTCGCCGCCTGAGGGTTGAACCAATCGACAACGCCATTCTTGAGTTCCTCTTCGGTTTCGAAACGTTGTCCACCGAACCACTGTTTCAAGTGCAAGAAGAGGAAGTAGTCGCTGGGTGTAAGGTCAGGACTGTACGGTGGGTGGTTTAAAGAGATCCCAACGACCCAAAAACTCTCGTCCACTGGATATTCTTTGCTCTTTGTGGTGGTCGGTGAGCATTTTCGGTACCCACCTTGCACGCAATGTGTGGTATCCGAGGTTTTCCGTAACAATATTGTAGATAGTAGTGCGTCCAAGTTGAGGAAATTGTTCAACCAGACCATTAATTGTCAATCGACGATCACATCGCAGTTTTTGTTCCACTTGCGAAACAATTTCATCGGTCAGAATACTGGGCCTACCACTTCGCTCTTCGTCATGGACATTTGTTCGTCCATTTTTAAAATCACAGCACCATTATCTAACCTTTCCTTCACTCATAACTGTAGGTTTATAAGCTAGGCATAATTCCCGATGAATTACAGCAGCCGACAATCCTTTTGCATACAAGAATCGTATGACAGAAGGCACTTCACAGCTGGCCGGATCAACGATAGTCACGGTCATTGTTGTTTGCATGCACGGACAAGCAAACGACTTCTGAAACAAAACAAATGCTGCTATAGCTTCTCAATGAATCAGTAGATGGCGCTGCAATAGCAAAACTGTGTTCTGATGCGCCAATATTTTAATATAAGCAAACGGTTCTTACTTTAAGAATACGCCTCGTAAAACAAAGATTATGCGATTTTCCAGAAAGAAAAAGGCTAAGCTAAATATTAAATAAGGAGCGGAAAAAATAGAACACGTAGAACAGTTTGCGTATCTCGGAAGTGTTTTGGACCAATACGGTCTAAGTAGTAGGGACTTAAGGAGAAGAATTGCGCTAGGCAAGGAGGCTTTATCAAGGAGGAAGGAGTTGATGACAGGGACGTTGATTAGGGAGGTTAAGCAAAAAGACTTGTAAGAACTTTAATATGGAGCGTAGCTATGTACGGCGCGAAAACGTGGTCGCTGAAGCAGGAGGATAGACGTAGACTGGAGGCTTTTGAAATGTAGATGTGGAGAGGAATGGAGAAGGTGAAATGGACCGAAAGGAAAAAAAGAGGAAGTACTGGAGATGGTGGGTGAGGAGAGGGGTTTTTTGAGAGAAATCCTATGGTGGCAGGAAAAATGGATGAAAGGCGTATTGAGCGGTAGTGGGATGTTGAAAAAGGTAATAGAGGGGAGAATATTGGGCAAGCGAGGAAAGGGCAGGAACAGGATAGGGATGTCGGACGGGAAGAAGGGAGGAAAGAAGTACACAGAGATGAAGAGGGACCTGATGTAGAGTAGGTTGCTGGAGAGTGTTCTGTTAGGAGTCACAAAATATTTATTTGATAGTTATGTCCATCCAAAAACCTACCTTAACCGGTAGATTACCTTATAATTAACATCTTGAGAATAATCTTACAACAGAATTGAATGAAGGCCTATGCTAAAGAGAATAGATATGTCACGCATTCGCAATTTTCGATGAAGTCTTTAAAAAAAGCTTCTGTTTTAATCGAGCCACATATGTAAATAAGGGAGTGGATATAGAAAAATCAGATCCACGAAATGTGAAGTGCAGCATCATTCCATGGAAGTGAAAGACGCATCAGGATCAGGAAAAATGTGACCAAGGTGCCTATGTATGAATATGTTAAATATATATTAGTTACAAATTCTGGGCGATTGAGAATTCGAAATAAAAAGGTGAAAACTGAAACTGAAAACGAAAGAGTAGTAAGTCATTAATTATAGACAATAAGAGAAAAGGAAAGGAAGTGATGGAAGGAGAGAGATATGCGACCGGTAGGCAGGGAAATGGGCGGGGGGGGGGTGTTGAGAGTTTTGCTGAAACGCTGCAGGAAGGGAAAGAGGGGCGTGGGGCGGGATTGTTTCGGTGCCGGGTGGCGTTACATTTGAGGGGAGGCGGTGTGGGGAGAGACAGGGGGGGAGGGGGTGTGCGAATCGGAGCGTGGGGCTGTGGAGGGGAGTGGGGGCATTGGGCCTGCGATTGCAAGAGTTAGACTGAAAAGGAAGCGGCTGGAGCCGGTGAGGTCAAAGAACCGCCGGGAAGGTCACTACCGGGGTCAAGCCCTTTGTTCTGCTTCGCGGAGTCAATAAATTATTATCACCCCCTCTTCCTCTCTCCCCGATTTCAGAAGGTGAGAACCCCTCTCTCTTGCCCCCGTGTCTATGAATGGTCCATATAGTCTCGGATATTTGGTGATCTCGAATTTTTTCATTACTACCGCAAAGGATTTAAAAATTCAGAAAAACGACGAAGATTATTTGCTGAAGTGAGTTCCGTTCGGTCATGAAAATTATATATCCGTTAGAAAGTTTTTTTACGGTTTTAGTCTTATAATAAACCGAGTTTACTTTTCTATACATTCGCTGATCATTTTTCATCGTCGCACCACCTCCTTTAATCAATCAACATAGAAGTCCGCGGGCTTGGAAATGAACCAGATGACAACGGTGATCTTTCTTCGCCTATACAAATCGATGATTACCAAACCACTGTTTCAAGTGCAGGAAGAGGAAATAGTTGCTAGGTTCACTGTTCGAGACTGTAGTTTGGGTCTCAAAATCACTCTTCCTTTATTCTTTGCTCTCTGGGTCTGTCAGTAAGGATTTTCGGTTCACTCCCTGTCCACAAGTTGTGACATGTGAGTTATTCCGTAACGATCGCGTAATTCGTAGTGCGTCCACCTGGAGGAAATTTATCAGCCAGTTCTTAGTCAACTTGTTGAACGATTTCATCGGTCTGAATACTGGTACACAATCCTACTAAAATATACCATGCTCATCTGTGCGGCCATTTTTGGATTCTCGACACCATTACCAAACTTTACCGTCCTTCATTAAACTCACTGTAGAATTATAAGTAGGCGCAGCTCCCGATTAATATGGGCAGCTGATAATCGTTTTGTACACAAAAATTTAGCATTTGTGCACACACTTTCAGCCTAGTGTTGGAGGTGTTTTTTTTCCCTTCAGTTCGCTGAAGAGGGTCACTTTGCGGCCGAAACACGCGTGTTCGACGTATATCCTCGTCTGCGCTCTTTGTTTTCAGATTCTCCCAGAAGTTGGGCCCTTTGAGTGTGTATGTGAATGGTCTGTGCTCGTCCTTCGTGGATAGTCCGAGTGTGTACTTGTAGAACATCCTGGTACCTTTAGTGTGGTCTTCTCTACAGCCTCGTGAAGGATTACATTTCCACCTGGAATCTTTAACGGGGTCTCACAGCCTCGTGAAGGATTCCAGACAGGACAGTGTGTATGTGGCTGTGTGTGGTCCCTGGCGTGGATTAATTTCCCGTAAACCACCACAGAGGGTATTCTTGGTCGAGAGGTTATGGTTGGTCCCTTTCGTGGTTCCCGCAAAAACCAAAACAATAATAATTCGAATTTGAGAAAAGTAGTCTTACTTTTGCGAGCCAATTGACATCAGCGTATCAATAAAATATTCCATGAAGAAGAGAAAATAATTCGATTTCGGATCTTTTAACTGAAAATGTTTTTTAGAATTGCGTCTAATTTCAAGAATTGAACTGTCTCTATATCTTCCGTAGATCAGATGGTCCTATCTTTTTATGTTAATTTATGATAAAATGTCATTCTGGATTATGATTCCTTTTATATTATTTTAAGTAATATTCACAATGTTTAGTGTACGAATTCTTTGTCCAATGTAGATGCATTTAAATTATCTGTGAAATTTCAATACGTATATCAAAAGTAGCTAATGATTTGCATTATTTCAATTTATATTAGAGAAATCTGCCTGCTCAAATATAAATCCCTGGAATTAGTTTATTAAGTCTTACCTTAAAAAAAAAGCAATCACTCCCTCCCATGGATCCTCTTTCACCAATGGTAAATTGCTACAATCCACTGTCTCTGTCAGCGATCATCCATTTTCACAGACGAGAATCAGTTCAAAAGTGAGATTGAAAACTATATTCACCTGTGATGGAAACCCCTATAAAATGGTGAGGAGTTGAAATATTCTCGAACTGTCCATTCAACACCCAGAAGCAGCAAACCCCAAGAAGTGGACAAAAGCAAACCTTCTACGGTAAGAAATAAAGGCGGTTGAAAAAAGGGATCCATCCATTTTTCTTCGACCACAGTAGTTGAAGAAAGGGCTGACGAAAGCAAAGGACGGAGGGGAGGGACTTAACCCAAAAAGCCGTCTTGAACCGCGGAAGGAGAGATCAAAAAGGGTTTGCTTTCCCGTCCCTTCAAACATTCCCTTTCCCCGTTTTCTTACGATTGAGGGGGGGCGAGGGGGCGCAAGCGACGGGTGGGTGGGCGAGTGTGCCATGGGCACGAGGAAAGAAAATGGAAGACAAGAGAGGAAGAGAGAAGGAGAGGGAGAAGGAGGAAATGGAAGCGGAGGAAAAAGACCGCCGGGGCAACAGCGACGGAGAAGGTACGGAGAGGTTTCCTTTAGTGAGAGAGAGGGTGAGGGGTGAGTGGACGGGGTGGAAAAATAGGATGGTTGAGGGTGGGTAGCTGATGGCGTGAGGGGTGTGTGAGGGTGTACGAGAGAGAGAGGGTGGGGCTAAGAAAGGGGCAGAGAGAGGGGGAAGGGAAAAGGTCGGTTATTCAAAACACGTCGCCCATTTCATTCTCTCGACCCCTCCACCATCTCATCTTATGGCAACGGACGCCCCGGGGAGAGGGGGAGGGCTCCGGGAAACCACGAGCGGATGAGCGGCACACACGATGGGTGGGTGCAGCGCCTTTTGGGGGATGGAGCCGACGAGAGGGGTGTGAGAGGGGGTGGAGGGGGGTGCGGGGGAGGGAGAATGGGTCGCGGCGGGACGAGGAGAAATGGGGGCATACAGAGGAGACGTGACTTTGTCGAGGGGGTGGTTGGGAGGGACATTAGTTTTATTCTTTCTCTCTTTCTATTCCCCCCATTCTTCTCCAGTGACTTAGATCCACAAAGACGCCAAGTGTCGAAAACATGCAACTCATATATCTCGTTCCGCTTTAATGTTTTTTTCTGCAGCAACAATAATGTGTGCTTTTTGATGGTGGAAGCCACCAAAGCTTTTATCTTTTATCACAAGGGGAGGGAATGGAGAAACAAAGAGTTCGTTGCATTGATAAAGATTCACATTGCTTTTTTCGGACTTTGCGTGAAAATATTCCAACATTTCTTCTACTTCAACAATCTTTCACGACAAAGTATCCAAACAATGAGGACGCGCTGGACAAAGACGTAGGAAAGAGAGAGAGAAACGCTGAGATTCACCATTAAGCCTTGGCATTTATAATACATAGTATATAGAATTCTAACATACTGCATCTGAATATATTTCCCTTACCTTTGGTATTTGGACCACTTTTACAGAATAAAATCTTGTCAACCGTACAAGAAGAGGTCATGGGGTTAAGTGAAGGTTATTCAAGTCATAAAAGAATTTGATGAAAGACCTCAAACGCTGTCAGATTAAATACATTTTTACGTTGTGTTTATTATTGAGAAAAGGAAACACATACAAAAACGGAGACATCGCAATTGGATTTAAGCACTTCCTCACAAGGTCGTAAGCGGAACAGTATGCCGAAAACGCCTACGTTTATTTCTCCTTTATAGTCTTCCCTCTCGAGCCTTTTAAAATTTACAATGCAATAAGATGATATCACGCTACAAGATATGTAAAGTGAAGACCTAGATTAATTACTTTAAGTCTAAATTCTGAAAATATCATTCAACCAATTTATACCTTATATTTTCATTTTATCTTTATCCTGAATTCTTGATTTCATTTAAAGCTACCTTGACTGTTCTCTTATAACCTTTTCAAGGATAATGACTGAAACCGAATCCTGAAATATTAAGATGGAAGCAAATTAATATATACTAATACAGGTACATCAAACTATTTCTGCTATTATAAGAATATTTCAACATCCAAAAGCACGTATAACCAAAATATTCACGAAATACTTTGGCATATTTTTATTTTTTAACGTCTCCCTAGTTTTTAATAGTGTTGCATATTTTCAGATATTTTGTGAAACTTTTAAATTATTATACATTACAATATCTTAGTCTTACCATAATATTTTTTTGTGTTCATGAAACAAAAGTACATAGACTAAACTCACTACAGTAAAAACATTTCAGAGTGTAAAAATTATTTGCCTTGACCGAGATTCGAACCAGGACCCCTCGACGTCCCTCGATCTAAGTGTTTTAACCAGTTAAGCTCCCGAGGCAATCTCTTACACTCTGAAATTTTGGGGTCTTTAAAGAAACTAGATGATCTGAAGAAATACCGTGCATACATTGCCACAGGCATTCGTAGTGGTGTGCGACGCGCCACAGTCCACGTGGTTAAAGCCAACTGTAAATACTTACGTCGTTTTTACCTTAGAAAAATTCCAAAATACTGCGAGAGGTACCGCAACAGTAACTTTTGATGGAGTCATCCGCTAACATGCATTTCAATGCAACAATTTAAAAGTGTAAAAATCCAATGTCAGCTGCAAATAGAATATATCCATATTCCTCAGACGGTGAATAGAAAGTTCTGAAATAGTAATTATCAAGTATTGGGAAGTTTTTTCAAATAGTATCTTAGAATTTCACATGGTAATAACATTAATTGCGCTATTCAGCCTACAATCGACCATTTGTGACTGAACTAGACACTTGGAAGAATAATTTACGGGCTGAATTTCACCAGCTTTGGACAAATATGAAGACATTTTCAGAGTCACGGATCAACTTCTTAATGTATAATTTTTTACCGCGTTATTGAAATAATGGAAAAATATAGTGACAGTGAAAAATCAAGGGTGATAACTTATCTGTATTTCGATAGGGCTGAGCGAGAATGACTACTTATCCTGAACTGTTTTCATTTAAAGAAATCCAAAATGGGATGACTAAATATTCGATTTATTAAAATTTGCAATTTTCCACAATTGTGGAAAAATGCCAATTTTAATTAATCATGATATTCCACCAGAACGCCTGAAACGTCTCTTTTAAAATATTCGATACCTGCTCAATTCCAAACATTATATTATACGAGCTCGTACTTGATATCTACAAATAGAATGTTTCCAATGTATTGGTATTTTCAATCCGATGTGCATAAAATAATAGCATTATCCCAAATAAAAAAAATGATCATTATAGTTATGATGCATTTTGGCGAGGAGAGAGAGAGAGATAGAGAGAAACCTGGGTGACAAAAAGCACTCTCCCGCTAGTCTGGAAAAAAATTATTTATGATGTTTTTTCTCCGCTGTAATAACCCATGCTATGAGATTGCTAGTAAAGCAATATGGGATAACAGGATTAAGGAGTTTTGTCTCTTGAACCGGAACAATACCATAAATATGGATTTGGAGGTAATCCAAGCACCTCCGCCGCCTGCCACGGCCATATTCAAACGTGATTAACGTATGGGCGTCATGGAAAGCATTGCGATTCGTGCGCATAATCCTCCCACGAAATTTCCATTTTGATTGGGAAAGGGAAAATATCCAAAGGGCATATTAGGAAACACGACATTTTTTTCTGTAAATCCAAGATGCGTAATCAAGTGCATAAATCCCGAGGGCCCCAAGCATGCTTGCTAAACGACATCGCTTCTACAGTGATTCTGATCGACAACCTCGGAATGATTTATACCTTACCCATTCAATGTTAAATATTTTTAGAGGGGATTATGCAACTTTACCTCATAACAATCTAACCTTCAAGGTAATCCGATAACCATTCCATTAATCAAACTTGAAATCCTATGAAACTCAAAATATTTAATTAAGGCGCAAAAGTACGTAAGTAACTCATACATTTTGACATCCGTCTATCGATACTGATCTTATTTCGTTTATCATACACCCACTGAAACCTGAGTGGAAAGAAAGAATTTTAATGAAGAGGATTTAAAAATCTTACCTAATTTATTAATTTAAATATTGTGAAATGAATATCATCCAAATATTTACAGTAATACCACACATTGGTACATACGAATTTTTAGTGAAGGAAGATCGTCATCGATCGCCATTCTCGATCCAAATACCCCTTTTATATATTTATATCCAAACGAAGTAATTATTTCAATGTGCATAAATCTACGCATCCATTGTTTATTGAGTCCATGTGTTATTTTAGCATGATGTTCACCTTAAAACTGAGAAAGTGATACAACAAGAATTTGGACCGATAAGGATTTTCTCAATTGGGGGAATTTTCAAAACATCTGATTGGCTAAAAGGATCGACCCAGAGTGACAAGTCAAAAATAACTCTTTGCCCATGGGCCAGTAATCCTAAGGATAAGGTAAGGTGCTTTAATTTATTGGTTTCGTTGGAGGAGGCAAAATCTGGGCTCGGAAGAAGTGAGGAGAATTTGGGAATAGGCTACCCCTTCGTACAATTAAGCACTGCAACAAGCATATCCACAAGGATGATTTTGATGATGAGTTAACACCATTGCCGACCAGCCGGCTCATAATAGGAAAGTTTACTTGCATGATTTTATGAAAGTTGATCAGAGGCAAAATGAACTACTTTTTCGTCCCTTTTGTGATAACTAAGGAGTAAACTCAAAAATTTCTATGTTGACTTTTATTAGACCAAGACTGTTGTTTGAAGGAAACTCGGTGAAAAATCATGCCTAACTAACGTACCTCAGTCCTAAGTTCAAAAAGTAACGCTTCGGTAAAAGTAATATTTTAAGTAATGATGTTAACTGCAAAGCCGAAGTCACAAATGGTCTTCAATCATTATTAGTACTTAAATCGACTTCACTGGTGGGCATAACCTGACATGCAATCATTAATTTTTAAAATTACAATAGGATACTCGCCCAGTGTTAAGGATATTTCTACTACAATGGAGCTGGTGATGTTTGAAAGACGCTTAAAGTTTTATTAGCTAATTATATCTCGAACGTGTACTTACTTGTTCGCACAGACATAAGTAAATCGATAAATATACGACATACACATACGCACACACTACCGCACACACTTACATATAAACTACTCCTTCAATGTTCTTCCTTCAATTTAAAAGTGTGGTTGGGCCCCCGAAATATTAATTCAAACTTGTCAGTGCCTTTTAAGAGTTTCTACATTTTATATGCCATCTCCACGCTTGTGAATAACCTCATATTCAAATTTGTGAAAACCTTTCTTGAATATATATATATATATATATATATATATATATATATATATATATAACTTCGACAGTAACACACAGCACGAGAACACATAAAAAGAACACTCACAATAATATCTTGATAATTCCACCTCATTGGAATACCACGCTTACTTCCCTTTCCAAATCTTCCCTCCCCTAAATCTGACCGTTCAATGGGTAGAGGGCAAGGAGAGATACACACTCACACTTTCATCTCTCTTCTCACTTCCTGCCTTGAAAAAAGCGAGGGTAAGCCCTTGATATGTCTTCCAACGGTGTGCCATGGATAACCACATTTACCTCGCACAGGTGATTAAAGTCAATCAACTCGCACCATTCAACCCTTCCCTAGCTGCCTCCACACACACGTACAGTGAGTGAATGTATTAATGTCATATGTGCTTTTAAGGCATAGTCAAATAGGTGAAAATTTCTTTTTGATAGACTACCCAAGCTACTTGGAGTGATCTTTTCAAATATTCTCAAAAAGCAATGGACGGAAGATCTGTAGCTCAGGAAATTAAATGGCAAAATTTAAAAGTAATAGGCAGTCAAATATTTAGTGTCTGGTGTTTTTAATTATCAAATTATGCGCACAAAACTGATCGCAAAAATATATTATTAATTTAAAAATAAGGCCGTGGGGGTTGACAACATTCCTGCGGGACTAATGAAATGTTTAGGAAAATGTGGGAAGAAGAGTCTATATAGACTGATTCGTAGTATATATGAGTAAGGAATCTAAGGACAAGAATTGCACTTAGCAAGGGGGCTTTGTCACGGAGGAGGGAGCTGATGACGGGGACGTTGAGTAGGGAGGTTAAGAAAAGACTCGTAAGAACTCTGATATGGAGCGTAGCTATG
Organism: Hetaerina titia; assembly: GCA_037158775.1. NCBI lineage: Eukaryota > Metazoa > Arthropoda > Insecta > Odonata > Calopterygidae > Hetaerina > Hetaerina titia. The sequence continues at coordinate 141,010,878 of CM073769.1, forward strand.
TAGGGCGCGGAAACGTGGTCGCTGAAGCAGGAGGATAGACGTTGATTGGAAGCTTTTGAAATATCGGTATGGAGAAGACTGGAGAAGGTGAAATGGACCGAAAGGACAACAAATGAGGAAGTACTAGAGATGGTGGGTGAGGAGAGGGGTTTGTTGAGAGAAATCCTAAGGAGGCAGTAAAAATGGATGAAGAGTGTGGTGATCGGCAGTGGTATGTTGGACACTATGACTAATAGAGAGGAGAATGTTAGGCAGACCAGGAAAGGGAGGAAGAGGATAGGGATATTGGACGGGATGAAGGGAGGAAAAAAGTACACAGAGATTAAGAGGGACCTGATGTAGAATAGATTACTGGATTGGGTTTTGTTTGGAATCACAAAATGTTTATTTGGTAGTTGTGTCAATCTAAAAACCTACCTTTACCGGTAGATTACCTTATAATAAATGATATTCTTTTAATTTTAAAAATGACTTATTTAAAGTTTCAATTCATTCACTTATTCTACTTATTCTGTTTGTGTAATAATATTTTCTGTACGATACAGAATTAACTTGATTCGAGTGCTTTTAAATTTGACTTGGTAGAATATTATAAATTTGTACTCATACTCACTCTCATGAAATAAAAAATTCCCTTTCTATAATAAAACCACCGCAAATACGAATAATTTTCATTTTAATTAAGCTAAGATAATATATTATCGTTATTGTAATACTTCGTATTTTCAGCAAGATGATATAAACATTCATGGCGTATTAGAATAAGTGCTCTATTTGACGAGATAACCCATTACCTTCGCAATTTTTAGCTTGAATTATATTTACTTTAAAATTGAATAAATTTGATAATTATTACCCGAATCCTATTTTTTAGCCTTCTTTTATGGGGACGAATCCGAGCAGTGTTCTTATCCTCCTCTCCAATCTCAATCCTTCTTTCGAAGGGCCATTTCGGTGGCACACGGTCAGGCTTCCATTATTCAACCGAAGGAGGAAACGTGAGAGCCATCCATAGATCCAGAGAAGCTACGACTCAGGCCCTGTCCGCTCCTTTCCCACCCCCACTCACCCATCCTCATCCTGCTTCTAGATCTACCTGGAATCTTCATCCTCTTACAAGATTAAACGTCAAGAATCTCTAAATACATCAAATCTAAACTAAATCCTTCCTTTTATTCATTCAATCCATCGTTTGTCTACTGAAGGCATCGACACGCAAAACTGATAAGCATTAGGTCGCATCGATGTTCCCAAAAATCTCTTAATCATTGTCTTAATCTTTTAATAAAGGGAAATTAATGCGATTTATCCTCCATTTAGTGATAAATCATGTACATAACGACAGAGTAATTATGAGTAAGCATGTTTAGAATTTTTCTGAACATATTATTCCTTAGTGATTTATCACATGATTCAAATTGAATTCAACGCATTCAGCTCAAAAAATATATAAATAAAAGCGAATAAAACCTTATGTTTAGTCCTAAGATATGTAAACTGATAAACCGAAATTAGTTGAATTAACACGGTCACAATTCTTATCATCTCAGTGTGAAAAGCCACAAACAATTCCTAAGGTATGAAAGCTACCCTTTTAAATCGAACGCACTGACATTCTTGGCCTCCTGTTCCAGACTAAGAGAGACGTCCTCTCTAAAACGAGCGAAACGGATCTTCAACTTTGGAGCACTTCTAAATTCATTTTAAGCCGTCTCACTACCCTGCCGCTCTCCGTCCTTCTCCGCCCAAGGCTTCAATTCCCTCCCGGCTATCAAGTAGCCTCGGGATGAAATGCACGGAGGCACAGGGGGGGTATGGGAACAGCGAGGGGAGCGGTAAGGGGGGGTTGATGGAAGACATTTCCCCCGACCGGCAACGGAGGATATTTACGGGTCATTGTCTGCTCAAACTCCGCCGGCCCCAATCCTTCATCCACGGTCTGGGGATTTCTGGAAGGGAATCTAATAGACTTCACCTTCTTGCTGGCCGTCTTCCGCTCAAGCACGTGCAGACATTATTCGTGAGCGCTCAAGGGAGTGCATGGCTCGTGCATAAGGAGTGTTTGGGTAGATGGAGAAATATAACTTCCTTCAACTCCAACGGTGGAGAGCCCGTCGACAAATTTCAACTACCTCCTCCACCTGCCTTTATTTGATTCGTGCTTATTGCGATATCATTTACTTGGACAAATGTTCCTTCTTGGTTTTATCTCCACCAGAGAGAGAGCATACGCATGCAATATTACGATTTTTTTTAACCCACATACATTTGCATTATCAAACCCTTCATTAAGTTTCCACTGCGCCGTTGGTCTTTAAGGCTCTTTCTGAAGTCTAAAACTTTGATGTTCGAGTTATATATATATATATAATATACATATATATACGTATATATATATATATATATATATATATATATATATATATAAACCATAAACCATAAACACAGTAAAACCCGAAGATCGGTTTAGTAGGTGATGGTAGAGCTCACCCATGTACCTAGCCCAACGTCGTGTGTATTCACACATCAGGGTAGGGGGACCAGTTCCTTTCCCTGTGCCGGTTATGGTTTCCCAGGAAGATCTGGTACCCGAAAAATCAACTACCTTGGGTGGAGCTGCAGTTGCCCAGAGTGCCTTGCCCGGGAATATATATATATATATATATATATATATATATATATATATATATATTCCCGGGCCGGGCCGGGCACTTAAACAATTAAAACACATAAACGTGTGAGTGTTCTTAATATGTGCTTGTTTGCTGTATATTGTTTGTTGCTTTCAAAGTTTTATATATATATATATATATATATATATATATATATATATATATATATATATATATATATATATATATATATATATATAACTCTAATGAAAGTCTCATGGATGTAAAAAAGTGTACACCACGATAGTACAAGCGTTTATCAGTTATTTTTGTGGTTTTAGAGTGGTCAAGCCAGGATAATCGAAATAATAATGCGGAACGTTGTGTTTTCTGGTAATTTTCGTTTCTCTGTCCGGATATTCTATTATCTCCTCCATTTAAAATTGCACCTGACGCAATTCATGAAGAGTTAATGCCATTGGTGCACCAAGGGAGCTGCAAACTTAGGGCCTCAAAGGTTCTTTTTTCCACCTTCAAGTCTCTCCTAGGCCCATCTCCCAGTCCTCCGTAGTCACAATTTTTTCTTAGCAAGCCCACTCCAGCCAGGTTGCAGTCACCAAGGCGGCCAGAAGATCAGATCTCCTCCTTTCATTGTTTCGCTCATTCCTCCAAACGGTCCCCCCTCCAACTTTCATTTAAACTTTAACCTTCCGCTTTCCTTTTCCCTGCTCTCAACATTCTTTTCCCCGTATTCCATAGTGCCACTCACATATTCATGAGTATGAGATAAACGCAAGAGGGAATTCTCGGGCTACGATTCGCCCAAAGCAAAGAAGCTCTTTGTCGTTTTATCGATCCATCCCCTACACCCTTTGTTCCCCTCTCTCCACTCCCCCCCACGTGCCCTCTCCCTTCTCCCCTTTCACCTGGCAATTTCCCTTTCCCAGCTTTACTCCCACTTTTGTTGCCCCCTTTCCTTTCCTTACCTCATTGGATTCTTCGTAACTTTTTCTCCCCATTATTCAACCCTTCTCTCTGATTGTACTGCTTTCCTGCCCTCTTTTTTCTTCTTTTATTTTGCAATCACCCCTGTTTTTCCTTAATTCTATTCTTTAACTTAAACCGCCGCACGGAGTCCAATCGTCATTTCCCTCTCTCACGGCCATTGAAATCCACGGGATTTTTCATTCATTCTCAGACTGCTCCTTCTACCACTCCTCTATCTCATTTCTCCCAATTTATGTCCAGATATTTACTTTTTCGATAAATTCTGTTCTCTTATGCATTTATCGAGCACAACACTACCACAATATGAGCGCTTTACTTCTGATGAGATTGATTATTCAGAATTACGTCTTATTTGCTCATTTCCGATTCTCCTTCGCTTCCACATCTTGGTCGATCCCGAATAACTTCTCCTCCAACACGCCTTCTCCCCCTTGCAGTTCACGCCACCTCTCTCGCCCCCTTCCCCGCGCCTCCCCACCCGGCCCTTCCTCGTCCCCATTTCTTAACCCTGCGGTTTCTCTCAATCTTGCAAACATCTCTGTTATCTTTACGTGCTATTTCATGTGAGCACTTTATCAATTTTTCTTATCCAAAATCTCACTATAGTTCTCTGCACTCCATTCAATACAGTTTTTAAGCCTTTGTATAATTTTTCATTCCTCTTACATCGCATCGCTTTAAAATGGAATTAAATCATTGCTTTCACATCAAGGTCTCAATTTTTCCAATCTTATTTACGCCATTCTAAATTCTCACCTTATAATTGGACTCCGCCCCTCCTCTTAGAAGGTATTGTACACTTCATTAAAAGGTCCATATTGTACTTGAAAATAAAAAAAGCGGTAATGGGACGAGAAACAAAAGGTTAGAAATTTAGTGACCCCCATTTTGATTCCCCACAAAGGTGGTCCACACCACACTCTAAAAAACCAGACGAATGCAAAATTTTTGCAAAACGTTCGAATTGAATTTCAGGGGAACAAATAAACGTTCTATTTTGAAAATTTAATGTTTCTAGAAGAAGGCGATGACTCAATTTCGGTCGTTTGGGTGGCCACCATTTTAAGCCTCTTCTTTAGCTCTGTTAATAATTTGGGGCTGCGTTAAATGCCTGAGATAAGTTTTTATATGCAGGAAATACAGGGTTCGTCCGGAAAAAAGTGTACTGAGCTCAGGAAAAAAAATGTATTACACTTTTACATATCTTAAGCTAATATTCCTCAAAATAGCACCCTGGTGAGTCGATACACTTTTTCCAGCGGCGTTCCCATTCCTGGAACGCTCCCGCGAAGGCATCATCGGGAACCTCTCGAAGACACGTCGTCACGGCCTCTTTGACGGCGTCCAAAATCCCGTATCGCGTTCCTTTCAAACTCCTCTTTATCTTCGGGAACAGAAAGAAGTCCGGTGGTGCCAAGTCCGGGCTGTAGGGCGGGTGCGGCAGCGTTGCCACGCCGTGCTTGGCCAAGACGTCCGACACGACAAGCGCGGTGTGAGAAGGCGCATTGTCGTGATGCAGCCGCCAGATGTTTTTGATCGCTGGCCGGACGCGGGCGAATCGTTTTCGAAGCCTGTCGAGCACTTGGACGTAAAATGCAGCATTTACAGTTTGTCGTTCAGGTACAAATTCGTAGTGGACGACTCCCCTTTTGTCAAAAAAGACAATGAGCTTATTACACTTATTTTCCGGACGAACCCTGTATAATGGATGATACGCTAGAAAAATGAATAATTTTGAAAAAAACTGATAATCTATTTCCTCATTCGACGACATTATTGAGATGAGATTGAGACTTCATAACCCCTACTCCCAGATAATTCCTTTCATATTAAAATGAAGACAATTACAAACACTTAAGTCCTTGGTGGAGGAAAACACATCTGGACGGGAATCAAACCCGTGATCACTGGGTTGGCAGGTGGGTGTGTTACCCCGCCGCCACCGGGGCCGGAAAATTAGTAATTATTTTCCTTGTGATACAAGAGAAACTGATTAATGGCATGGTTGTAGATAAAGCGAGGTGTCGGGAGTAATTTGCACGTTATTTGAAAGAGTTTTACTAAATAGTTTTCCCTTTCCCCTTCCTTTCACTAATCCTCTCTTATCACCTACCCTTCCCCCCTGGTGCTTGCACTACCCGCCACACTCCTCTTTGGTGGATCACGAAGTATTAAGGTCGATGTGTCGAATGGATATTCAATCAACGATAATGTATGTTAACGACCCAGACATTAACCACTCATAGTTACTGTAGCATGTATGTCTATCTATAAATTCAAAGGACATGTAGGTGTATCGGTGTATTTATAATGTAATCTACCGGTTAAGGTAGGTTTTTGAATGGACAAAAGTATCAAATACACATTTTGTAACTCCAAACAAAACCCAATCCAGCAACCTACTCTAAATCAGGTCCCTCTTCATCTCTGTACAAATCTTTCCTCCCTTCATCCCGTCCAACATCCCTATCCTGTTCCTGCCCTTTCCTCGCTTGCCCAACATTCTCTACCTCATCTATTACCTTCTTCAACATTCCACTACCGCTCAATACGCCTTTCATCCATTTTTCCTGCCTCCATAGGATTTCTCTCAATAAATCCCTCTTCTCACCCACCATCCCTGGTACTTTTTAATTTGTTTTCCTTTCGGTGTATTTAACCTTCTCCATTCTTCTCCATACCCACATTTCAAAAGCGTCCAATCTACGTCTATCCTCCGTTTCAACGACCACGTTTCCGCGCCGTACCATTTCAAAGTTTTTACGAGTCTTTCCTTTACCTCCCTAGTCAGGGTCCCCTTCATCAACTCCCTCCTCCTTGAGAAAGCCTCCTTGCCTAGCGCAATTCTTTACCTTACGTCCTTACTACTTTGACCGTGTGGATCCAAAACACTTCTGATATACGTAAACTATTCCACCTGCTCAATTTTTCCCCTCCTATTTTAATGTTTAGCTTAGCCTTTTTCTTTCTAGAAAAATGAATAACTTTGGTTTTATTAATATTGATTCTCATCACATAACTATCGCACTGAACCTCCAATTAGCACAGCAAAGCTTGCAATCCTTTGGCTGACTATGTATAACCATTCTCCCTAAATATACGATAAACAGCACCGGTGATAATGGGCAACCCTGCCTTAGAGCTCTTCCTAGCACTGCCCATCCGGACCCTCCGTTCGTCACTTGCACCTGAGCAGTCTGAGACATGTACAGGTTGCGGATCAGTCTCCTGTCTCTCCAATCCAATTTTATTTCTCCATATTCTTTATTCTCCATTCTTATCCTCACACGATGTAGCCTTTGCCTTTTTTGGAATAGGAACTAAGACCGATCTCACAAAATCTTCTGGCCAGATTCCTTCTTCATAGATACTACGAATCAGTCCATATAGTCTTATTCCCACATTTTCCTAAACATTTCAATAGTTCCATGGGAATTTTGTCTACCCCCAAGGCCTTATTTGCTTTCATCTCCTTTAATGCCCTTTCTATTTCATCGTCGAGTATACCTGGACCTAAGCTATCTCCTTCTACGTCAATTTCCTTTTCTAAGTCTAACCTTGTCGGTCTAAGTTCTTTACCATACAGCGTTTCTATATATTCCTTCCATCTCTCTTGGATTTTATCTGTTTCAATTATTATCTTACCCCTCTTATGTTTAACTGTTAGCACAGATCTTGCCTTCTTACTTTTCGATAATTACTTAACCATGCTGTAGAGCACACCAATTTCACCCTTCCTCTGTAAACCTTTTATATTCTCGCATTGCGTTTTCCACCATTCTTCTTTTGCTTTATTTGTGGCCCTTCTCAATTAATTGTTTAAATCTTTGTACTTCATTTTGCCTAACTCTGTGTTTATATTTTTCCATCTTCTTCTCACATCCATCTTTGCAATCATCTCATCCGTTACCCATGGTTTCCTTATCCTTTTCCCGTTAACGGTTCCTTTAGTGTCTTTTGCGGCTTTCGATATCACTTTCTTGGCACATTCCCATTTTTCTTCGATAGTATTCAGCTCTTTACCGTCCTCCATCATTTTCTCTACAGCCTGCTGATACTCCTTCCTTTTTAATCCATTTAATGCTTCTACATTCCATTTCCTAACCCGCCGCCCTTGCCTTATCTTCTTGAGACGGACGTTACATTTCATAACAACTAAATTGTGATCAGAGTCCGCATCCGCTCTTGGGAAACTGTGCGAATTTATCACACTATTCCTATACCTGTATCTAACCATATAATAATCTAACTGATACCTTTCTGAGTCTCCTGGCATTTTCCATGTATACCTACGTCTTTATTGGTGTATAAACCATGTGTTGGTGATGATTAACCCCTCTCTCCTGCAGAATTCAATCAAGACATAACGTTTGAGTGTTCATTTTATGTGTTCTCATATTGTGTGTTGCTGTTAAAGTTTATGTATATAAAAACATAAAAAAACGGTAGCTGTTTATGAGATCCTCCTTTTCAAGACTTTGAGGAAAGTAGGACCACAGAAGCATAGAAAATAAATGTAAAATAAGGGACATTAATTACCAAATGAAAATGATGGTTACCAAACGGATGGATTAAATGAGTACCGAAAATATAATAATCTGGAAAGTATTGATATGAGTAAGAATAAATTTACTCAATATCGATCTAGACACAAACTATTGTTTAAGATAAATGTGAAAATGAGAATTTAGACGGGAAAAGTCATGGTACAATACCGTAACGAAATATATCAAACAGATCATTGGTTAGAAAAAATGAATGAACGCGATGATTAGAATGGGTTGCAACATAAAAGGTAGAACTGAAATAACCCAAATAAAGTGCAACGCCATGGTAATAAATGAAAAGTCATTTTTATGGCATATGTATAATGCCATAGGTTTTATTTGAAATTAAAATCTCTCACTTCTCTGTATTGTAAAATTTTAGAGCACTTAATGTCAGTTCCATACTGAGATATTTTGATAGCATTTACTTTTTGAGTGACATTCAAAACGGATTCAGGAAAACCTGCTTATGCGAGACTCAATTAGGATTATTCACACATGACTTAGTTTTATCGGGTGGGATGCGATCTTTTTAGAGTTTAATAAGTCATTTGATAAGGTTCCACATGGTAAACTCATCCATAAATTTAAAGGCGCAGGCGTACACAAGGGCACAATAAATTGGGTTGAAGACTTCCTTTCAGAGCGGGAACAGAGGGCAGTCCTTGGCGCTAGTTCCGACAGCGGACGAGTAACCTAGCGGGTACCTCAGGAAAGTGTTATCGGGCCGTTGCTTTTCTTGATTTTTGTTAACGATTTGAACCGCGAAGTGAAAAGTATGATTAGGATGTTCGCGGATGACACGGTGATTTATCGGGAGATATCTGGGGATGAGGATCGTTTAATCCTAGCACGTGATTTAAATAGCATTAATGAATGGTGTTCAAAATGGGGATTGCCTTTAAATCTTAATAAATGTTCGGTGGTAAATTTCTTTAAAAGATCCACGGGATTGGTTTACAAATTAGCTGGAGTTAACCTTGAAGTAGTTGACACGGTGAAATACCTAGGTGTTACATTCACCAAATACTTAACTTGGGGGACCCATATACGTAAAGTCTGCGGGAAAGCATATAAAAAATTGGGATTTATTAGACGCATTGTCGGCAGAAGTGACTCCAATGTCAAGGAACGTTGTTACTGTTGTTGTAGGTATATGGGTACGTATCCATGTACCCATATACCTCAGTCTTAACTAATCTTCCTGAAGAAGACGGAGTTCGAGTCCGTCGAAATTATCAAGATATTATCCTGTGTTCCTTTATATGTTCTCATGTTGTGTGTTGCTGTCTAAGTTTTTTATTCAACACTTCCGTGTTACATCGAAGAAAGGAAGAGGTGTAAGGCAGGGTTGCCCATTGTCACCGGTACTTTTCAACGTATATGTAGAGGAAATGATTAAAGAGGCATGGGAAGAACTGGAGGTAGGAATGAAAGTCGGAGGGGAATTCGTAAAATCGGTTAGGTTTGCTGATGACCAAGCATTAGTTGCTCAGTCAGCCAAGGGGTTGCAAGCATTGCTGAGTGAATTGGAGCTTCAATGCGATAAATATGGGATGAGAATCAATATTAATAAAACAAAGGTTATGCGATTTTCCAGAAAAAAGGCTAAGCTAAATATTAAAATAGGCGGGGAAAGAATAGAACAGGTAGAGCAGTTTACATATCTCGGAAGTGTTTTGGACCAATACGGTCAAAGTGGTAGGGAGAAGAATTGCGCTAGGCAAGGAGGCTTTCTCAAGGAGGAGGGAGTTGATGACGGGGACGTTGAGTAGGGATGTTAAGACAAGACTCGTAAAAACTCTGATATGGAGGGTAGCTACGGAGTACGGCGCGGAAACGTGGTCACTGAAGCAGGAGGATAGACGTAGATTGGAGGCTTTTGAAATGTGGGTGTGGAGAAGAATGGAGAAGGTGAAATGGACCGAAAGGAAAACAAACGAGGAAGTACTAGAGATGGTGGGTGAGGAGAGGGGTTTGTTGAGAGAAATCGTATGGAGGCAGGAAAAATGGATGAAAGGCGTATTGAGCGGTAGTGGAATTTTGAAGAGGGTAATAGAGGGGAGAATGTTGGGCAAGCGTGGTAAGGGTAGGAACAGGATAGGGATGTTGGACGGGATGAAGGGAGGAAAGAAGTACACCGAGATGAAGAGGGACCTGATATAGATTAGTTTGATAGGTGGGGAGTCACAAAATGTTTATTTGATAGTTGTGTCCATCCAAAAACCTACCTTAAACGGTAGATTACCTAATAATATATATATATATATATATATATATATATATATATATATATATATATATATATATATATATTCACTGATAGTCATAACAAGCACAGAAACCAAAACACACAAAAGAGGGACTCACTGGTTCTCGAATTTTCGGTGGTCCAACCACCTTTCTCAAGAGGAATTAGGAACAGAACAGAATTAGGAGTTCTTTTCCTAATTCCTCTTGAGAAAGGTGGTTGGACCACCGAAAATTCGAGAACCAGTGAATCCCTCTTTTCTGTGTTTTGGTTTCTGTGTTTGTTATGACTATCAGTGAATTTACATTACACGTTTGTGGGTTTTCCAAAAAAGTGTATATATATAAAGATATATATATATATATATATATATATATATATATATATATATATATATAACTCCTAAACCAATTACGAAGAATGAAATTTCTCCCAATTTTATACCAGGTGCTTCAATTGCCAAATTGCCACCAGCTCACACTAAATATTTTCCACGCACTCTCTAGAAGATATCTTCCCCCACTCCAAGGAGAGAAAATTTTTCTGAACGGCGAATTCTTTTTACAAACTCACTCCAATGGCTCTGTTTTTATTTTTTTCCAATATTTTCCATTCTTCGTATTTTTCGTATTTGCCCCGGTCCCCCGAGAGGTCCCCTGGCCCCTAAATCGTTTACTTGAGCTCTACACCACACGAAAGCTGATACTTTACCGAGACTCAACTGTAAAACAAACCACTTCAGCAAAGCTGTCAGCGAAAATATATTTTATTTTAACGAGAATGTGTACAGTGTGATTTACCGATTCCTATTTAATATCCTAATCCTGATTCCAAATGAAACGTTTTAATTGAAAACAACCATTGGAAAGAGTTATCCCTTCTTTTTCCCAAAATAATTTTATTTACTGATATTATAATGCAATAATTTCAGAGAGCAAAAATCATTCGCCTTGACCGGGATTCGAACCCGGATCCCTCGGTATCCGGGTTCGATTCGAACCCGGATACCGGGGGAATGAAGAAACGAATGATTTTTACTCTCTGAAATGGTTGCATTATAATGCACACATAGCGGGTGACTCCGTTAAAGTTACTGTTACAGTTTCTTGAAATTTTACTGATATTAATTCTTGTGATTTATTATGGTCAAAACTAATGTCTTTAGAATGCCGTTTGTTTTAAATAAAACTACTTTACTAAGCGGTTTTATTTTATAAAAAAGTTAATATTAAGATTTTCCACCAAGTTACGCCCGAAACTGTTTTATTTAATATCTTAACCCCAATTTGTAGTTACTTGATAGAAAAATTAAGCAAATAAGGTACACACAAGTTATTAAATATGGGAGAGATTTTTTAAAACCATGTTTTCTTCCATTTTGGTTCAAAGATCAATTAGTCTACATCAACTTCAACATCCGTTTTTGGTGAACATTTGAATTTCTGGAGTATGAATACCCGTTGAAATCATCCTTGAAACATCCGGATACTTAACCAACGGATGTCCACAATCTTACCCCTATGCATAAAGTTTATTTGATATTTTTTTAGAATTCTAAAGGATATAATATTTTTTACGATACTTAAGCTACTACCAGTTTTAAAAAAACTTCTGGGTTCTTTCATTAAAATTTCCATTTTTCCGGAGCAATGCATTGATACCTTATTTAATAGTTGCACTCATCAACTTCACATGTACATAAATCTCTTTCTTGCATGGTGGACTTAAATCGAGTAGTTGACATTGTTTTCCTTTCGTCAAAAGCTCCAGTTAAATAATACCGGAGAAGAAGAGATTTCCCACGCCAGCAGCTTGTTTGAAACAAACCCGCAAGTTAGCGTACCTACAGAGTAATTACCTACCTTCTACACTTTAAGTGGCTGTTACAAATAGTCTCGAGGGTCTCAATAATATTCTTAATTACCTCTCGGCCATCCTCCCTTCCCACAACCCATGCTTCTGTCCCCTTTTCCCCCACATCACTTCTAGATAGTGCGCAGTGCCTCACAATTCCTTCACCACCCAAAAACCCATCTGCCTTGCGACCACAAACGACCTTTCCGGCCGTTAGCTGCAATCCCTTAGAGGCTCGGGGAATGGCGTCGCCTTGGGCGAACGCTAAACCCACAATTCCCAAGGTGCAAAGAAGACGATGTATATCAAATTTAGTTACACTAATCTTTCGATAATTATAACCATACTCTTTTTATTCCTAAATCCTATATTGCATCTATAAAAAATAAGGGTAATTATTCTTAAAGCAAATTATGACACAGCAAAAACAAGTATTCCTCAAGTCTTACGAGCATTATAATAATTTTCCGGGAGCAGTCCGCTAGAATAGAACTCATGAGAATAGCCGTATCGTATGGACAACGATATTATTTTGATAACTTAGGCGTTATATTTTTGATTCATTCACATATGGCATATTCAGATAGGGTGTTGGGTACTTCACACGAGACAGGCTCCATCACACATCCAGTCCATGCATCTGAAAGCCATATTTATCCAAAACTTTCCATTTCTTGGTTTTCATAATATCCCACTGAAACAAACTCCTCCCCTAAAATATGAAATCTGAATGTCAAGATGCATAAAAGCCTTACGTCAGGTCTCACTAGATACATATTCCCTAGTTAACACATACTCATTTTAACCGATCATCCTTAAATAATACAAACATTTCTAATTCTATAAATGTGCAGGGAAGGGAAACGTATTTGGACTGCTTAAGAATTAGAAATATTATAATTGTTGGATAGGTATTAGTTAGTGTAAATGAAGAATAACTTGCACCGATTACACCCTAATCTTTCATCTCATCTTACACGCTTCCAAGATATAGCTTAGAAATGTAGAATATTAACATCAGAACAAACATTGGGAATAGAAAGGAGCAAGGGAAATCATCCGACATACGAGGGTAGGCTGAAAACTATTATCCACATGCTTGTAGATAAAAAATGACCTTCAGAAGTACTCCTGGTGGCATGTGAAAGTGGTGTTCCTCCTCAACACGCATGCGCAGGTTTGAGTTAGTTACATCCTCTAGTATATTTTGAGAAGAAGAAGTATGGAGACTTGTTCTAGTGCTATGTCAACGCGAGTTAAACAGCGTGCTGTTGTCAAAGTTTTCACTGCTGAAAAAGTGACTCCTACTGACATTCATCGTTGATTAAAGGCTTTTTATGCTGACGATGCTGTAGATAGGTCTTCTGTAAATTGATAGGTAGTGACATTTCGTGGTTTTATCGCAAAATTGTCGAATATTTGATTCAAAATTACCGTCGAATCACTCAAAGGCGTATCGCAAACCATATTGGAATATCCAATGTGGAGCGTGTCCACTTCATTATTGAACAATTGGAATACCGTAAATCTGTGCACGATGGGTACCACGCCGTCTCACCACACACCACGCGCGCAACTGGAGAGGCTCTGCGAAAACTGAAATCTGAACCGATTGCACACCCTCCTTATTTCCCCGATCTTGCGCCTTGCGATTTTCATTTCTCTCCTCAGCTCAAGAGAAACCTCAAGAATAATCATTACATCTCGAACGATGAAATGAAGGCATCTGAAAAATTCGGAATTCGAGAAAATTCGTGTTGACATGGTAGTAGAACACGTCTCCATACTTCCGCTTCCCAAAATACATTGGATAAATGTAACGACTTCAAAATTGCGCATGCGTGTAGAGGGGGAGTGTTACTTCCACATGCCACCAGGAGTGCTTCTGAAGGTCGTTTTGCTCGTAGTCTACAAGCATGTGTGCATTAGTTTTCAGACTACTCTCGAACGTGTATCGAAATTTAGTTGCCTAATTCTCTAGTCAACAAATCATTCCCTTGGCTTTAAAGGCACTTTCAATTTTTCAAGGCACCAATCATAGTCAGCTAAGGGCTGGAAAAACTAATACATGATTGAAAGTGTAACTCACCATTACATTTAAGAGGATTAAAAAAATGCCAATTTGGGAAACCGTGACCATTTAGGCCCACTTCAATCCTCGATAATCCTTTAAATTCTCTTTCCCCCGATTTTCATAACCCCACGTTCATTCCCCTGTCTCATCCCTGGCTCTCTCTCTCTTTGGAGGACCCCTACTGTGCCCACATTCAAATTCACATTGGATTTCATTTCCGAAACAGTTGCTATTTTAATATATCGTGAGAAGAAATGAAATTGTCTTCAACAACTCCCCCCATCCCCCCAAGCCCCTCCCTGTCCCATTTCTGTCCCCGTCAATTTGCATTTATATTGATATTTTATTTCCTCGAGAATAAGAAGACACTGTAGTGCGGAAGGGGGTGGAAAAAGCGTTAATTGCATCTAGAGCCGCTGTTAGTTCCTTGAACTTGTCGATACTTTTGAGTTAAGTGAGGAAATGAGAAGCAATGCCATATTATATTATGCCATGATGTTATATTTTCATAATATTAATCTGAAATTTCTCAATTTGCTTAGAAATATGTTTCTCTACTGAATTCACATAACAGCATGAACTCTTATGCTTTTTCCCTACCCACCATTTGAATAGCTGTATTTTGGTATATTCTTGAAATAAAATACTTAGAATTAGGCTTACATTAGGTGTACGTGAGTCACTGTTTCCCAAACAGACCCAGTGTGTGCTCCCTTTCTTACCCCTTATTGGAAACTTTGTTTTTGCCTCCCTTTCTTTAAAAACCGAAAAACAGCTTCGGCTATTTTGTTTTTAATATCTTTAAGATCATTATCAGCAGAAGTCGATCGGCAAACGTAGATTTTAAGATGGACCAGGAGGTTAGGAACAATCACTCTACCAATTACCGATGAACGCGACACTAACGAGCTGTATTTTCTCGATTGTAGCAACTTAATCTACCGTGAATAGCCTGGATTTAGGATGAACAGATAATGCAAAAAACAACTGGGTTTATTTGTTCATAATATTTTAAAATAAGGGTGAAGGGAACTTCCAAAATTGATGCAAAGATATTGAAGAACGGACATTTACCTAACACAAAATACTATCCGTACGCGCGTGTCGTTGATGAACACGGACGACATAAGAAAGCGCCGAAAGGTTAGCAACAGGCGAAGGGCAGTTGTTTAATATACGGCTCCGTTATTGTCACGACAAAAAACTCTGACTTAATTTTCACAATTCACCTTTCAACACCATGAAATTAAGAAAACGAGTCCATGGAAATGAGTAGAAGTGTATGTACTGTTCTCTTCCGCATGGCTAAAGAACGAGTCGTTCGCGAATACTCCCTCCCGATATATCCCGCTGTGCCCACCACGTCTCCATATTCCTCTCATATTACACGCGGCGATTTCCGCTTAGCTATCAATCGTCGATAAATAGGTGGCATAAACACTAGACTTGCTTATTCCCAAAGAAATTTTCTTCATGGTTGCAATGATGAATGTAAAAAAAGAATGACGTTGTCATGAAGGCAATCGAATTCTTCTGTAAACGGAGAATGAAATAAATAAAATCCGACAGTACTTACTTGTGTAAACAAACAATTGGTTGCCTAAGTAAATCACTGGGGATTATTTTGGTAAAATTTTGTCATATCTCCAATCACAAAGCTGGTATCAAAAAGCTTAGCTCCAATCACAAAGTAATCAATGCCCTTCATCTGTCTTTATTATTATTATTAGGTAATCTGCCGGTTAGGGTAGGTTTTTGGATGGACATAACTATCAAATAAACATTTTGTAACTCCTAACAACACCCAATCCAGCAACCTATTCTACGTCAGGTCCCTCTTCATATCTGTGTACTTCTTTCCTTCCTCCATCCCGTCCTATCCTGTTCCTGCCCTTTCCTCGTTTGCCTAACATTCTCCCCTCTATTACCTTCTTCAACATCCCACTGCTGCTCCATACGCCTTTCATCCATTTTTCCTGCCTCCATAGGATTTCTCCCAACAAACCCCTCTCCTCACCCACCATCCCCAGTACTTCCTCATTGGTTTATTTTCGGTCCATTTCAGCTTCTCCATTCTTCTACGCTCCATATCGAAGTTTTATCTTATTTTTATTTATTTATATTATTTATTAGAGTATTTTCTTAACATCCCAACTCAACACCCACCTCCTTGAGAAAGCCTCCTTGCCTAATGCAATCCTTCTCCTTACGTCCCTGCTACTTTGACCGTGTTGGTCCAAAACACATCCGAGATATATACAGGGTTCGTCCGGAAAAAAAGTGTACTGAGCTCAGGAAAAAAAATGTATTACACTTTTACATATCTTAAGCTAATATTCCTCAAAATAGCACCCTGGTGAGTCGATACACTTTTTCCAGCGGCGTTCCCATTCCTAGAACACTCCCGCGAAGGCATCATCGGGAACCTCTCGAAGACACGTCGTCACGGCCTCTTTGACGGCGTCCAAAGTCCCGTATCGCGTTCCTTTCAAACTCCTCTTTTTCTTCGGGAACAGAAAGAAGTCCATTGGTGCCAAGTCCGGGCTGTAGGGCGGGTGCGGCAGCGTTGCCACGCCGTGCTTGGCCAAGAAGTCCGACACGACAAGCGCGGTGTGAGACGGCGCATTGTCGTGATGCATCCGCCAGAGGTTTTTGATCGCTGGCTGGACGCGGGCGACTCGTTTTCGAAGCCTGTCGAGCACTTGGACGTAAAATGCAGCATTTACAGTTTGTCGTTCAGGTACAAATTCGTAGTGGACGACTCCCCTTTTGTCAAAAATCCGGAAAAAATCAGTACACTTATCTTCCGGACGAACCCTGTAAGCTGTTCTACCTGCTACTTCCTCATTTGTTTTCCTTTCGGTCCATTTCACCTTCTCCATTCTTCTCCACACCCACATTTCAAAAGCCTCCAATCTACCAATACATCTGTCTTTAATAATGTATATTTATCCTATGCATTGAGTCGCGGAAATCCAGTGATAGAGCGTTTGACTACTGACCGAAGGGCCAGGATTCGATTCCCGGGCAAGCATTTCTGAGCATCTTGGCCCCCCTACCTTGATTTGTGAATGTCACACACCAACGGGCTTAGGACTGTGTGAACGCTACCATCTCCTACGAAACCGACCTGCGAGGTGATTACTGTGCCTATATTTATCTCATCAATTGGTGATGGAAATGCTTATGAAGACATTTTCAGTGTCCATCAAAATAACTTCGTTAAGTATAGTGAAATATTAATCATGCACACGAATCGTAATGCATAATGCATTAGTATTAAGACTATTGAAAAAGTTAATAAGTAGTTCGCCAAATAGCTTTGCCAAATGGTTAACTGGAACCATCAATTCACCAAAATGCTTTTATTGCTCTTGTTCACTTGTTTCATAATCCTTACGGAACATATATTGCGGAATTAATATCTCTCCTGGTGGATTCACCACTCCTTCCCCTCCCACCTTTCACCGTGAACCTATCCCCTAGCAGGCCGCAACGAGCATTCGCTGTGCCGTCACCGCATCAGGCCCTCCATCCCGACCCCTCCCCGTACCTGCGCCCCCATCAAAACCCACCCCTTTAACCTCTCCCACCTACCCATTTCCATTTGGCGCGCAGCGAACCCTTTTGGCATCTCGCTCCCCCCTGGCCCGCCCACCCCTTCCCCTCACTCCAGAAATGTTGTTAGCTGGTAGCGTCTCCCGCCCCGCTGAGCGAGTCCCTTTGACCGCAATAATCGCTCACGCAGGACCGCAAACGGGTCACAAAAGCCATGAAATATTGAGGCGGAGGAATTTGGGGTGCAGGGGAAGAGGGGATGACACGATAGCCTGGCGAGGAAGAGGAGGAGGTGGAGGGGGTCGAGGGGTGATGCGGTTGATTCGGGAGATAGGGGTAGGGTATTCGGGGGGAAGGTGGGAGAGGACGGTCTGAGGAGGGTGGGGGATGACGAGAGAAAGGGGCGAGCACTCGACTTGAAGAGCGAGCATATGTGCCCCAGGGGAAAGAAATCAAATAAGGCATGATATTCGGTAAAAAGTGGAAAAATGACTTCTTAAATCCTCACTGCCCATGTTTCCGTCAAACTTCTTTAAAACAGAATTAACGTCCGTTTGCCTAAACCTTATTTATCAAATAACTTGGATACACATATGTCACAATTTGACGACACGCATATATATTTTTCCTTATATCTATTGCCATTGATAATGAGATTCATTTAAATTTTAACTTTCATACTAAGGTCGTAAAGGTTCTCCACCAAACTAAAATGTAACCACTCATCACGTGAGTAACGACACAACAAAGTGGCAAGACTAAATGTCCTTAAGGTATATTTTTTCCTTTGTGAAAAACTAAAGCACTTGTTTTCAGTCTGAAATGGGGTTCGGAAACGTTCCGACTTCATCTGTCAATATTACACTATCATCTGGTTATTTCCACTGGCATGCTATTTCAAATCAAATCACGCATTCAAATTCCCTTAGGGCAATAACTTGAAGTATTTCCATCCCACTGTGAGTACGGACTTATAAATGAAATTTCCATTTGCATCAGTGCGTTCAATGCTGGATAAAATATTGTTTAGGTAATTCGAAAAATCGCTCAAGAAAAGAATCAATCTACATCCGATAGATGGCACGAAAAGCGGATCAAAATTATTTATCTGGAACATATTTTTATGACTAAAGAAGAATTGGAAAGAACAATGGCGCATGGAAGCGCCACTGAAGGACAGCAGGTCGTGGGGATGAAAACAGGGAAGGGTCGGGAGGAAGGGCCGTAGTAAACGCGAAGGAGACATCAAAATGAGCGAATGACGATCAATTACCGATTGCCCGGAATTTTCACGAAGGGATACCCAACTCTTTAAAATGAAGGAATCTTCCAGATACCAGGGTCTCGGGCGGCCTAATATTTGAGAAACCCGTCCCCTGTGACGTCACTCGCCCACGCCCGCCTCCACACCTCCGCATCCAATCCTGCTTCCGTTGGGATTTCTTTTGCCCCCAAACCACGATAGACGGCGGACAAAAATGCGACCTTCTAACCCTCCTCCTCGAGTTCCTTAAGAGTCATGTCTCTCTCTTTCTCTGTATGTCTCTAAACGGGGGTTGTTGACGGACCGAAGTGAGACTACCTTATCCTGGAAGAGAAAAAACCGAAGAAGGTAAAGAAGTAACCTTCGATTGTCCAAAAAGTAAGAAGCTACGGCCTAACGTTTATTTGAATCTGATGAATCCGCATCCAGTTAATATGTATGGAGAAGTTGGAAATTAATTGTATCTATTTTACTGCCTATCAATTGAAATCAACAACCAACGAATTACCTTATTCATGTGCTTCTTCTCACTTAAACAAAACTCTTTCCCTCGTTCTCCGCAGCCTGCTATCTTCTATTCTAAAAAGTCTAATCTATTCTTCCCCTTCTTTTTTACTATGTACTGTGTAAAACAAATATCACATTACTTAGGCTTTATCATTTTCTTCTTCTTGTTCACGCTGTTTGTACACGTTATCACGCCGTCTAAAATCTAAATACCATTCCTTCCTCTACGCCGCTTACCTACGATTTTCCCTTCTATCAGGGTTTTTGGTTTTTTATTTATTTCCACTCCTGTCCCCTTTTATGGTTACCTTCAATTTTGACTTCACAATGTCCGCTGCTCTCCGGCTACGTTTAATACTCCACCATTAATTCTCTCTCCATTTAAATTCACTTCCTCAACTGTTTTCTACACCAAAATCTCTAAATCCTGAAGTCTGCACAACTCCTTGTCTGAAACATCGGGTTTTACGTCCGTAGAAAAGCTGATACAGGAAATAACATGAATAACGAAGAGGATTTTATTAAAGATTCGGTCAAGCATGCAGGAACTTGTTCAAGTCTTTCCCATCAGCGGGGTTGCGAAATCTGTAAATGAATGTTCACCTACAGGCGATAATGTTTCGTATTATGATGATGCCATTGCACAACATCATCCAAAACAGAGTTGTTAGATTTGTGTGAAACTAATGGCGGGGCAGGGATAAAACTGTCCTCCAAAATGCATAATATATAAATTCCACATTTAGCATTGCTTCTATGGAAAAAATTCTACACTCAACTCGGAAACCTAGAATTAAATTTTAGAATTAGTTTTTCATTTCTCTTTTAGAACTCAAAATTAATAGTTGGGACGAACACAGGAATATGTGTATTTTTGCATCCAAATGTCTTGTTTTGCATAGTAAAATTTGGTATAATTAAACACAAAAAAACTTGGCCAAGTTCATAATTAATTGTCATTGCTAATTCCGCTCTCAGCGAATTTCCTTCAGGTGAGAAATCGCTACATAGCATATGTATACGTTAGAGCGCAGATACAATTCTGTCTTAATTATCAGACGATATAATTCTACGTAAATCGTCAACGTAACATTGGTTTTAAGATATTTGATTCGTAAAATGTAACACAATCGGTAACATAATATTATGTAACCAAAGGTGTTTGAAACCCCATTTCTCTTGAATGTTTTTGGAATTTATTTCAAACGAATTGAGTTTTCAGAAGTGGCCTACTCATTCGAAGCTTTTCCTTCTCAAACCGCCTTCACACTCCTTTTAATGGAAGCAAATTTGCATGACGCCAAAATCAACTAACAATTATTTCGCTGCCTGAGATCGTTACTGCAACTTGCATGCATAAGCGTTACTATGTAATCCTGACTTACATTATAGTATTGGCGTTAAATATTAAGCACAGAAAAAGTAACACGGCGTTATTCAATTGATTTATGATAAGATTTGTTATTGATAATTAATTAAACACCATTCTTATGCGTAAAATATCGATAACTATTTGGTAATAACTAGCCTAATAGATTAAATCAGCAAAAATAATATTTGTTTTTTGATGTAACATATTGGTATGATATAATACATAAAAAGAAGTCGATAAGACGTTATTTCACTGTTTTATCAAACTATTTCCTGGTTTAATGGACCAAAATAAAGAAATAATTGCGTCCTTGAATTCAACTTTAAAAGAACAGAGAAAAATAAAACGTAATTCATGAATAAAAAGAGACGTTCCAGGCGTCATATGGTGGAATAACATGATTAATTAAAATTAGCAATTTTCCACAGAAATAAAATGTTATTAATACGACCGGTTTCAATGAAACTACATCATCTTCTGTGGATGATCACCAGAAGATGATGTAGTTGCATTGAAACCGGTCGTATTAATAAAATTTTAATTTTGTGGAAAATTGATAATTTTAATTAATTAAGTAATTCATGAAGAAAACATCAGTTAATATCTCGTCACAACATATTTCTTAGAAGATGATTAAATAAATCATTTAGCCAAAAATCACTAAGCGTATCTCACTCGAAGTTATTTCTTTCTTTGCTTCTTGCATTTTCTTCAACTATCCCTCTTGATAGAAACGTTCATGCTCTGGAGTAAGAAACAAGACCATAGTAATTTATCCCTCCAAATGTAAATAGAGATGACGCAAATGAATCACTATTTTGCTAGCATGAAGCATTATTCCAGGATCTGAAACTGTCAATATCCTTTATTAGTTGCTTCGCATTCCAAAGAGAACATTTCAAAAGAGATTTCTATAGTTTCCAGGTCGTCGGATAGGAATTCATAACTGGCACTTCAATATCGACACCAAAGAAATACTCCCCTCTTGAATTTAATGCACGCTTCGTTTTAGAAACAGGCGAACAAATCGCGTGGAAATACCACGGGCTAATTCAGTTCGCGGCACGGACACTCAAATTCAGCACTCGTTCATCGATCCCCATCGAACGAGAGGAATCCAAACACACACCGGTAATACAGAGAGCATTTGTTTTAGCGGCGGTGGCATCGCATTGATCATCCATCTTACAGAAGCCTCGCGCTCACAATTTACGACGACTTCTGAGCACCACTGACCCGTATCCAAGTCGGGCCTCGCCACCCCCCCCCTTTCCCCACTTGTTCCCGCCAACCGCCACTGCCCGGGCGTCACTGCGCTCAGGCGCGCGCACACACATATCCTTTGGCTCTTACCCCACCCACACTCCTCCGGGTCTGAGGTCGGCCCCTGAATCATATATTTCGCCTTGTTTCTTAACGCACCCCAACGACACCCACGCCTCACCCCCGCACGCATCTCCCCGGTTGAGGCCTTTGCCCTCGCCAAGCGCTTCAGCGATCAGCCTCCCTTCGTTACGGGAGGCTGATCACATCCCGCTTACTCCCCACCCCCACTCGTCTTTTCTTCCCCTCCTCCTCTTTCCCCTTTTCCATCCCCCATCCACAGCCACACATCTGGAAGGAGGGACGCAGGTCAACTGCACACAGGCAGGTCAAATTCCGAAAGGAAAACTTGTGTGATCAGATTTTCAGTTTAAATATGTTTTATTTAAAAACTCCCCGTGGTAATAGGATTTGTTCTGTTTATCGGAAGAAATGGGCTTCAAGGGAACCCAACAAGTAATGACATAATAACCGTATAAATGAAGATTATTTAATCAAAGCATGGCGATTAAAATTTTTAAAAATAGAACAAAAATATTGACAAAAAGAGAGAAATTTAGTATACAAGTGAGACCAGAGTTAAAATATATTGCTATAAAAATTCTCCAAACTGTTCCAAGAAATCGTCCAAAAAGAGGAAAATGAATCATAGGAATATCTAAATAATCAACCATGAAATAAATCACATGAATAAGAGGAATCAGATTGTAACACAAAATATGGCCAAGCATGTAAAAAGTAGACAAAATGAATTTGATAAAAGAATAAAGTGATAAAATTTACACTGACTGTATATCATATGATCTAAGCGACTGATAAATGCGAAATATATATTTTTTTAAATTACTACCGAAAACCACATCATCAGAAACCAAGCAGTTGCCTGCAGTAATGAGTCTTCTCTAGGCAACGGCTTGATTTTTCAGAATCCTTAGACAAGGTCGAGTATAGAGCTGACTCCCAGTGGGTCCCGCGGGCGCCGGGGCGGCCTCTGTGGCGCCCACCACTTGCAGCTGCCAAAACAGTAACGGCGGAGTAAACCGTTCGACCGGATGCGCCATTTCGACACGCCCCTCCCGAGCCCAGCACTTCCGCCACCCAAGATTGAAAAGGTGTCTTCCATCCCTCTCAATCCATACATCCCTTAAAAGGCCGGCGAATTAAACTTTCAAACCTTTTCAGTACTTTTGTAGGATAAACGGTACAACTTGCCGGTAGAATTTTTCCTTCAAATGAAAACACGTTTCCTTTATGCTCATATCACTAACTAATCTACGAAATTGTTTAGAAATATTATGGTGTTTAAGTCCTCCAAAATATCTGCAAAGTTTCAAAAATTTAATTAAGTTAATTTTTAATTTAACAACAATTGCCCAACCCGACGGGGATATTTTAAACGTACCATTTCACTGCACGAAAAATAAGTTTAATTACACCCCTGGCTGTGTTAAACATCCCACCCTTAAGATATCTGAAAATGCCTAAATGGTAGGAGTTCAATCCGAGCGAACTGAGACTCACCGCTCAAATGAGGAAGCAGCATTGTAAAACGTGTGAGGGAACCTTGAACATTTCACAATATTTTCGCCATTTCGTTCTGAAAAATCAAATTATAGGAATTTCGTATTTTAACTATATATTTTGTCGTTATCTCCCATATAGTATATGACTGTAGATTATTTCATTCGGCTACATTTTCCTTTTAATAATTATATTAAAAAACATTTGATCTGATTAGTACTTCGTATGAGTGATGTACGCTCATAAATTGGTCGAACGTACTCGCAGGACAATGGTAAGCGAATTTACCGAGCAACATTTGCTATTGGCCAGATGGGTTCGTGCTCAAGTCTGAGTAACTCTTTTGAACATATTCCGCTAAATGTACAACAGGTTTTTTAATGTCTATCTGTCAGAATTTTTAGAAAAAATGTGCGTTCCGCGTGGAAAGGAAACTGAAAAATTTAATCTTTAAATTGTTAAACACACACTAAAGAGTTTTGTATAAGTCAAACAATGCCATCAGCGCCATTACTTCTTCCGAAGTAAGAGCCGAAGTGACAAAATACGTTTCGCCTTCTTTTCCAATCCATCAAAACCAATTAATAACAGCTGCTCGGCCAATTTGCTGCCATTTCGTGAAATTGATGTTAATTTTCGCTCATCATTACGAGTAGTGTAAATTTCTTGGCAAAATAATCTCTTAATTCTTCAATTTAAAGGCCACACTAATATCTGTATAGGAGTGGCTCATTTTAACTCCTGCTAGCTCATTGTTCAAACATCCACCATATCTACAATAACTTCCAAATAATAATAAATTACAACCTCATCATTCCAAGTATTTATCTTCTATAACCTCCGGGGCCAAATTTGTCGACCAACTCCAACGCTCATTATGGTCATGACCTTTCAATGATTATTGCCCAGTAATTATACATTATGAATACCTCCATCTACTGCAGAACTGTCAATAATGAAATCCCATCGTCATGCTTTGGTTAAAAGCCTTCATTTAATTTTAAATTACCTACGAAAATTTAGTTGCACATGCGTTATGGAAAAAGAACCGCTAGCAAATGTCAAGAGAGACTCAACTCCCTCCACACTAGCATGGCACCAAGCTGACTACAAGTGTTATCTCACCCCCTGTACCCAAACCACCTTGGAAGCCTGGTAGCGTCCAAAAACGGAAGGGGATTCTTTTAAGATTGACCGAAGACAAAGCATACCAGCGGCACACACGCACGTGGACCCACCTTGCGCGAATCTTCCTTGAGCTCCGGTATTTCTTCATTAACTTTCTCGCAAACCTATTTTCAGCTCATTTCATTTCGAGTCTCACTAAGGGACAATGGGAACGGGGACGACCCGAAGCTATCCGTGGCATCCGCTTTTCAGCCGCAGAGAAAAGAGCGCACCAGACCAGGTCAGGTCTCGCAGAAAAAGATCGAATTTCGTCGTGGGGAAGGGTGTGTTTTTCTTCCTGGATCAATTCTTTCTTCCTTCCTCCTTCGTGGACCTTCGTGAATCTCACGTCTGACACGAGCGAGGAATAGCACGGTTGGAATATCAGGGATTGGGCGGCATTTTTCGAGAGGAGAGCAAACAGGAGTGGCCTGTGAGCAAAGACTCACAACACAAAAATAAAAAGAGAAACCCGGAATTTCACGATAATTTTCACCGTAAGGTATTGTTTAAATGCCAAAGAGAAGGCAGTAAATTACCGATTCCCCAGTTGTCCTACGGAAAAGGCTGGCGAGTTCTCACTTGAAATTTTCGGGATTACGAAAAGTATTTTGATAAAAAACAAATTTGATTGTAAAAATACTATTATTGGGATAGAATTCTTATTTTAAATGAAATCCATATGTATTACTTATTGCACTTCAATTCTACGAAAATATTCACATAAAATGTTTAACTGTGCCATATATTAATCACTTTAGTGCTTTAGAAGTTTTTTGAACACTTCGGTAATAGCATTTATCACATTATGATTCTCTTTAGCCCAATTTCTTAGACCTTTTCTTCACAAACCATATATATTGATGATATTTCAATGATTTGGATCCGGTTAGCACGAAGGCTAACGTACTGGCTTCCCAACCTAAGCGCCAAGGTTTAAATCCTGGATGCACCAGATCTTTTTCCAGATCCCCAATTTTTGGTGATTTGTGGAGAGCACTGTGAGTGAGTATGCCATCCGGCGAATGGGACGTTAAACTGCGGACCCCTTGGCGCCCTTTGTTAAGAGTAGGCTAATGCAGACGCCGGGTTTCTCGCCACCCTTACTCTTTTCTCATCCATCTCTAATGGCGCAAATGACCTTAGCTGTCCGTAGCCTCTCCTAAAAACCACTATGACTATTTACAAGATGGTTTTCTTCTTTTTTAAATGTATTTCCGATATTATTTTTAAGTATTTAGTGTGCCAAAAACCTTTCGTTTATTGAGCACAATCCTATACTATTGTTTCTAATTTTACCTCAGTAATTGCGACATTCTTATCCTTCAGCATTTTCTATTTCTAGAATTATCAATTTCCGTTCGCTATCTTTTTTACGTTGCAATTTTATCAAATTATACTCTCAGAGAAAGTATTGCATATTGAGAAAAATGTAAAATGTCATTCTATATACGAGGTGTGTTCAAAAGTTAACGGGAATTTTTTTCATTTCACGGACTTGGAGGGTCCTATTGTCAAACCTTTTTTTTATTATGTTGGTATACATGTCCCTGAAGTATGATAAAACTTTCTGCTGTTTTCACTGAGGACTTAGTCTGTGACAGCCACTACGGTTGGACGTGTTTTATGAGCTCGGCGATTTTCGTTTGTTTAAATAAATGGATCAAAGCATTTGTATCAACTTTTGCGTAAAAAATGAAATAAAGTGTAACAAAAGGTGTGAAATGTTAAAAAAGGCAAATGGTGAGTCTGCCACGAGTAAATCAAGAGTTTACGAGTGGTATGAGTGATTCCAAGAACGCCTTGAAGACCTCGAAGATGACGAACGCCCTGGACGCCCCAGCACATCAAAAATCGATGAAAACGTGGAAAAGGTGAAAGAAATGGTTGTGAACGATCGCCGAATCACAATTAGAGAGGTCGCTAATGATGTTGACATAACGATTGGATCACGGCATGACATTTTTTCCAATTTTTTGGGTATGAAACGCATGGCAGCAAAATTCGTTCCAAAATGGCTTTTGCATCACGGTAATGCACCAGCTCACGCTTCAATGGTTGTTCGTGAATTTTTGGCCAAGAACAATACTATAACGATTCTCTAGCTTTCATATTTGCCAGATAAGGCTCCGTGTGACTTTTTTCTATTTCAAAAATTAAAAGAACCTTGAAGGGCCGTCGTTTTACAGCCGTGGGTGATATTAAAAGCGCATCGCTGAAAGAGCTAAAGGCAACCTCAAAGATTGAGTTTGAGAAGTGTTTTAGGGATTGAAAGAAGCACTGGCACAAGTGCATTAACTCCAATGGGGACTATTTTGAAGGTGACAACATCAATGCATAAGAATAAATAAATATCACTTTCCGAAAAATTAAAATTCCCGTTACCTTTTTAATACACCTCGTATATAGTATATGAATCGTAGATTTGTATCTTTCTAAATTTAAGTAATTATTTTGTCGTAAAAGCGTCTTTTCTGAATTAGAACTCATTTATTTTGTCAATGTACATAGAATTATTGTTGTTTTTAGGGTAAACATAGTTTCCGTTATTAATATTCATTTTTTTTGTTTTTTGTTTGAATTATTCTTGTAATTTGTATTTCTTGTTCTTGTATTTTGTTTGAATATCCCTTGTAATGTGCTAATAAATGGGAATTACAAAAATGACTCATAATTTGTGAAGCAACTCTTCATATTCAAATACACTCACGAAGGGCTAAACTGGTTCCTTGTATTCTTTTTAAAAACCCGTTTTAAAGTTCCATTTATGGCCATCCAGCGTGATCCTTTTTTTATTGTTCATCTCACGTGCCACTAATACCACTTATTTGAGTTAAGCAAAGCATGAAATCCACATTCTCCCAGCGAGGCTCAGCTCGCTCACGGCGGAGTGACTCACTTCCCAAAACTAATTAAGATTCTCCCAAGTCTCGCGAGAAATAGTACCAAGTAGCCAGCCGGCCGGACTGATATAAAAAAATAGCAAAGGCTAAAGAACTACAAAAACTCCTTCCCGCCCTCGGATGGCTGTTTAACTGAGGGCAATGAACGAGAGAGTCGGGCGGGCGTTGGTGGGCGGGTGGGGAGGGAGAGGCTCCCTCTCTCAGCCCATGGTGGGGAAGGGGCGTGTGGAGGGTGGAATGGGGCGAAAATAGAAGGACCGAGCCGGAGTGCACTCGGGGGGAGGGAAGGGTAAGGCGAGGGTGTGGGAGGGGTTCCTTCTTTTAATCGAACCCGAGGATTGAGGGTGAGAGGAAGGCGGCGAGGGCGGGAACACTAAGAGCGACCGCTCTCGCTCAAAGGCGTTTAGATGAGACGATGGACGGGAGGGGGAGGGGTGGAGCGGAAGGAGGGTGGGGGGCGGACTATAATCTCGGGGTCCATCGAGCAGCAGGAGAAGAAATCGTCCTGGAAGGGAAAAAAGGACGACTGCCCGCCCGCTCTGCGGGAGGTTATTTCCGAAGATCATGTACGAGAGCACTGGGGAAGAGTTGTGGTGGGGGTAGGGAAGGAGGTAGTGGGAGTAGATTGGGAAGGTGGGTGACGGACGGAAGGGTTGGAGGAGTGATTCCGCCACCAGATGGGGGGAGGAGATGTACGGCGAATACTGGGAGGGATCGCATTCAAATTTCAGACGGAGAGTTAGCTGCGAGGGACCCCAGGCATCCACGTCACTCAGTCGACCGAAATGAAGTAATCTCGTGTTCCATCGCACGTATTCCTACCCACCGCATCTCAATTCGAGCATCTCCACCGCACAAACAGACCCCCAAAACTTTTAACGCATTCTTCGCCCGACAAAATACGTATTCAACTCGAAGAGTCGAGTTTTTTCCCGTTGTTTGAACAATTGACTCGCCTTTTCGAGCATGGATACCTAGGGAACCAGTGTGCCGCACCACAATTTAAAGATAACTTCCACTTCTAATAGGATTCGTGTGATATTTTATTCTTTCCTCAATGTCCAACATAGGTTTCACGGCAATGGCAAATAATATCTCCTACCAGAAACGGTTCTTGTTAGCAAGTAAATCTTATTTGGAGGTTTACGAGAGCTCATGTACTAGTACTAGTACATGTACTAGTACTAGAACTAGTATTCACATGTTTGGTGACGCAGAGATGATAATCACACTTTACATCTACTCCGCTTCATTACGTGAACTACATGATTTATTAATTACGTTAGAGACACCTGAGTGATGGAAAGCCATTCTTGAAATTAAACTCAGAATAATATAGCTGTATAGGGTTTCCAGGTCCAACACAATCCGGATTAGTACCTAAAGGTCTCGGAAACGGATTGTATCATGGTCATATGTTGAATTTGACCCAGGATCAGAAACTAGATACAAATGTCTCCATTGGGGAGAGCTTAATTCGTAAGCTATTATTCATTTGATCGGAATCACACTAATACCAGAGCAAAATGAGCATAAATGAAGTTGATTAAGACTAATTTTATCCTAAGAATGCGTTGAATCAGGGGATGAAAAATAGTCTAAAAAGTTCAAATGAAAATAGTTCCTAAAGTTACTACTTGTAAGTTAACATGAACTAACTGCGTATACGAGGGTAGGCTGAAAACTAATACACACATGGTTGTAGACCACAAACAAAATGACCTTCAGAAGTACTCCTCGTGGCATGTGGAAGTAACATTCCCTCTCAACACGCATGCGCAGGTTTGAGATTGTTACATTCATCCAGTGTATTTTGGGAAGCGGAAGTATGGAGACGTGATATAGTGCTTTGGCAACGCATTTACGTATTTACTCAAATCCCCATACATTTCCACAGGTCAATTTTAACGCATTATCGTATTTTTAGGCTTACGCGTGAAGAACTTTCATCCCTTGTTGGCAGGAGAGGTAGAATTATTTTTTGAAGTTCGTAAACGATAATGTTCATAGCGAATTAGAAAATGATGATAAGGTCAGGGCATTGTGGCAAACCGCCCAAAATGTCCTCATTTCATCAGCACTTACTTCCCGGAACCCAAAAACAATTAAATATATAATCCGTTAACTCTTCCCAATTACAAAAAATAGTCAATCCACATCACTTTTGTTCCCACATTGTCCCTCCGTTTCGTTTAAACGCCCATCAAACTTGCGAGACATCTTCAAGTCGACAAAACCACCTGCGAGCACCCCTGTCTCTTCCCCGCCCCTGTCCGCACCGTGCAACCTCCCACACTACAAATGCTGCCATCTCCATAGACCCTCCGCCTGCCTTACTGCCAAATCCCAACCCAACGCCACCTGCAACTCAAAAAACATTACATATCGCCTCTCCAATTACCTCTGCCCTGCCTTCTACGTGGGTGAATGCACGACCACCCTTTCCCTCCGCATGAATAACCACCGCTATTCCACCAAATCTCCCACCTTCCTTAATTGTCCCATCACTACTCACACCGCTTCCCACAACCAATCTTTTGATGATTGTTTCTCTGTTTTGGTGATTGAAACCCTTCCCAAATCTGCAAGTAGCGTAGAGGTGAGAACGCGCGAGATGGCTCATATCTGGGTGTTCCAGTCTTTTAAACACCCTGGACTGAATCAAGCCCACTGAATGCATCCAATAGCTGCCTACATTTCCCCTCCCCCATTGTCTGTTTCCTATTGGTGCCTTACCTCTCCTCCCCTCACCCTTCTCCTGCACATGTCCTCTCCGCTCTTCCCCGACAACGGAGTAAATAAATATATAAGTAAATAAATTATATATTTGTGAATATGTATGCATAATATGTATGTATATGAAAAAAAATATATATATATATGTATACACAAATATATATATTTTCTAACAGGTTCCCCCACCTTTCCTCACCTATTTGAAAAACCCAACCCCCTCATCCCTTACCCTTCCCTCATGGTGCTACCCCCTGCCACACCTTTTTTGGTGGCTCGCAGCGTATTTATGTAGATGTAGATGTAAAACGGCATTGTGATGACGACGGTCGTGCCGTCGAAACGTCAACTAAGTAGGTGAGAGCTCTTTCTTTCTGGTTCTATATTTTAAATGTTCTACATCTGTGTGTTTATATACTTACATATATAATGAGCACTAATGTCACTAAAGAGATAATGATATAAATAACATTATCATAGTAAAAATTAAAAGAAAAAGGCATATTCTCAAAGGCATCGACGAAAAAATATTTCTTGCTTTCTCAGTGCCATCATCTCGGAGTTTTAGTGCTCCTCTTATCTTCAGCATGTAACGTTAAAAAAAGCCGATATACATCGCGTCTTTCCATTCCCTCAACATTCCCATTCATCCTTTAAGATCATCCCACCCCATTGTGCCTCTTAAAAGTTCATACGCGATTGTCCTGAAAACGAATCCTTGGCTGAAGAATTTTTTTTTAATATGCATACTTGTCCCAAGAGATTTGTCTTAGGGCAATAACATTTGTAACTCATTCCCATTCCTTTCCCCAATAACAGCGCAATTCCGTGTTCTTTTTTCGAAAGCTATGATAACTTGAAAGTGAAATTTGTGCATGCATGATGAACTCGGGGATTGGCACTGATAATGAGGATTATTGTCCCAGATACGCACTAGCAATCGGGCACAAGTATCTAGGATTCCTAACCTAGATACAGTGATACTTAGTTTTATTTACCCAGATAACAACCAATGTAAGTTTATTTAATGTCGATAAAGAGTAGACGTTGGTAACGGTTAATAAAGTACTAAAAACAAGTGAGATGTCGGTGTCAAGGTAGCGGCATATCGTTTAAATGTGGGCAACAACCCGTGATTATGGCTTTGAGTGATGCTCATTTAAATGAAAATTTACAAAACGGACGTCGCTTCCGTTGGAGGTGCGGAGTGGGGGATTGGGTGTGTGGTGGAGGGGTCTTGGGGACGGGGAGTGGTGTGGGTGTCTGGTCACCCACCTGTAACGTGTCTTGGAGTGGTGCCCCGTCGCCGTGTTGGTGTTGCTCGAGTCTTGCGCGGCGGCGCTGTTGGTGCTGCTGCCGCTGCTCCCCGCCCCCTGCTGGGTGTGGTGGTGGTGGCCGGGAGCGGTGGCGGCGGCGCCCGGGGGAGGCGGGGGGCAGCGCGCGAGGAGCAGTTCTCCTCCGCCCCCGCCGCCACCCCCTCCGCGGATCCAGGCCCCGACCCCTCCCTCCGATGGCGTCACCGCACGTCAGAGTGACGTCACGCACGCACGTTCTGGCTCAGGGCCACCGCCGACCGCGTCTCCGCACGCATGGTGGTGCCCCCCCTCGTCGCAGCACGAGGGCAAGACGACGACTGACCCCCTCGCGCCGACCACGCCCCTGCTCCCGGTGCCTCCCCCCCGCCGCGACTGCTGCTGGTGTCGAACCGTGGTCCCCGACACGTGATCTCCGAGGGGGTCGCCCCGGCTGCCGCCCCCCCTGGCGCACGCCTCAAGGTTCGCCTCCAGCGCGGACGGCCAGCCAAGACCACGTCGACGGGGAGTCTGCGGATCCTCGTGCCGGCGCCGCCGGGGGCATGTCAGAGTTCGAGCGCTGTCCAAAGGGCCGGCCGTGCGAGGCGGACGACCCCTGAGATCCCCTCGGACGTCCCTCCTCTCGGAATCGCGGTCCCTGCGGTGAGAAGGGCAGAAAGAAGGGGTTAGATTCGGTTGTCTACTAGCAAATGAAAATGTTTTTTGTTTCTCACTCTGTGGCTCCGCTTCCTTATTTTCTTCCGTAATCTCTTTAACTTCAAAGCATCGTAGGTACTTCTCTCTTTATTGCATACAAGCAGTCGGATTACCCTCCGTTCCGTTCAGGACTAACATTGGAGATGATCTCAATGATATACACGTTGGTACAACAATTGAAAATTAGCATTAAGCATTTAAAAGCTGCGTAGTGATGCATTTTCGGAATATTAGTCCCCTACCGAACGTCTACTGCATCAGAAATACTGAAATTGAAAGTGTAGACTCAATTAAATACTTAGGCGTTGCCTTCACTCACGGTCTCTCCCGGGTAAAATACATACTGCTAGGGAATATCTGGGCAAGCTAATAAAAAATTAGGATTTATCAGAGGAGTACTTGGTAAATGTGATGAAAAAGTCAAAGAGAAATATTATCTGTCGTGGGTATGCCCACATTTAGAATATGCTGTCAGTATGAATGGGATCCTCACGAAGTTGGATTAATTGCCGAATTGGATCGCGTGCAGAGTGGGGGAAATAGATTTGTAAAACTTGGTCATGACGAACGGAGTAGCATATCAAGGTATTTAGGAGGAGCTAGGCTCGTAATCACTCTCAGAGGAAAAGTTATGTTACAGATCGTCGCACCACACCAAAGTAAGAGAGATCATGTAACTAAAATTTGAGAGATTAGAAAAGTTACAACTGCCACATTTACCGCGAACTACATGAGGCCAAAATAACTGTATTCAACCGGTCTAAGGGGAAAAGGTATTTTGGGTCATAAGTACTCGGGTGTGTAATTACACCTACTCTAAAGACATGACTTGCAAGGTACTATATAGTATAATATAATGTAAATGTATAAAAAATGCAACTTTCCAGTAAGGTTTGAAATGACTCGTTCAGAATGTTTTCGATAAATGGAAACGTTTTAAACTTCATGTTTTAAGTCTCTGATATTAAACTAGAATTTAATCACTCACTATTAGAGAGCTTGGTATTTTCTTCCTGTTGCTCTAGAATATTAATGCATATGCACAGTAATCAACCTGAAGGTCGGTTAAGTAGGTGATGGTAGAGCTCACCCATGTACCAAACCCGACGGCGTGTGAATATTCACACATCAGGGTAGGGGGGCCAGTTCCTTTCCCTGTGCCTGTTATGGTTTCCCAGAAAGATCTGGTACCCGAAAAATCAACTAGCTTGGGTGGAGCTGCAGGTGCCCAAAGTGCCTTGCCCGGGAATCGAACCCGGGACCCTCCGGTCAGTCGTCCAACGCTCTACCCGCTAGACTACTGCGACCCACAGAATATTAATGTTATAGCACAAATCTGATGTCAGGTATGTATATTATTCCATTCACTGCACTGTAACATAATTAAACATGTTCTCCGCTTTCTTGAAATATATACATCCTGACAGTTCAGCTTGCGGCAGGATCAGTTTGACTTTAGGAAGGGAAGAGGTACGCGTGATGAAATTACAGTAATGAGATCACTAATTCAGAGGAATATAGAATACCATCAGAACGTATTTGCCTGTTTCGTAGATTTCGAAAAAGCGTTTGATAGAGTGAATTGGGAAAAACCAATGCGTGCCTTGCAGAAAATAGGAATGGATTGGAGGGACAGGAGACTGATCCGCAACCTGTACATGTCTCAGTCTGCTCAGGTGCGAGTGGGGAACGGAGAGTCCGGATGGGTAGTGTTAGGAAGAGGTGTAAGGCAGGGTTGCCCATTGTCACCGGTACTGTTCAACGTATATGTAGAGGAAATGATTAAAGAAGCATGGGAAAAACTGGAGGTAGGAATGAAAGTCGGAGGGGAATTCGTAAAATCGGTTAGGTTTGCTGATGACCAAGCATTAGTTGCTCAGTCAGCCAAGGGGTTGCAAGCATTGTTGAGTGAATTGGAGGTTCAGTGCGATAAATATGGGATGAGAATCAATATTAATATAACAAAGGTTATGCGATTTTCCAGAAAGAAAAAGGCTAGAATGCTAAAAGGCTAAAACTTTTAAAAGGAAGGGCCAAAACTGGAGCAGGTGGAACAGTTTACGTATCTTGGGAGTGTTTTGGACCAAATGTTGTCAACGTTGTGGGGATCTAATGAAAACAATTGCACCAGGACATTAGAAGACCTTCACGTGGAGGAGAGAATCAATGACATGGACGTTAAGTAGGGATGTTAAGAAAAGACTCGTTAAAAGTTTGATCTAGATTCTTGTTATGCACGCAACGGAAGCGTGACTACCTATTATATTTGAGGCATTGAAAAGTGAGTGTGGAAAAGGATGAAGATGATTACATACTACCTTGATCAAAAAGTTCCCGGAATTTATTCATAAAATTAAAAATGCAAGTTTATTCATCTAAATCTATATTGTCCCCTTCAAAGTAATCCCCATCGACTGCAACACACTTATGCCAGCGCTTGATCCAATCCTCGAAACATTTTTTATATTCGGTTTTCGGTATGTCCATCAGTGCTTCCTGCGATTTTTCCATTACTTCCTCTCGGCTGCTAAAACGCGTTCCCCGTAATGGTTTTTTAACTTGATTGAATCGAACCCGGGCCCTCCGGTCAGTAGTCCAACGCTCTACCCACTAGACCACTGCGACCCGCGTATATATATATATATATATATTCAAAAGGAATTAGGAACAGAACTCTGAACAGTTCTCTTCCTAATTCCTCTTGAGAAAGGTGGTTGTACCACTGAAAATTCGAGAACTAGTGAGTCCCTCTTTTATATGTTTTAGTTTCTGTGTTTGCTATGACTATTTAGTGAATTTTATATGCATAAATATATATATATATATTTATATTTTTCAGCAATGTATTATCGTCATAATTTAATTCTAAATAAAACTACTGATGCCGCACACAAACTTTCAAATGTTATAATACCATATTCCCACATTAAATGTATCAGTTAATCTAGATGCATAAGTATGAGAGAACTTGCTTCTAGAGTATGGTTCCTCCATGGTAATAATGAAAAACTCACAATTTTATTCTGTTATTTAATCACCTCATTAATTTCGTTTTAATATTTGATCCATATGCCTAGAGATATGCAATAGACATTCAGATGGAAATAACATTCAAATCATTTCCAAGAACAACACAGCTTTTAATCTCAGATGAAATTCAGGCAGTTTGTTCTTCTCTCTAAACGAATACGTTGATAAACTACTATTTTGGTGGGAAAAATATTTTCATGGAAATATAAGAAATGCTTTTTTATACATATGTGAACCTTCCTCTGGCACACTTGTTACCTTTTGATTGATTTAGTGAATCCAACCCTTGGGAAGACAAGGGAATAAATATTAAATGAGATATGAGAATTAAATAAAATTAATCGTCTTCAAAAACATAAAAGAAAAACATTTCTCCATTAAAACATAATATTATAGTTTTTTATAGTTTGTATGATTTGTAGCCTTGGACGGTAACTAAATAATGTGACAAATGCTGTGTAAAATAAAAGTCAATTGAAACAGATAAAGCCCCTTAATATGACAATAATAATGGAGATTTTTCTTCAAACTAAGTATATGTACGTAAAAGTTTTTAGCCAACAAACTGCTCTTATTTTTTTTGCTCTTCATTTATTAATTTTTACTGACGCTCGAAATTCTCAAGAATCCATCCCCTTGTTCTCAATTTTCCCATTTAGTCCGCGATGACATGGACTTGCCCTCACCACCCCCCTCGCATCGCCCTGTCGATTGCAGTTTTCGGTGTTTCCCCGATTACTTAAAATGAAAGAGTAAATGTTGAGCCAACTATTACAAATCCAAGAAGATACTTATTCCGGAGGGAATAGATGGGTACATAAATAATTCCGTGGAGGTGGGGCGAAGGGTTGGG
Source organism: Hetaerina titia (assembly GCA_037158775.1). Taxonomy (NCBI): domain Eukaryota; kingdom Metazoa; phylum Arthropoda; class Insecta; order Odonata; family Calopterygidae; genus Hetaerina; species Hetaerina titia. The sequence continues at coordinate 141,047,464 of CM073769.1, forward strand.
CAATGAATTGAGGAGAGACGAGAAGAAGAAGGGTGGGAGAGAGCAGTCGGATGGAGAGAGGGCGAGGTCGGACGCGGCTGGGCAGGCGGGCCATTATCGGGGGAGGGGCACCGGTGTAGAGGGGACGGCATCGGTGAGGTGGGTGGAGAATAATGGAGAGGAAAGGAATTAAGGGGGCAATCTTGACCTGGCTTGAGGCAGGGGCGGAAAGGGAGGACTCTTGCGGACGTTCGCGCGCTCCTGTGTGTGTGTGTGTCCGCCCACTTCGCTCGAGAGAGGCCATCGGGAAACGGGGTGCGCGGAGGTGTGGCGAGCATTGCCGCCCGAGGAAAGGGAGCTGAACTGGAAACGAATTGAACGCGAAAGGGGAAGACGAGGGGCCCGGCCGAGGCTGGAGGAGGGAATGGGACCAGCGTGCAATCTTTATGCGGAGAACGCAAGAGGCAAAAAAATAGTCCCTTTACATCCCCTTTCAAAAAAGCACAAAAGCCGATGGGAAAAAAGAGCAAACTTGGGAGGGACGGGGGAGGGAGAGTGGGGTGGATGAGAGGAGACGAAGGACTTGAAGAAAGCACTTGATCTATAATTGGACAGTTAATGACGACGTCAATGGAGGGGAATGGTGGCTTGAGAATTTATTTCCTCGGAAGAGGGTGGAGCAGTGCGATTTAGAGTCCCCCACCCTTTCTCTCCCCATCATTCATTTCGTGGAGGACCGCTCTCAGAAAATGAGGAGAGCCTACGCACATAAAAGAAATTGTGCCTAGTTTGCGGGCGAAAATAATTCCGTTAGCTTTAGCGCTAAAGTCAGAAGATATTCTTTTTCGAAAAGAGATACATATCTGAGATTTCGAGGAAAAGGAGAACTGGAGAAAAAGGTGGTCAAGGTTTTCTGGAAAATATCTTGACTTAATATATATGTGAAAAAAAAAATTCCCATTCAATATTTGATGACTGATTAAGACCGTAGCCACATTGATCAACCAAAGGTTGGTTTCATATGTGATGGTAAAGTAGGCCCGAAATTAAGTTCAACGGTGTGTGAAATCCATAGGTCATGGACACAAGTTCCTTTTTGTGTGAGCCGACCGTTTCGCAGAAAGATCTGGTACCCTGCTCGCCCATCAACCCAGAGGTCGCGGGTTCGATTACCGCCTAGATGGATTTTTCTCCATTTTGGGCTTGGTTTTACGTAATTATCTTCACTTTAATGTCTGTAATATAAGGAAGAAGGGACTATAAGTCTCAAGCACGCCCAATTAAGTCGATGAATAAATAGTCACACAGCTTGGGAAAAGGCCGACGGTGCCTAGGGGCGTCACCCGTAGTATAAGCTAGTAGTCCGGTGCTCTATCTTCCGGCCTTCCACGTCTTTAATTAAGGCTCTATCACATCAAAAATTTATTTATTTCAACCGGCACGATCACCAAAACTTTCGTTTTAATATGTCAACACGTATCATCAGTCAAATTGTTAATTATTCACTGTCAGATAAAACCTAAATAGATAGATAATATTAACAAAAATGGTTACCAGTTAAACGAAAAATTATTGAATAAAAACTAATATTATGTTGATATTGTTTGAAAGTATTCCCAGAAACACAACAAAATAGGTGCACTTAGTGACGTTTCAGAACAGAATAGATATATGAGTGCTGTCCTACATGTAATCCCGTTCATCTTCGAGTAAACAAGATATTTGATAAATAAACCATTTCTTCCGAAAGGTCTTTTCACAATTGTTTCGAATAGTGAAATATGGCAGATTTGTTCTAATGTCAACTTAAGACCAGAAACTTATTTATGTCTTGACTCAAAGAAACTATAGTTAAGACAGTATATTATTAATGCGTTGCCCCAGGGTGCCTGAAAGTTGAAGGGATATTGGGGCGAATTATTCTCAGGAACTAAATCTGGAGATATTGATCTCGCTTCCGTTGGATGAAAAAGAGCTGCCTATGAGAATCCAAGTCATTCATAATTACATACCCACGAGCTACATTAATTGAGCACATTCATGAAATTCAAGAAGGTGCATAATATGAAAATTTGAAGGTGTAAGTGAAAATATCGAAATTCTTTTCTATTTAAAGGTGTAAATAAAAATATCCTGATACATTAATTAATTCAGTTTCACTCAAAATTCAAGTAATTTGACGGACATTTGAAGGAAAATAAAACGAACTCAAGAAAAAAGTATTTTACTACGATTTTCCCACTCAACCATCATATTTTATTTATTTTCGTTTAAGAAACTTTTATTTCGGTGAGTAACAATATTCATAAATAAAATTCTTTGCCTATAAAGAAAAGTTTTCCTTGCAATTAAGTAATACATTGTGGTTAATAGCGGTTAGATAATTAACAATTAAGAATGGAATAGCATTTTACAAACTTTTTACCAAAATGTTATACTTGGACAACCAAACATAAAAATGCATCCATAATTATTATCTCAATAGAAAATGAATAATCCCAGAGGAAGCGAATTTTGGTAACACGTTACTGGGAAAAGTGGGAAGGTTGGGAAACTCCCTTCTCTGCTCGGACCCGAAAACTTACTGGAGCTTTGAAATTAGACAAGCGGAAGTATCATCAGCTCCTACTGATTTTCCTGCTAATCTACGCACACCATCATCTAATCCTCTTGATATTTATACATACATACATCATATAAAAAGGTATTATATATATATATATATATATACACATATACGCGGGTCGCAGTGGTCTAGTGGGTAGAGCGTTGGACTACTGACCGGAGGGCCCGGATTCAATTCCCGGGCAAGGCACTTTGGGCACCTGCAGCTCCACCCAGGCTAGTTGATTTTTCGGGCACCAGATCTTCCTGGGAAACCATAACCGGCACAGGGAAAGGAACTGGCCCCCCTACCCTGATGTGTGAATATTCACACGCCGTCGGGCTTGGTACATGGGTGAGCTCTACCATCACCTACTAAACCGACCTTCGGGTTGATTACTGTGTTTATGGTTTATATATATATATATATATATATATATATATATATATATATATAACTTTTGGACGGCACAATAGAACACAGAATACTTTCTGACCTGAAGAAGGCCTCGGAGTAGGCCGAAAGCTTAAATCATCTACAGTGTGAGTGTCCTTATACGTGTTATCTGTTTTATTCTGTGTTCTATTGTGCCGTCCAAAAGTTATAATGCTCTCGTGAGGACTTCCGCATCATCGATATATATATACATATTCAAACTCGAAAATCCCGCCATACGGCGAACAAATATTATTTTCGCACATAGAAATAGACATATAAGGAAAGGGGATAGGAAAACACATAAAAGACCAACACAGGAAAGGTGGGGAAGGCGGTTTTGAGCAGATCACAAATGTAAAAATATTTCCTTATCCAGAATATATATATATACAATTTTAAATCTTAAAAATTTCATAATTACTGTTCTCTTCCCGACTACTTGATACTCCCAGACATAAAAGTAAAGGATCTTTGACGATCTCAAGTCTTCAACAAATACTTTTTTTTAGATTACTATTTTATTTATTAACTTTCACTTACAAATGAAGTGGAATTCAATGCTCTAAATATAAAAATGGTATAAGATATTTTTCTCTTCTCCTGCGTTTCCTCCGAAAGATGCAGGAGAAGACAAATCGAATCTTACATTTCCTCTCGCTTGAGGAAACTTCGATTTGAAGGAATTATTCGAAGCGATAGCCTTAGAAGACACGATTCCAAGGCATAACCTATTCTATTGGAAGATTTCATTCCCTTTCATTTTGGGAAAAGACTGGATATTATTGAGCATTTCAACGCAACGGCTTCTGAATGAAAAAATCAAACCTCCCGACTCGAGAGAGAAAAATACAGACTAGTGTAGGAAAGCGCTACGCTGTGCTATATAATGCGGCCGCAAGACGAGAAGGAAGACATAAAATTAACGAGAAAAAATGCGGTCTTTGCCAGCAGGGGACAAGTGAATCGGCAGTTCCTACAATCATTTGTACGATTCAAAGGAAAGAAAAAATCGCTGAAGTATACCGTTAGGTACTTTGCGACATGCTATTCCCGATGGCCAATCCTAATATGGCTTTTATACAGAGAATTGTGGCTGAAAATACATCTATAAAATACGCTGATATGAAAATTGCTATGTGAAAATTGAATAGAATGATATCATATCTAGTGAAATGATCCTTCATTCAGAACTAAAAATCAGAAATATAACTAATTTTAAAATAAAAATATTTGTCCAAAGATACTTCACAGAAAGCAAACGACAGAGAGAAATCATATGAGTGTATGATTTACAAGAGCATTCATTTTAAGGCTCTAATTCCATAATCAATCGTCAATTTTCAACTACCATAATCATAATAAATGGCAAATAAAATCGGATATTAAATAACAGGAAGTCAACTGAATATTTCTTTTATTCTTTGAAGAAATTTTTATGTCCTTACACAGTGAAATAGGTAAAATATCTCCTACCCTCCGCGGTCCATTGTCACGGTTGAAAATAGTATCGTATTTTAGCGTTTCGTTGCCTAGCGACGAACAGCTTCAAACGCCGTTACGTCGTGAAATTTTCGTAAAAAAAGGTTCTGCCTAAAAACTTGCGTGGAAAAATTAACGAATATTTATTATTCAATACAAAGGAATTAGCGTTATAGGAAGGAAATGTGGTCCAACCAACGGAGCAGTGTATATTTAAACCCACCCGTTGTCATGTCTCATTATTACATCATCAATTAAAATTGAATTTGAATTACATTAATCAAAATTATTTTTGCTATAACTACGAGGTAAAGAAATTTCACTTGAAAATGCACTTTGATGACGCGATGAAGATATGCATGGCAAGTTGTATTCATTATATCCAAAGACTTTGAGCTCATTAATATAAAGTTACATTCACTCTCATTTGATGACTTGTCTTTTATTAGCATCTCTGCAATTACGACAAATGGAAATGACTTCACCTGATTTCATCATTGTGAACGTTTTTCTTCTAACTCCCTGTTTTCTCTTGGATCTCATCCTACAGAGATCCAAGATCTCAAACACAAATGATCGTATTTATGTGAATTGCAGTCGAATTTTTGAAATAATTGTCTAGAGCATTGAATTTTTAACCTCAGATGGCATGGAATGGGACAAGTGTTGTAATTCCACTATGTAATACGCCAAATTGCCTTTTGAACCACCACTACAACTAACGGGGCAGGAATCCAAATAATTTATTGAAACATTACATCAGAAGCTTCCATCGAGCGACGGCTGGAATATAATAGTCGGTTTCCGCTTTACAGTAGCTAATACGTAATTGCTTCAATTCCATTGCCTTTGTGTAATTTTGGTTTAAAAATTTTGTACTCTCATATACTATACAAGTCCACGAACAACTCAGCTACTACAACAAATTATGTGAGGAGTACAATAGTCAGCGCTGGAAGTTCAAAGGAATTTGGCTCTCCCTGGTGACTACGAGAATATCCGATCACACAGCTTCCCAATATGCTATGAGAAGTGTCTCTTGTCAATCTCGCAACGAGCCGTTCCTAAGGAAGACTATTCATTGAACTGAGCTAACGAAGGGCAAACGATAATTTGATTTCCCTTAGGTTCCAGAGTTTACTAGTGCTACGAATCCAAATACTCGAAGAAGAGAAAGAAATTTTTCGAGAGAATTCTCCCGCAGTGATGTGATGTGACCATGGTGAGACTGGTGAGAAAATTGAATCAAATGAACGGAAATTATTATTAGAATTTGAAATTATATATATCATAATAGAAATAATGGCATTAAAGAAAGTGGACTGGAATGCATGTAATGAAATGCACGTGGGTTTTCTAATGATTTACTTAAACTAATAAAATTTCATCCCATTTGTTTCCATAATTTTATGCTGATTTTGATACTTTTCAATGCTACTTTGTACTTATATTAATATTTTATTACGTTGTGACAAAAGGTGAAAAGAGTGAGGAATAATGTGTTCGTGTATTTAAAAGCTTCACGCATATATTATTGGATCAAATTTTTTTTAGACAAACGAAATCAAACTCCTAAATGGTTAATAATGCTTAATAAATATGGATACAGTAAGAAAAGTTACTGACTAGCTTCAAATATTCGGTGGAAGAAACTTAAAATAGGAGAGGTGACAATTATGGTTATATACCTGTACGTATACATTGTCACAGGTGAACCCTCTATCACATGCGTGCATGCTCTAATGGGGCTCTAAATAGATTCATAAAACTTTGTACATTATGTAAACAAAAAAGGCCGGGACCGTGAATTTTAATTTTTTATTTTAATTTTTAAATTTTACGGTCCCGGCCTTTTTTTGCTTACATCGATTCACGACCGTAGCTACGTTTATCATACATTTTGCATATCATGACTAAACATGGTACTCCCGAACATAAGCCAGGAAAAATTGTAACATTTATTGCAGTTGGATAAAAGCAGTTACAGTGGTAACATAAAATTTGTACTCATACTTTATAACCTCGCGCATCCCTTAGCTACTTCGGTGAAGAGATTAAGTCATTCACTGGTTTATTATAAAAAGTAAACATTTCAAAACCCTAACCCATCCCTTATCTTCTCCATAAATTAATTTATGTTGATGGCTACCTTTAAAATTATCAATGGTACAAAGATGAAAATGATTTCCTGTCCAGACGTTAAAAGTTTACTAAGTCCAAGCGCTCAATTTTCGTAAACTTCCCTACGTAGATCACGTCACCGTTTTTTCGGACATACGCTGAGAGTGCACGTTATAACAGATTACGTATACTCATTCTCTCACTAATACCCACAATCAGATATCCATGTCTTTAATCAAAAGAAATTTAAAAGATATGCAGTAGGGATGAAAAGGAAATTGCGAAATATCCTGCCTGCTATGTTGCGGATGTATTGTACAGGGAATCAGAAAATGAATAGCGTATTTCCTCAGGCCATGCTGAGTGCAGTCTGGTGATCACCGATCGAAGCAAATGCTCAATCAGCATCACCCATCTGCCCACTAGTTTCCATCAAACTTGTTGGCAAGCAAATGTAGCAGTGCTTGTGGATTACCTGCACACTGGTGTGCAGAGCTCGATCGAGGTCACCAGCGAATGAAGAGATACAGGGGGGGAACTCACATTCCATAATGTCGAGATCAAGCAAATCGCATTGGCTCAATTTGACAACAACTCCGGTTGCAATCAACATTCCTTTGTTTATTGAACGTTTAGTATGATTATGATCAGCGGCTGCCCCAGCTTCTCTTTGAACGCAACATCTTTAGCAAAAAAAACAGAAACTAAATTAACATGCCAAATAAACACATCGTAAAAGATTCATTTCATTCATTCAACGATTAGAGAAATTAATAGGCAGAGTTGTTTAATGTACTCCGAAATTTGTGACAAATTTTTTCAGTTAAATGACTAATTAATATGCAACAATTAGGTTTGGTTATGCAGCATAAATTACGAGTATATGGATAAAGTGTAAGTCCAACTCAATTAAAGAGTGCCAGTTGTTCAGCTAGATATAACAAAAAACATTTTTTTCCTCATCAAGTAATAGCAGCATGGAATCGGTATTAGTCAGAAATCACAAAAAGAGATGCATTCTAATAATATGTTTTACAGTCCATGTTTACAAGTGAACCAAATGGAACCATAAAATGAACATAGTGAAAAATTAAAAAAGATGGGGCGAGAAATGCTTTTCGCCGAAATTCAAATAAAGATGTTTTTCTCCAAATTTTAACCGGCAATATTAAAGCGGCATGCACTCAAACGATTCAATGATTCACAAAAAAATGGGATCCCTTTTTTTTAATTCAACTTTCAAATAAAACAATTTCAAGCAAATGTCACGAAGTTAACATGTATTTTGACTTTATCCGAAGTTCTTTAAAGGCGGATACACGTCAAAATAGATCATTAGGTCGCTTGATCAGATATCCTTTGTCGAATAATTTCCTTCTCGCGAGGAGCAAGGAGCGCCTTTAGTGTTTTATTTTCTAGGGAAACGCTTCCAAAAATAAATAAAATATGTATATTTTCTTGAACTTTCCGGGGATGGGACCGCGGGAGGGCAGCAAGACGGAGAAGTCATTTGGAGAAAACAAAAAATAGAAACAGTTTGCAGCTCGAATAAAATGAGTACACGTAAATAAACTCGACAGGAAGTTCAGAGAGAAGAGGTTTAGAAGGACAGAGGCTGGTGGACGAGGAAAGGAAGAGAGTATGAGCGGTATAAAGAGCGGGAGGAGATGAATACGAGGGAGGGAAGGGAGAGGAGGACGGGAGCTAAAGATGGGGATGGATGAGCGGGGATCGGGAGTGGGGGGAGGGAGGAAAATGGCGGCAGAGGGTGACGACGGTGCCGGTGGCTCCTCCCCGCGGAGTTTTCAAAAATAAATCGACGCCACATCCCACCCGCGTTGTTGTGGACGGAAGAGCGGCTTTTCGCAGAAAGGAGTCACTGGTTGGAGAAGGGAACGCGTGGAGAGAGACAGAGAGAAGAGAGACATAGTGACAAAGCCGAAAAGAATTGATTCGGAGAGGCAATCGGCCGACACGGAAAGGGGATTATTTTCCCTTTGGTCTCAATTCATCACGCGTTCTTATCCCTAGGGATCGGTCCGCTGCGTTGGTCAATCAACTCACCTGCCACGAGAATGAAAGGTCACATTCTGCTTCCAATATGAGATTACTTTTCTTAAAATACGACAGTGAAGGTCCTGGTTAACTTCCAGCCTAAAAAATAAATAAAATTTCAAGTAGTATACCTCAGGGAGATATTGCTTATAGTGCTTTTACTTTTCCCACTAATTTATTTATTCACAGGCGATTTTTCACTTGAATGTGATCCATTGACGTCCCTCCATTCTATGCCCGTCCTGTCGACACATTCCGTTATGTTTGTTATGTTATTTTGCTAAGGAATACGAAACAAAAGCTTTAATTCTAGGACATCTTGTTATTTTCTATTGTGTAGTTTAATCAGAAGTTTTTAAGTGCCAATAAGTAATACATCTTGATATAGGCCGAGTGATAAAATTGGTGAAGTATGGCTTCCAAATTTAGATATGCCTTTGAGCTATTCTAACCACCGACAGATTATTTCTGTTTCAATTTTAATACCCGTACAGCTACGGGTTATGGATCGGATCGATACAGATATGGCTTCGGGTTAGGGATCTTATACATTTAGTGTATAATTGATCTATAACTAGGGGGAATAAGGTTCCATGTCTCATATTATATGTAACGACATAATGGCATCAGCAAACTGGTCACTGAACTCTTAAAATAGGAATTTGGTGGTTGTTAGATTAAAACATTGGCCACCTTTACAATTGGCTCATCCATTGACGGTTGATGGGGAATCAGAGTTACATTTAACACACTCATTGCTCTCTAATCGCGAAACTACCTCTCTTGCATCTTAGCTACACAATTCAACGAATTCATTCGCATTCTATTTAACTTGCGGCAGAGACAGGAGGTTTTGTCCGCGCTGATTCCTCAAAGAGCCCTCAGAAGGTATCCCATTTATTCTTCCGTCCGACCCCTCCTCAATTCACGGTAGCCATCCGAGGGTAATAGCCAACGATGAAAATTTAGAGTCAAAATTCAGTCTCACTACATTCTCAGGCTCCTCGGACGATATCATATTTTCGGCACAGAATTTCTTCCACTTCTCTGTAGTAGAGTTTCAGATCTCATAAATATGCATCAACCACGCCAAGATTAATATTCGCCAAAGAAAATGACGGTTACTTTCGTCGAAGAAGCAACGGAAGAAAGAGGGTGTGTAAAAATGTTGTGTGTAAATTAAGATAATTGAAGAGCGGAGAGGGAGGAGAGGTTCTTAAAGACTTTTCCATAATTGCAGGTATACGGAAGAAAAATCATGGGAAAAGAAGTATATAAGATGGAAAGTTGGTTACAAAGGAGTTTTTTTGGAGAGAAAAGAGGAATTAATCGCGTCCTCTCCCCGCGTTCACTTTCTAACCGTACTGCTATTTCATATAAATTAGAACACGATGAAAACTTGGTTGGAGGAATGGAATTAAACGACCAATTACCATAGCAGAAGATTAATTGGACAGTGAGGAGGAGTTAAAGAAGCCTCGCATCAAACAGGAGGAGGAGAGCAAAGGAAAGTATACGAGAAAATGAAAACTGATTGACAATAAATCGCGGCATATTACAGAAAGATAATTCATCATTCATGCATTCGAGCACCCTAACGTTAATCGACATTTTAAAGAAGATACGGAAAAGTTACGGAATATAAAACGCATCTTTACTGAAAGACAGAACCAAGTACGGAAACAAGTATACTAGGAAAAGAATGTTTTATTATATTTACTCAGTAAACCAAAAACGCAATCTTAAATAAATTACATTGACGTGCAATCGTTGAAAATGGGAATTAATTTTTAAACAACATTCAATTCCTATTTAGTAGAAAAACAATCTCACAATGGAATTTAACACAAAGGCGCCATGAAAAACTATTGGATGACTGTTTTCAGTTAAAAATATCGGTTTTAGGTTTGTTTTTCAATAAGTCAGTGAATGACTTCCGAAAATATTGAATTAATTCAATTCCATAGACCTATGAAAATCATAAAAGATTGGCTGACGTAGTTCTTCCATGAAAATACCTTTTGCATCTTCGCAAAAAAACATTGAAAAGGTCACAGGAACTGGAAAGAGTAGCTTGATGATTATATTTAATATAGTTTCAAAAATTCAATTTCTATTACGTTCCATTGCCTTTTTTAATTAAATAATTTTTGTAGTCACTTCGGAAAAAAAATTTCTACCTAGTATTTAAGTAGATTGAGGCAAGGTAAAGAGAAATCTATAATAGTTTTAAGAGATTTAAATATTTATGCACACACAAATTATTAGTACAAAAGGATTTCGACTGGGTACTTGACACGGAATTTCTGACCGTTTTGGCTGTATCTAACACTGTCTTCACACTAAAGATACGAACAGAAATCAAACATGTAATCTTACTGCAAACCCAAGAGTGTGTATTCATGTCTCCCTTATTTCACACCTGTCTTTGGATACGTTTGTTTCAGCCGACACATGTCACCCTGGTTTACACAATACATGAATTTTATATCACCCCAAGAATTTACGAATTTTATTTCTCTGAACCTAAGTCAAACGCAGTGCTCCCCTGAACACATGCAGTAAAATGACTGCTGGTTATAAATCGAGCGTATTGAAACCTAATAATCTGATATATCAATTGATCTGTCACTTCAATTTAATTTAATGGCGATATTACATTATGATTTACGTAATGACACTGAAATATTTTCTAATTTACTTAAGAAACTTGTCAATAGTAACCAGAAGGATACAGAGTTTTCTTCGTAAAATGGTAAATAGTATTATTCTGGACATTATGAATTGTATCAGATAATTTGAGTTTTGACCTGAGTAGTTGAAGTCTCTCGCTCAATCCCTTTTTTCCTTCTAAAACCTTCCCAGTAAACTGGAGTGGTTGTAGTGGTTATCTTAAGTGCCGAGGAGCGATGCCAAGATGAGAACAAAGAATCCTATTTCAGTAGCGAACATTCTTTTGACGTGCCATTCTATTCTTGAAATTACAGACTCGTGTCAGTTATACAGCAATTGGTACACCTAATAGTGGTGTATGTATTGATGGAAATACCACGGCACTTAAATCTAAATGGGTGTGATTGAAAACATATGCTGTACAGCACAGAAATAATAATTCCCAAGAAAAATTTCATTCATTTGAAATGATTTTCGTCGATATTATTTTACGCTATGGTTTACATGCATATCACGTAAAAATTAATTTGCTTCATTAAAATATATAAAAATCGAAATATGAAGCAACAGACAAAATAGTGGAGATAAAAGAAGTTGATAAATGTGATAGGCACGCAGAAAACGAGGGAGAAAATAGGGGAACACGGAAACATGTGATGGAGAGGACAACATCATTGATTGACCTTGAAGAGCTTCTCCACAAAATAATGGAAGGCAGAATAGGCTAAAACGGAAAAAGAAGGCCTGGACAACAATAGATAGAGCATCTAATGGAAGATATCGAAAGAAACACGGGCAAAGAAAAGAATTAGGAACAGGGAGGAGAGGGAAGCTTCGACCCGCTGAAACAAACCAACCTTCGGATTGAATTCGAGAGAGAGAAAAAGAGAGGGTGTTAGAATCCGCCTCCCTCCTTCACTTATAAAGCTGCAACATAATGCAAAGGGTGTAGCCACCAACTCAAGATGACGGATATATAAACACAATCGGTACCAAATGATTTCGTTGCGTTTGAGTAACTTCGAAACGAATTCATACTTCTTTCGGGATTTTCATCTCGTACGTTGTTTGAGGGTAGAAGTCTTTCGCTCCCTCGCTCTTCTAGAAGCGTGTTTGGGATTTGAAATGGTCACAGGGGGAACTTCGGTTCAATTAGGATGAAATTCACGATCAAATTCATATAATAGAGCAGTTAGCAACTAAGACTGTATCAAAAGGTAATCGCGAACCCCGGTTCTTACCTATTAGCTCTTCGGAATTGGTTTTGAACATTGTAATGGGATGCCATTGTATCGGTTGCAGAATGGTACAAAACCAACAATCAGGAACCGCCTGATCTCATATTCGCCCAGGGGACGGGAGAAACCGGGAAACAATTTGATGACGGTAACAGTAACATATATCTATGAGCATTAATCACGCCCCTGGGAGAAGCTTAGAGACCGCATCATCCAAGGTTTTGGATTTCTCGGGTTTCCTCGAAAGCAATAGGTGGTAAAAGGAAAGTAACTTTTAGTAGCTTTAGAAAGCACCTTTAGTACCTTGATATATGATCTACACATGCCATTGGACTTAGAATTGGGTGAGCACTACATTTACTTATCAAACCAGCTTGCAGGCTAACTACCGTGGCGATTAGATAATGGTAACAGTTACATTAAGTATTGATATCAATGCAAACAATAGTAAAAAGTCAAATATACGATTAGATAATGCCCATGTTAAATAAATATACTCATTACATTATGAGAATGGGTGTAAAGTGTTCGCGTGGGTGTGAGTTAGGGCTAAGTGCGTGGGTGTGTGAGAATGGATAAAGTCGTAAAAATATACGTAGATTTGCCTCGATAGGCCTCTCGATCGAAATGTTGCACAAGTTCAAAGGCTCGATCGACATATTTTTTGGAAGAGTTCACTCATTTGAAGGGAGTTTTTGCTTATATACTTGTTATTTCTTATGTATAGATGAGGTAGAAACACTCGAGAGAGCAATAAAACTTTTGGACGGCACCATAGAACGCAAAAATATAAATGGAAAACACATAAAAGGACACTGACCTTTCAGAAAGTTTAAGCTTTCGGCCTTCTCTAATGCCTTCCTCAGATCAGACTTCCTGCGACCACAATGACAAGTCTGACCTGAAGAAGGCCTCAGAGAAGGTCGAAAGCTTAAAACTTTCTGAAATGTGAGTGTCCTTTAACGTGTTTTATATTTATATGGTTGTGTTCTATTGTTCCGTCTAATATATATATATATATATATATATATATATATATATATATATATATATATATATATATATATACATACATATAAGATATTGCCTATAAACTCGGAAGCCGAAAGATCATTTTAAATGTTAAACCTTTCGTATTATCTTATTATTGTTCGGAAAGAAATTGAATTCTTAAAAATACTTTTTCATTTGGCATATTCCTCTATAGTCTGAGTCCCTGGTCCAACCCGTAAATATCGATCAATGATGAACCTTCAATCGTTAAATGGTTCATTCTAAGATGGCTTTATGAATTTTTATCAATCTTCAGTTGAAACGTCTTCTCTTGGATGATCTCAAATCGAGGTTTGAAAAGTCTGAGCGAGAAAAACTACATTTTTGCATTTGATTTTCGGTATGGGTGCCTAAAATTCAGTTATCTCGACTCCACGGCAGAAATTTTAATTCGGCTGAATCGCATTTGCATATTCTAAAATGAATTTTCTCAATGCAAGTCATAAATTCTCTCTAACCTTAAACGTGTCCACTTTTGGTACGATTAGCGACACTATTTTTTTTATCTTGCCCAAATATTCGTATGAAATACAAGGGTTTGGTGGGTAACGTACTGCGTTTCCCTCACCTCGTCTTTCCCCTCTTCATTCGTGGGCAAATATATCCTCTCCACCGGTAATATTTTACCGAATGTACCTCTTAGACCGCTCAGCTAAGTCATACCAGCTATTTTCGCTCCCATTATCCGATGCATACTTTCTGGGATAAAATAATACTCGTTGTATCGGTCCAAGACGTTTGTTTGACTGCCTGGAGCCTTAACGCCGAAGAATACTTTAAGAAAGTTTAGTTTCCACTTTCCCTTTATTTATTTTATTTATTCTTTATAGAGGGTGGTAATGGTGGAAAAGTTGGCAAAGATATGTAGTCGGAAAGGGTTTTGGACCTGAGATGGAGGAAAAGGGGAAATATTTGGGTGAAATTCACGCGTTTGTTGTGAAGAATAAGTTTGTATATCGCTCGCTTTTACCGCTTTTCGGCGGTGACTGTAAATATTTTTCATGTGTGAGTAAATGCTTCTAGCGTGTGAAAGTAAAACACGCAAAGCTTCATCGTATTCTTCCCGACTTATCGAAGTACCTTCGCATGGAGAGTACTCTCATCCGGAGGCAAAATTGACCGCCATGCGTCGAAAATTTCCAATTTTCATTTTCTGCTTCATCATTATGAAATGAAAAAGCATGTGTACATTCCATTCAAATAGCACTACAACTGAAATTCATTGTTACAGTTTCCATTGGTATTAAATTTCATTCATGAGCCGGAATGCATTAGTTAATTGGTTCATTGAATCGTTTGTTCTAAATTCTCTGAATATGTTCACAAAAGATTCATTTTGAAAAAAATGTTAATACTGTATCATGTCTCATTTATCTAAAATTTAACTTACGAATCGATTCGACAAATACCAGGATGAAATTTTAAAATAGGCTGACAATCTATCTGAATTTTCTGAGTTCTTCCTTGACAGTTGGATACATAATATTGACGCTTCGTACATTAATGGAAATTCTGCATTTCTACTTGAATGTCAATATACTAAAACAGGACTAACGTATCGTGATGTTAGCGTATTTTAATAAATATGAAATGAAACCGATTCGTTAAATCCCATTTAATAATGTTCGGCAAGACAAAGGTTTTCTCACAATATCACCATCATGGGGACACGGTAGTCCAGGGGTAGAGTGTTGGACTACTGAGTCCATGTTCGATTCACGGGCACGCCCCTCTTGGTACCCTACGCTAAGCCCAAGCTGTGTGATTTTTCGGGCAGTGGATCTTCATGGGAAGTCATGGACGGCCCAGGATTAGGAAGTGTCCCCTCTATCCTGATATGTGAATTCACACGCTGTCGGGCTTTACCATCAGCTACCAGCTTGATTGCTGTGTTTATGGATTATATCACCTTCAAGAGGATGATGAAATTATGTTAATCTAATATCGATCACACCTGTGGGATTGCAAGGTGATATAATTCGCCGTTATGATGATTCAGATATAAATATAAGTTTCTATCACTTTGTAGACGAAATATTAAGAACTAAATGTTCTCCAATATGTCCAAAGTCGGATTTATTCTTTACGTTTTCCTCGTTTCATTTTTTTATTCCATTCTTTTCCCTGTCCCTGAGGTGAAGCCCGAACAAATTTGATGACCTTAAGAAGCGGGTGAGCAAAAACAATGTGACGCCATGCTCCGCTCATCTCATCACCCACCCCAGTAACACTCAGGTTCCTCCCCCACGGCCTCCCTCCCCTTCTCCTCCCCATTCGCGTCCAACCCCTTTCACTCACCCTCTCGTCTCCCACACCACCTCCAATCCCCCCCCATTCCCTCTACCCCCATCTCTTCCAAACCAATCCCTCTCCATTTTCATACATCCCCAAAAATGCCAAGAGTGACTGCGCCACGGCTCCTCCCTCCCGCACCCGCCCCAACAAGCCTCCCCGTTCCCACACACGCCGCACCGCGGGCACACCCCGCATCTCCCGTCCGGGGAATGAAAGACTGCGCTCGCTGGATGAAAGGGCGATCTCCTCCGCCGTCTCTCGCCGAGTTGCGCGCCAATGCTGATGCTATTGAGCGGGGAGGAGAGGCGAGGTGGAGGGAGGCGAGGGTTTGGAAGTGGGAGGACGATGGAAAGAGGGCGGCATTTAATGCAAGGGGTAGAGCGGCGCGAGTGAGGGTGGAGAGGAGGATTCTAAGGCGCGGAGTGGGGGAGGAGAGATTGGGAGGAGAGGGAAAGGAGGGTGGCGTAGTGGTTCGGGACGTGGTGGAGAGTGAGGGCAGAGGAGGAGAAGGGTTGGGAAACTCGCTGGGGGAGTGGAGCAAAGCGGGGGGAGGTGCGGGCCGTAAAAATCTTCACTCCTTCGCCCTTGAGAATTGAAAGCACCGGGAAAAGCAGGCGGAGAATATGGCGCCGGCGCCGAGGGAGGTGGAGGAGAGATCTAACCCCGTTTTTCCGTAAACATAGTCCAGTTTGTCGACGCAGCATGAAAGATAAAAGGTCGGTCTGGTTTGTGTACGACGGGGGAGAAGGATTCCGTCGTAGTTTCCTGCCGCTTGACGCTAAAAAAAACCTTCTGGCTAAATATTTGGCGTAGTTTTCCACCTGAGAGGCATCACCTATCTCCTCGGAAGATAATCATACCAACTGTGGTTAGGTTAGATTAGGGGCACAATCTGGGGGCAAACGTCCGTGGTGAAAGTTTGTTATACGAGTGACAAAAAAGACAAAGCTTTGTAAAATCATAATTGTTTCGAGAAGAATTTATTAGACCAATGTTATTAGGTAGGATGAGGTGGAGAGACAGCACAAAAAATGAGTATAACCGAGTGTTTTAATTTTCAAACCAAAGAAGATACATTGCTCGTTCTACGCAATTCATATTTTGTGAAGCGACCAACGAAAAAATGCCCTTAATTAGGTAACCTAGATTGTAACAAAGTTTATACCATAGATTATTAAGAATAAACTTAATGTTCGTTACTTTTATTAAAGGAGAATTATGGAGTCATGGCTTATGACACATATTTACGAGCCTCATATAAACTGCCGACAAAACAAGAAACACTAACCCTAATTACGGTAAAGCGCCATGCATAAAAATGGCGTAGCCATATCTTCATGCATTGTTTACGTCTGGAGGTTATGCATTCAAGACGTTCTGTGTTTCCCGTGCTCTCTGAAGAGCCCATCAAATAATTGATGAGCCTTGACAGTAAAGAAGGAAACCCAGAGGACAAATCGCGTCAACTGCGATAGGAAAAAAGCAAAAAATATCATTTCTGAGCTTTAAAAACGATGACAATATCCCATTCAAGCTTTGCAAAAGATGGAGCACAGAATTGGAAAATAAATTATTCACTGGGAGTTGTGGCAGGGATGAAATGCTAGTGAAATAATTAATTGGGAGAAATTCTTTTGGAGCAGAATCAGTATCGGGAAAAAATTAGGAGGATTTTGAAGATACTGTTAAATAATGAAATAGAAAGGGTTGTAAGACTGAAATAGGAGAATATATAGAAAACTACACACCTTTTTTGTGTGCGTAGAAAACTCTCCCATTAAAAATTTTTGTTATTAATTTGGAACTTCTTGGAATTTGATTTTTACTTGCACCATTACTTAGAAAGCAATTTCTTCAGTAGTTATTATAGAAATAACTGAAAGCGTTATTCATCCACTTGCATTATCTCGCCATTTTCACCAGCATGGAGTACTGCAGAGTTCATTTAATATCAAGGAGGTTACTAATAATTGCTATTCACGGTTTAAGGAATTGAAAATGGCTTAAATGAGTTCATTTTATAACAAATAGACTTCCAAAGTAAGCTCCTTGAAAGGAAACCTAGATGGTGTTATGAGACAGCTCTTAGAAGAAGCAACGATACAAAATTTAAATACTCTCCTAAGCATCAAAGGAAACTTTTTGAAAAATATCTTGGTAATTCTTAGCAATAAATAATGTAATCAATCGTACAAAAATGCAACATTCATACAAGAGATGGGAGAGGTGCTTAGAATATGCAATTTCCAATCACTCTTTATGTGATAGACACAAATCAATATAATATCATCCGCAGATTATTGCGATATTTTGAGTTCAAACTATCATGTACTTGTTCTGAGTGATTTATGTGTTATTTACGCAGTGTTAACTAGTTGACTTTACGTTCATTATAGAGATTATAGTACCTATCGAAATAATTAGAATTAAAAAACATATCGTAGCATAAACAAGCATTAAAATCAAGCAAAGAACGTATTGATAATACACTTTGATTGAAACACTTTGATTAATCTCAAAAAAATCTTCCATTTTCACGTCAAACCGTTACCTTAATGGATAGTGTATCCTTGTGCAACAGTGATTTAGAAAAGTTGTGACAGTTAAAATCCCTCTTCGATTAAATATAAATAAATTTCAAAGAATAAACATAAAAAATTTAACTATGAAATTTCGTGTTAACCTTTTACTGTTTTCAAACCATCCAAGCAGTGATGATATTAACGAAGCCACCTGAACGTAGTTGACTCTAGATTGGCCTGCGGTTTTTGTTACTTAGGTACATAGGCAACAAATATAAGAGAACTCAGTAAAAATAGAGCTCCCTCCACCGAAATATTTTGTTGTACAATTGAATTTTAGTAGGCTCATAATTGCTGATATAAAATCGGCAGCGCGGTATACGTGGTACTTTACAAAAATCCAACAAATAGCAAAGAGATAAAATCGAATAAATATTCACGAATGGATTCGTTCATCTCTGGACGAGACACGAAATTTTTTTTTTAATCTTTTGAAATTTTTATTTTTTGCCGCAGTAAGAGAGAGCAATCTCAGTCGCACCTTGTAAACGGACATCTATGCAAAATTGAATCCAATGAAATGAAAACAATTTAACAACCTCTTGCAGTAAGATTTTTCGTATTTTACATCCATTTTGTGTGATTTCGGACTTGGAGGCTATTTGACCGCGAGATCTCATACGAGTAAGATGTACGTATGTAAGATTAATAAATTACAATTACTATTACAATTAGAGAGTTAGACTACGACTGACAGGTTTAAAATGTCATTTTTTCCTAGAACGATAAGAGACCAGAATGCTTGTAGTCGAAATCCCCCAGGAGTCAGTTCACCACCATAAGTATTAACGTACAGTTTAGGGACTGCGCGTGAATATATATATATATATATATATATATATATATATATATATATATATATTATTTGTGTAAAATGTTTCCTTGCTTTCTAACCAACTGTCCCGTCTTCTTGTGTGTATTGTCTATTTCTCCTTTGGTGGGTGGAACAGCTCCCTAAAAGCCTTCCTTTGGCAAATGATTCGGAGCACTTGGGCGTCTTGAAAACATCGCAGATCTCAAGGTAAATTAAGTTTCCTAGTTGGTGTAATGGTAGCACATCGGCCCGGCAAGTGGAAGATCCGGTATTCAAATCCCGTTCAAGGAAACATTTTTACTTTCGTGATCTGCTCAAAAACCGCCTTCCCCACATGTCCTGTGTTCGCCTTTTATGTGTTTTCCTATCCTCTTTCCTTATACCTATTTCTATGTTGGAATGAACAATTGTGCGCCGTAAGGCGGGACTTCGTATTTGAATGTATATATATATATACTACCTTGATAAAAACGTTCCCGGAATAACCACCGTGTGGCGCTCCCATCGTTTCGATTTGAGTTCTGTTTTTTTTGTTAAATTGGTACATCTGTTGTTGATATTCCCTTTAAATCTTAGTGTCATAACTTGATATTTGCAAAAGTTACGTAGCCAAGAGTACATCTATCTCTCTGTGTGTTGGCGATTTTTTACAATTGCAGAAATGGATTTAAATTTGCAACAACGAACTTGTATTAAATTTTGCGTAAAAACGGATTTAGTGGCGCACGGACGTAGGAAATGTTGGAAAAGTGTTTCGGCAACGATTCTCTAAAAAAAACGGTCGTTTACCAGTGGCACGAGCGGTTCAGAAGTGGTCGTGAGTCAATCGAAGATGATGAACGCAGTTGCAGACCATCGACATCGAAAGTCGGTGAAAAAATTGATAAAGTAAAAGAAATGTTGGTCAATAACCGCAAATTAACCATCAGAGAAATAGCAGAGGACTTGAACATTGCCTATGGATCCGCCCAAGACATTGTGGTTAATAATTTGGGTTTCCGTCGTGTAGCAGCAAAGTTGGTGCCAAAAGACCTCAATTTCATGCAAAAAAGAGACCGTGTTGACGTCGCAAAAGACATGATTTGCGAGGCTGAATCCGATCCCACATTCATCAAAAGGGTCATTACTGGAGACGAGACGTGGGTTTATGAGTACGACACGCAATCCAGACATCAGGCAAGTGAATGGCGTTCACCAAATGAGCCGAGACCAAAAAAACCACGTCGTTTTCAGTCAAAAGAGAAGGCAATGCTGACGGTTTTCATGGATTACAACGGTGTAGTGCATCATGAACTTTTGCCAGAAGGCCAGACAGTAAACAAAGAGTATTATTTGGGCGTTATGAGACGTTTGCGTGAAGCAATTCGCCGAAAGAGACCAGAAATCGTCGCACAGTGGGTCGAGACCGTCGCACAGTGTTATCATTATTCGTAATTTTTTGACGAAAAATGCAACAAATACCATCCAACAGCCACCGAATTCACCTGATTTGGCTCCCTGTGACTTCTATCTGTTCAATCGAGTTAAAAAACCATTACGGGGAACGCGTTTTAGCAGCCGAGAGGAAGTAATGAAAAAATCGCAGGAAGCACTGATGGACATACCGAAAACCGAATATAAAAAATGTTTCGAGAATTGGATCAAGCGCTGGCATAAGTGTGTTGCAGTCGATGGGGATTACTTTGAAGGGGACAATATAGATTTAGATGAATAAACTTGTATTTTTAATTTTCTGAATAAATTCCGGGAACTTTTTGATCAAGGTAGTATATATATATATATATATATATATATATATATATATATATATATATATATATATATATCGTTGATACGGAAGTACTCACGAGAGCAATATAACTTTTGGACGGCACAAAAAACACAGAATAAAACAGATAACATGTAAAAGGACACTCACACTGTAGATGATTTAAGCTTTCGGCCTACTCCGAGGCCTTATTCAGGTCAGACTGAGAGGTTTTGAGGGAAGAGTGCCTGGGGAGGGGAGGGGGGGCGGAAGGTTTAGGGACTGTTGGGAAGGAAATTAAAGATGGCGGTTAAGGGTGGGAATTTTAAAGGATCGGAAATATAGGATGTATGCGTATTCGCGAGTTCTCACCTCTATGTTGGTGGCTGAATCGGGTAGGTATTCTAGAACTTTTAGGGAAAAGCATTCGTCAAATGATAGGTTGTGTGAACTTGCGTGTAAAGGGATAGGAAGAAAAGAGAGTGAAGTAGAATTACATGTGTAGCGGTGATTGTTCATTCGGATGGATAAGGGGGTAATGCATTCGCCTATGTAGAATGAGGTGCATTGTTTGCACGACAAAAGATATATAATATTTTTGAGAGGCAATTAGCGTGGGAACGGGGTGAAGGGACAATGAGGGGATGTGGGGAGAGGGGAGCAGATCTGATTAGCAGATATGTTTTACATCGGGGGCGATTGCAGTTAGGGGAAATATGTGGAAATTTGTCAGGGTGGGGTGCCAAAGGGTTGGTGGATCTCAGAAGGTTTTTGAGATTGGCTGGTCGTCTGTAAGCGACAGAGGGGCATTGGGGCAGTAAGGATGTGGTCGCGTCATTGTCATGTAATATAGGATAAAGTTCTTTGAGAAGGGTTTTCAGTCTGTGGGATCCGGGGAAATAGGTTGTGCAAAGGTTGAGCCCAGCGTCAGATGTGGGGTTGTTATTCTGTGGTGTGTGTGGTCAGGTGGAGCGGTAGATTTTATCCTGTAGGAGTTTTTCTGGGTAACCGCGTTTGTGGAGTGCATGGTGTAGATTGTGGAGGTATTTGTTGAGGGTAGCTGTGGTGTTGCAAATCCGATGTCCGCGGATAGAGAGAGAGTTGGGAATTGAGCGTTTGGTATGAGAAGGATAACTACTAGTATAGTGTAAATATTGTTGATGATTAGTGGCTTTGATGTGTACTGAAGTGGTGAATTTGTTATTGTAAATTGAGATGTCTGTGTCAAGAAAGGTGATGGTGGAGTCTGAAATGGAAGAAGTGAATTTAACAGTGAAAGAAGAATTTAAATCCGATAAGATATTGTCAAGAGACTCAGAGCCCTGTGTCCAGAGCATAAATATGTCGTCAATGTAGCGGACCCAGAAAAGAGGTTGGAAGGGTTGCTGTGAAAGGAAATTCTCTTCAAGGTGGCAAATGAAGAGATTGGCGTACGATGGCGCCATCGTCGTTCCCATCGCTGTGCCTTTCGTTTGGAGATAAAAACAGTTTTGGAAAGGGAATGCATTTTTGGTCAGGACGACAGTGGCGAGATTTAGGAGAAATTCGGTCGAGGGACACTGGGGTGGGGGGCGTAGAGAAAGATAGTGTCGGAGGGAGGATAGGTCTTCTGCATGGGGAATAGAAGTATAGAGGGAGGTGACGTCGATGGTGGCCATAAGCACCTTGGAGGTGGAGGGAATGGAGACAGATTTTAAACGGTGGAGGAAGTGATACGTGTCTTTCGTGAAAGAGGGCAATGAGAGTACGATAGGTTGTAGGTGGTGATCAAGGAATGCGGAGATTCTTTCGGTGGGAAAGTTGAAACTAGAAACTATAGGGCGAGAGGGGATGTTGGGTTTGTGTATTTTTGGGAGGAGATAAAACTGGGGTGTTCTGGGGTTTGGGGGTGAGAGTAGGGGTATGTCTTGGGAGGTGAGGCTTTCTTCTGGTCCAAATTGGAGGAGAAGAGACCGAATTTCCTTTTGGAAGGTTGGAGTAGGGTTGTCGGTGAGAGTGGTATAGGTAGATGTGTCGTTGAGGTGACTGAAGGCTTTGGAAAAATAGTATAGTCATTACGACTAAGGAGCCTTTAATGGCGGTGGTGACCACGATGTTGGGATTGGCCTGTAGGGTTTTAAGGGCATGACGTTCGTGTGTGGAAAGGTTATTTCTTGGTTTTAGAGATTGTGTGAAGGATTATTAGAGACTTTTTGGAGAAGGAGGCGTATGAATACTAGTATTTCGACGAGATGATTACTAGGTAGGGGTTTTGGCTCATGAGTGGAGGCCGGGCGGAATTCGTTGAGTGCGGGATTGGTTTTAATTTGACTAGAAGAGTTACTTTGCGATTTCCAAAATGCGCGCCAACGAAGGTTTCGGCAGAAATTGAGTTTGTTGGTGAGTAGATCGATTTGGTTGGTTTTTGGTGTGGGAGAGAAGGATAGGCCTTTACTTAGTACGGAAATTTCGTTCTCAGACAGGCTGGTGTTGGAAAGGTTCACAATGTCATGAGAATTGTCGGAGGGGGGGGAAGTGTTGGAACATATATATATATACATATATCATATATATATATATATATTCAAACTTGAAAATCCCGCCATATGGCGCACAAATATTCATTCAAACAGAAATAGGTATAAGGAAAGGGGATAGGAAAACACATAATAGGCGAAGACAGGACATGTGGGGAAGGCGGTTTTTGAGCAGATCACGAAAGTAAAAATATGTCCCTATCCGGGATTTGAACCACGGACCTTCCACTTTCCGGGCGGATGCTCTACCAGTTGAGCTAATAGGGAAACCTGATTTACCTTGAGATCTGCGATCTTATAAAGCGCCAAAGTGCTCCGATACATATTGCCCGAGAGATGGCGTTATGGAGCTGTTTCACCCACCAAAGGAGAAATAGACGGGACACAAGAAGGGGAAAGGATAGTAGAAAAGCATTCATACGATCTTATAAAGGATAGGAACAGTGCGTTTCATGGCACGCATAGCCAGAAGAAGAGACGAGCCACATTGGCCAAACACATATTCAAACTTGAAAATCCCGCCATATGGCGCACAAATATTCATTCAAACAGAAATAGGTATAAGGAAAGGGGATAGGAAAACACATAATAGGCGAAGACAGGACATGTGGGGGAAGGCGGTTTTTGAGCAGATCACGAAAGTAAAAATATTTCCCTATCCGGGAATATATATATATATATATAAACACACAAACACTAGCTTAATAAATATTAAACACACAGAAACATAAAAGAAGGACACTTACAGTAGATATTTACGTTTCGACGGAAAGTCATCAGAATGCCGTTGTCGGGGAAGAGCTGAGAGGGCATGTGCAGGGGAAGGGGGACGGGAGGAGAGGTAAGGGGCCAATGGGAAGCGGACAAGGTGGGGGAGGGGGAAATGGCAGGGGGTGGTAGAGTTGCCGCGGTGGGGGAAGAGCTGGAAGGACCCGGTCGGGAAGCGGCGGGCCTTTAGTGGGGGACTCGGTGACCGATTCGCTCAGAAGAGTGAAGCGGTTCTAGGCAGCATTGGATAAAATCCTTATATATATATATATATATATATATATATATATATATATATATATATATATATATATATATATATATATATATATATATATATATACATATACATATATACACATACACATACATACACACACATACACATATGTATATATACACACCTTCTACATATATATATATATACAACACATATATATAAAGAGGAGGAGAGGTAAGGGGCCAATAGGAAGCGGACAAGGTGGTGGAGGGGAAATGTAGGCAGCATTGGATAAAATCAGTGGGCTTGGTTCAGCCCGGGGGGTTTAAAGGACTTGAGCACCCAGATATGTGCCATCTCGCGGGTTCTCACCTCTATGTTACTAGCGGAATTGGGAAGGGTTTCAATCACAAACGGAGAAGCAGTCATCAAAAGACTGGTTGTGGGAAGCAATGTGAGTAGGGATGGGATAATTAAGGAAGGTGGGAGATTTGGTGGAATAGCGGTGGTATATATATATATATATATATATATATATATATAATCCATCCAATATAAATGGATATATATATATATATATATATATATATATATATATATCCATTTATATTGGATGGATTTTATATTTTTTTTATTACAGGTTCTCCCCCTTCCCCTACCTATTTGAATAAACCCCAGTCCTTTCATCCCCTAGCCTTTCCTCCTGATGTTACACCCCCTGCCACACACCTTTTTTGGTGGCTCGCAGGGTATTTATGTAGATGCAGTGGCGTATCATTTAATCGATTCTTGAAAATATACTCACGTCGATAACTTAATTGTCTTGAGAACTCCAAGTATTTATCAGGATAATAGCAACCCATTAGTCCACTTTTCAGTTTAGTTGGCCCGGATAGATTAACAAACCAACTTCAACGTAAAGGAGATAGTTAAAATTTCAGCTCATAGGAATTTGATAATAAGAAAAAATTCTATTAACCCCCTAAACGAGTACGCATATGTACTGTTTAATCCAGCTAGGTGATGGTAGAGTTCCCCCAGTACTAAGCACTATCTGGCGTGTGACATTCACACATCAGTGTAGGGTTGCTAGTGTATTTTCTTGTGCCGGCGATAGTTTCCAAGGATCTGTAACCCGAAAAATCACAAAGCTTGAGTGGAGCTGAGGGTGCCCAAGGAGGCTTGCCCGGGAATCGAACCGGGCCCTCCAGTCAGTATTCCAACTCTCAACACTTGGGCTACCGCGATCCACATATATGGCCTCGTATATATATATATATATATATATATATATATATATATATATACACGATCCCGTATATATACTCCGAAGCCTTCTTCAGGTCAGATCTAAAGAAGGCCGAAAGCTTAAACAATCTACAATGCGAGTGTCCTATTACGTGTTATCTATTTTATTCTGTGCTCTATAGTGTAGTCCTATACTCTGTTATATTGCTCTCGTGAGTTCTTCTATTTATATATATATATATATATATATATATATATATATATATATATATATATATATATATATATATATATATATATATAAATAGAAGAACTCACGAGAGCAATATAACATATATATATATATATATATATATATATATATATATATATATATACGCGGGTCGCAGTGGTCTAGTGGGTAGAGCGTTGGACTACTGAACGGAGAGCCCGGGTTCGATTCCCGGGCAAGGCACTTTGGGCACCTGCAGCTCCACCCAAGCTAGTTGATTTTTCGGGTACCAGGTCTTCCTGGGAAAATATAACCGGCACAGGGAAAGGAACTGGCCCCCCTAACCTGATGTGTGAATATTCACAGGCCGTCGGGCTTGGTACATAGGTGAGCTCTACCATCACCTACTAAATCGACTTAGGGTTGATTACTGTGTTTATATATTTATTTGTACATATGTATATATGTATATTTATATATGTATATATATATTTATATAAGAGTGTGTGAACGGGCATATAAATCCATAAACAAATTTATAGTTAAATATTTATTAATAATTTACTTAATTATCGGCATTAACTTAATATGGTTTCTGCTGTGCTACAAGAGAAACTATGAAGATAATGATGAAGCCTCTCGTTTAAACAAGATTTCCCTTCAACACTGATTAAATGTGGTGCCTGATTTGATAAAAATCGATGGGTTGAGAGTTAATTCCTGCGTGTAATCGGTGCTCAACACACTTGCGAGGTCACGAGGTGACCTTAACGGCGACAATTCGATTACTCACGCGCCGTGGGCCACCTCCGTCCCTTCTATACTACTCTGCCCACCACGGCCCCATCCTCACCCTCTCCACTAGAACGGGAACCAGTCCTCCTACTGCCATCTCCGCCGCAGCTCTAGGGCAGGGGCTGATGATGGGCGAGGGGAAATCGAACGCGTCATCATCACGCGACAATCGCCCGTCCATACAGCGGAAATCATCTAGCACATGTGGGACCCGGTCTACCACGGGGTGATGCTATTCAGAAATAACGGTGAGTGGCTATATTTGCAGACCAAACGGATTATTCTATTGCTATGAAACGAAAACCATACATACACAGACTAACACCTTAACGGTTGTATTGATAGCTAGATACCGGGTTGATACCTCGATTAAAATTGATCTTGATTAAAACAGGTCCCGTCGAAACTATAAATCTCTCTCTTTTTAATATATATATATAAATATGTGTGTATATATATGTATATATATATATATATATATATATATATATATATATATATATATATATATATATATATATATATATATATATATATGAGACTTAAAACATGAAGTTTAAAACGTTTGCATTTATCGAAAACATTCTGAACGAGTCATTTAAAACCTTACTGGAAATTGGCATTTTTTATACATTTACATAACATTATATAGTACCTTGCAAGTCATGTCTTTAGAGTAGGTGTAATTACACACCAGAGTACTTACTGTGAGTTCTACCACCACCTACTAAACCGACCTTAGGGTTGATTACTGTGTTATGGTTTATATATATATATATGTACATACATATATATATAAATGTATATGGTTTATTGTTTATGACCGGTTTTTATTTACGTATATATGTGTTTTTGTATATATATATATTATTATTATTATTAGGTAATCTACCGGTTAAGGTAGGTTTTTGGATGGACACAACTATCAAACAAACATTTTGTGACTCCCCACCTAGCAAACTAATCCATATCAGGTCCCTCTTCATCTCGGTGTACTTCTTTCCTCCCTTCATCCTTTCCAACATCCCTATCCTGTTCCTACCCTTACCTCGCTTGCCCAACATACTCCCCTCTATTACCCTCTTCAACATTCCACTACCGCTCAATACGCCTTTCATCCATTTTTCCTGCCTCCATAGGATTTCTCTCAACAAACACCTCTCCTCCCCCACCATTTCTAGTACTTCCTCATTTGTTTTCCTTTCGGTCCATTTCACCTTCTCCATTCTTCTCCACACCCACATTTCAAAAGCCTCCAATCTACGTCTATCCTCCTGCTTTAGCGACCACGTTTCCGCGCCGTACATAGCTACGCTCCATATCAGAGTTTTTACGAGTCTTGTCTTAACATCCCTACTCAACGTCCCCGTCATCAACTCAATCCTACTTGAGAAAGCCTCCTTGCCTAGCGCAATTCTTCTCCTTACGTCCCTACCACTTTGACCGTGTTGGTCAATAACACTTCCGAGATATGTAAACTGTTCTACCTGCTCTATTTTTTCCCTGCCTATTTTAATATTTAGCTTAGCCTTTTTCTTTCTGGAAAATCGCATAACCTTTGTTTTATTAATATTTATTCTCATCCCATATTTATCGCACTGAACCTCCAATTCACTCAACAATGCTTGCAACCCCTTGGCTGACTGAGCAACTAATGCTTGGTCATCAGCAAACCTAACCGATTTTACGAATTCCCCTCCGACTTTCATTCCTGCCTCCAGTTTTTCCCATGCCTCTTTAATCATTTCCTCTACACATACGTTGAACAGTACCTGTGACAATGGGCAACCCTGCCTTACACCTCTTCCTAACACTGCCAATCCGGACTCTCCGTTCCCCACTCGCACCTGAGCAGTCTGAGACATGTACAGGTTGCGGATCAGTCTCCTGTCCCTCCAATCCATTCCTATTTTCTGCAATACACGCATTAATTTTTCCCAATTCACTCTATCAAACGCTTTTTCGAAATCTACAAAACAGGCAAAAACTTCCTGATTGTATTCTATAATCCTCTCGACTAGTGATCTCATTACTGCAATGGCATCACGCGTACCTCTTCCTTTCCTGAACCCAAACTGATCATCCCCTAAGTAATCATTTGCCTTACTCTCTATCCTTTTGTTGATGATCCTGAGAATAACTTTAGCTGCGTGGGATATCAAACTTATTGTTCTGTAATCCTCACATGACGAAGCCATTGCCTTTTTTGGAATAGGAACTAGCATCGATCTCAAAAAATCTTCCGGCCAGATTCCTTCCTCATAGATACTACGAATCAGTCCATATAAGACCTTCTTCCCACCTTTCCCTGACCATTTCAACATTTCTACAGGAATATTGTCCACCCCCACTGCCTTATTTGCTTTCATCTCCTTTAATGCCCCTTCTATTTCATCGACGAGTATGCCTGGACCTAAGCTATCTTCTTCTACGTCATGTTCCTTTTCTATGTCTAACCTTGTCGGCCTAAGTTCTTTACCATACAGTGTTTCTATATATTCCTTTTATCTCTCTTGGATTTTTCCTGGTTCAACTATTATCTTACCCCATTTATCTTTAACTGTTAGCACAGATCTTGCCTTCTTACTTCCCGATAATAACTTAACCTTGCTGTATAGAGCACCTATTTCACCCTTCTTCTGTAAACTTTCCATATCCTCGCATTGCGTTTTCCACCATTCTTCTTTTGCTTTATTTGTGGCCCTTCTCAATTTATT
Source organism: Hetaerina titia (assembly GCA_037158775.1). Lineage (NCBI taxonomy): Eukaryota > Metazoa > Arthropoda > Insecta > Odonata > Calopterygidae > Hetaerina > Hetaerina titia. The sequence continues at coordinate 141,077,018 of CM073769.1, forward strand.
GTTTAACTCTTTGTACTTCATTTTGCCTAACTCTGTGTTTACATTTTTCCATCTTCTTCTCTCATCCATCTTTGCAATCATTCATCCGTTACCCATGGTTTCCTTATCCTTTTCCCGTTAACGGTTCCTATAATGTCTGTAGCGGCTTCCAATATCCCTTTCTTGATACATTCCCATTTTTCTTCGATAGTACTCAGTTCTTTAACGTCATCCATCATTTTCTCTACAGCCTCTTGATACTCCTTCCTCATTAATTCATTTACCTCTTCTAAATTCCATTTTTTAACCCGCCGCCCTTGCCTTATCTTCTTGAAACGAATGTTACATTTCATAACAACTAAATTGTGGTCAGAGTCCGCATCCGCTCCTGGGAAACTGCGAATTTATCACACTGTTCCTAAACCTGTGCCTAACCATAATATAATCTAACTGATACCTTTTTGAGTCACCTGGCATTTTCCATGTATACCTACGCCTTTTGTGGTGTCTAAACCATGTGTTAGTGATGACTAACCCCTGTCTCCTGCAGAATTCAATTGCTTTCTCCCCGCGTTCATTCCTCGTGCCTAACCCATAGTCCCCCACCTCACCACCATCTCCTCCTTCGCCTACCGTCGCATTCCAATCCCCCATCAATATATATATATATATATATATATATATATATATATATACCTCGATTAAAATTGATCTTGATTAAACAGGTCCCGGACATAAATAAACATTTATATATATATATATCATTAAAAACCAAAAAACCTGCCTTAACGGGTAGATTACCTAATAATAATGATATATACATATATATATATATATATATATATAAAGTCACTTTCTTGGAAAACCAAGGAATGTACACAATAATGTAAATTGACTAACTAGTCGACACAAACACAGAAACTAAAACATATAAAAGAGGGACTCACTGGTTCTCGAATTTTCGGTGGTGCAACCACCTTTCGCAAGAGGATTAGGAACAGAACAAAATATACAAATATATTGTTCTGTTCCTAATTCCTCTTGATATTCCTATATATATATATATATATATATATATATATATATATATATATATATATAGCAACAGTATAGATGATTTCTTCGAAGTAACACGGAAGTGTTGAATAAAAAACTTAGACACTAACACACAGCACGAGAACACTTAAAAAGGACACTCACAATAATATCTTGATAATTTCGACGGACTCGAGCTCCGTCTTCTTCGGAAGATAAGATATGACTGAGGAAAAGGGTGCGCGGTGCAGGGAGAGTATGGGACGAGGGAGAGAGGAAAAAACAGGTAGTGGGGGAGGGGTGAAGGAGGGGTATATGGAGGGGGAGAAAGCGGAGCGGGGAACAGGTGGTGGGAGAGGGGTGAAGGAGGAGGTTATGGAGGGGGAAAGGGAGGTCAGAGGGGAGCGGAGATGGAATAAGGAGGATGCGGAAATAGTAACAAGCGACACAGAAAACTAACAATTCATCCACAGATCCCACAACAAACACGACCAAGGCATCAACTCACCAAGTCATTATAAGGGCTTGACAAGTCAAAACCCAGGACAAGGATGACAAAATGTATGCGGATGAATAAATTGTCCCACCACCTCGCAAGAAACAAATCCACCTCCATCCACCCCAGCCCCATCCCCCATTTAGTGAATGACATTGAGACCCGGATGTTGATAGGCTTTACACAGCCATATAAATGCCAATTCCTTTGCTTTAATCTTTTTAACCTTTAATTTAATTTAATAAGTCTTGTATATAATTTATACAAGTTCGTTGTTGCAAATTTAAATCCATTTCTGCAATTGTAAAAAATCGCCAACACACACATAGATAGATGTACTCTTGGCTACGTAACTTTTGCAAATGTCAAGTTATGACACTAATATTTTAAGGGAATATCAACAACAGATGTACCAATTTAACAAAAAAACAGAACTCAAATCGGAACGATGGGAGCGCCACACGGCGGTTATTCCGGGAACTTTTTGTTCAAGGTAGTATATATATATATATATTTATATTTATGTAGATATAAGGAGAAGCGATAGGTGCATAAGGAAGACTAACACAGGAATAGTTAGAAGCATGGCATCGAGCGGCTCACGCAAAATACAAGTTCCTTGACTGGAGCTTGAACCACGGATCTTCAGCTCGCCAGGCCGATGCTTAATTGGTAATTTTAGATATCTCTATAGTCCAGAGGGGAAAACATTAGACTAATGACAGAAGGGCTTGGGTTTTATTCTCCCTTTATGCTACCTATGATTTACCCAAGCCGTATGATTTTTTGGGTGAGGAATTTAAAGGGTAACCATAAGAACAGGGAACTATATGCAGGTACAGAGAAAGGAACTGAGCGCCTGTAGGTTGATTAATGAGTTTTGCATGCTATTGGGCTTGGTTCTAGGTTACTTAATGGCTTAGTATTTGTTGTAATTTCGTACTTGCAGCTTCAGAACTGAAATTGCATCCCATCAGTGTACCTAAATCTGGCTTGTACTGAAAACAGCGACTTTGGCCAAAACCTCCCGTGAGGGATTCCACTCAAAAGCTGCTGCGGTGGCTGCAAGGGTCCCGTTTCTCAAAGTTATAAGTGGATTTGGAACTCCTCTGAAAACAGTTTTAAGCGCATTATAAAACTTTCAAATTCACATGCATGTGATGTGGAGGCAAGTAATGAGTGACGCACCATTTATAATTATACCGGTAGTCCAACAGGTATTACCAGTATTATTACAGTATTCGCAATTTACAAACGACTTTCAAACAAAAAATTGATTTATTCGTGAAGGACAAATGAGATAAAAGAAAAGACGTGTACTATGAGTCCACGAAGCAGCATTTTCATGAAGTAGATGAAATATTTCTTTCGAGTATTTGCAAATTTGAAAAAAATTGTTTTCCAATGTCTCACGAAATCCTCTCTCTTTTGCGCACCATGCAAAAGTACTATTTCCCATCGACCCCGAAATCGTTCCATTTTTTAATATTTTTTACCAACGCCAGCGTTCGTGCGAATACAGAAAACAAGATCCAGAAAAAATTGGCGCAGAAAGATGCAGTCACCTCGAGATGTGGACGTAACGATCCCCCAACAAAATGGTCTTCCTCTACAGTAGCTATTGAGATAGCGAAGTCTAGCAAATTGTTGGTTTGGTACGATCGGTAACCACCACCCTGAATTACATATTGTGTAAACTTCCTCTAGATTAACTCACAATTATTTCCCTCTTAATCGCTCCCTTAATATTTCCCATACAGTCTTCCCGCTTGCCTTCATGCAATCGAGAAAAACGGACTCAAAAACCCATTCCTTCCTCTAGCCCACTTACCAAACAATGTCCCCTTCAGGGTCACACACTTCAGGGTCTTCCCGCCTCTCAACACCAAATCCGCATTGTGCTCTCTTCGGATTTTCCCTAGCAACGTCCTCTCGCCTCCTCCCCCTCACACAGGTTCAAAGCTTTCTTGTAAACAAATAGTTATCGCGATTAAAATTAAACGAAACCTCCGTCTTTCGACGACACACTTCCATCCCGCGCTTGCCCAACGACCACCGCTGCCCCCAAGCTGACAGCCCCTCCCTCCCTCGCCCTCCACCCCCCCCGTGCCACCTACTCCCTACCCTCCTCCGTAATCTCCCCCTATTCTCGGAGATGGATTCGAAAGCGGTTACCCGGGGAAAAACGGCTTTAGCAAGTGGGAAAGGGAAGGATTGGGGGGGTGGCGGGATTGGGGAGGGAGAGAGAGGGAAGTGAAGTACCCTCCGGGAACAGGTCACGGGGTCATCGAACTCGAGTGTAGGATGGATGATAAAAAAAAGCCGCGTGCAGAACAAAGACATGCATGAATGCTCCCATGGAATGAATGGGGTGAAAATTGGCGCGACTATCGCGAGTGCGTGTACTTAGAGGTACGTGTGGGATGAAAGAAGGGCGGATACTGACGAGGCGGCGAGGGGAGCGGGGGGATAATGCTGGAGCTCGAGGCAGATCGGTACAATGCGCACAGGATGTGGCGAAGCGAGAGTAAGAGATAGAGAGAGAGAGAGAGGGAGGGAGGGGGGTGGAGGGAGGGGAGGCGATGCAAACATGGAGATCGGGATTGCGAGGAGGCCAGGGGAAGGAGTTTGCTATCTGGCGAAAAGGTCAACCCGCGAAGAACAAATAACGAGAGATATAAGGGTCGATAAAGGAAAAAGACCATTGCCGTACGCCTTTGGAACTCTGGAAGATACTCTTTCAAAACGATACCATTGGGCAATGTGTGGATACAATAAAACTAAAAACGGGAATCTGCATTATGCCAAGGAAGACAAAAGTCTTAATTTATAATAATATAATTTGAAAACCGGAAATGAACTGCATCGTATTCAATACTAATTTTTCATTTAACAGTACATGACTTTTACTGAACTAGCTGGTTGCTAGGAAATGAAACTTTTGGCTTTAAAACAATACGTGATTCCTCCTCCCTTTGAGATAAAATATTCATTCAAAACAAACAAGACAAGTTTTGACATTGTACCGTAACGAAATATGTATTTTAAAGGGTGTCGCTGATCTGAAAACGGAGACCATGAATTGACGTTGGCGAACTGGATTTCTCATCTTGTAGCTAACGAAGGGCTTTCAATGAAGTTTATCCGTATCTTCTTTTGATAAATTTGCATTCATTCGCATTGACCAATGCAACCCAGTCTAAATTTTTCGGGAACAGTTACGGTAACAGCTTAAGAATGACCAACCCTTGATAGTAAATTGCAAAATACACCCAAAATTCAGGATATTCGAAGCGAAAAAAATATGTAAGTTTAACATGTACCTGCTGAGCAAATGAGGCCCATTCACTATAAAAAACAGTGGATGAAAACATGTAATCCGGCCCCCGTGAGTTGCGCATTAATTAATTGAAATTCCCTCACGTTGTGCAAGCATTTATTTGTTCACTTAGGCATGCACGCAAACATTAAATACGAACGAATTCTGCAGGAGTTTACCTCGTGACCAGCACCGGAGCAAGGGAGAAAATTGAAGGCGATGGCAACGCAGCGTTAATGGGGAGCGCTGGAGATGAAACGGGCGAAGGGAATCACTAACGAGAAAGTTCAGCGAAGTGAATGAGGAGAGTAAATACGGAGGAAAACAATCCGTCGAGGAAGTGAAAGGCTGTTTTATTCCCACTTGGTCATGTGCCCCGTGCATAGCAACCCGCTTTCTCCGGACCAAGCTTACAGAACTCAGAGAGCATGAAAAAAACTTGATTCCAAAATGAAGTTGATGATATTTCAACCGCAATAGACTGTAAAACCTATACCATGAGGAATTATGGGGAAGATGGCCAAAAGTTTGCAATAAGGCATTTAACAATCTGCAGCAAAAGTCAAAGAAATACGTTGAAACCTTACAGGCAACCATTACTTTGAGGCAACTTCAGTAAATCATTAATGAGATTACAATGACGGAGATCTTAAAAATTGAGAAGAATTAATTACATGTTATAATTCCCATGCTCTTCAAACCACCTTCCAAATTATTTCCAAAGATTTAAACCGCTCTTCTTCCAAATTTTGAATAACAAGAATTTTTAACGCTTCCTCGGAAGAGAATAATTTTCACGGATCAAAAGGGTTCGTCAGAAATCTGTTAACGCTAAGTCATGACAAAATGCCACTTAATTTTGATTGTTATGAGTAATTTGCGTTAAATCATTAGTGAAGACCCATCAAATAAGCAGAGCTGAGATGCGTGTGTGTGTCTATATGTATGTATGTATAAACATTATAATAATAAGCGTGTGTATAAATAGGATAATAAATAGATGTAAATGCATAGGCAAAGGGAAAGGAACAAAGATAAAAGACGAACACAGGAATAGTTGAGAAGGTGGATTCGGGCAGAACACAAATGGAAAACATTTTCCTGGAACGGGACACGAACCATGGATCAACATGCCGTGCCGATACTCTTACCATTGAGCTATCGAGGAGACATAAATTACACTAAAATTACATATACAGCCCTTATGGTGGTTATCAGATTCGGGTATAATGTCAACGAATACTACTTCCCATTTATTTATGTGAAGACTCTTCAGCTTATGTATAAACAGTTAAACAATTCTCAGCCCACGCAAGATTGGGGTGATTCGGTGGTGCGTCGGGACGGTAAGAGCGTCGGTGGAATTTTAAATGGGAAGGTACTTTGAATAAATCAGTCAATGACTCAAAAAGTCTACTCGGTGGAAGAATGAAACGAACCAGGACGCCGTTAATGACTATATTAAGTGAAATATTGCCGTACGGTTTCGCTGAAGAAGTTCGATTGTCCCCAACAGGAATTTTATTTCATGACCTATCCTTGTCACCATGGTGACACGATCATATGTTGTGTTTCCCGAAAATTAATTTGTATGTCTCCAAATTTAAGGAATAACAAAATTGTAAGGATCCATAAAGGTAATCAACATTGCTAGAACGTTTTATATTTGGAGACCAATAAACTTTAATACTTGTCTTCCTCGACGAATTACTCTTATCTTTTGAAGAATAATTTATACAATACATACGTTTTTATCACAGCGTTAGTAATAAACTATAGCTTCCTCTTATTTAGGAGAAATTGCGTGAAATTGCGCGATATTTTCTTTGCAAAAGTTCATTATTAATAACCTCATTAATCTGCCAATACGTTTTGACCAACGGTGGATTTATATCCTTTTTATAGCATATCTGTAAGGGACTCAACATGGATTTGGCTCTGTTTTAGAGCATATCCCTAGCAAAATATTTTGTTATGATTCTTACATGTTCTCTCTCAAAACTGGGTAGATGACGATAGAGATGGGTGAAGAGCGACTGTCTATTGTAAATCCTCTTACATATTTCCCATCACATCGGATATATGGTAACCTTACATGCAGATATAACCCCCACTGTGTTCTCATTTTGGTTTAGGAAAGTAAAAAGAAATCCAGGGAATGGGTATACCCAAGAATAACATTCCCTTTAGCTGAAGAATTCTGCATGTCCGGGTTTTCACCGCGTTGTTGTTTGAAGCCGACAACAGTTTCGCCGAAGTTTCATCCGGCGTCTTCAGGTCGAAGATGAGGATTCAGATTTTGGCCGTCCTTATATAGGTGGTCCCGTCCGGGTGCTGCTCTCTGATTGGTCCTTTTTCGGAGGACTCTCTTCCACGCGTTATGGAGATGGTAGCCTTCATCTCTATTGAAATTCGCCGGGTTTTTGGCTATCTCAATGGCTTCTCTGATTAGGCGTGGGTAATATCTACTTTCTTTACTTATGATTGTAGCGTCATGGAATAGAATATCATGGCCGGGTTCACTCCATTTATGCTCGGAGATGGCCGAGAGGTGAAACTGTTTGTTCGTAGTAGCCCGGAGGTGTTCTTTCATCCTAACTTTCATGGCTCGGCATGTTTCCCCGATGTAGGCTTTCCCACATGAACATGGTACTTGATATACCCCTTCGTATAGGTCTTTCGAGATTTTGTCCTTCGGTCCGGGGAGCGCGTCCGCTATTTTCTTGGTGCAGTTGAACCTTGTCACCACGTCGTGCTTTTTAAGGATTCTGGCTATCTTCTCGGATGTTCCCGATACGAAGGGGATAGTCGCGTATGCCTTTGGGTCCGGTTCCGTCTGTTTGATTGACTTGTCAGAATCTCGTCTTCGCCTTTCTTCCCTGGCGGTCCTTTTTAGGACCATATCGTTCCGATAGCCGTTTTGTTTTAGTACTCTCAGGAGATGTTTCTTTTCAGTCAGCAAAGAGTCGGCGTCAGAGATTTCATACGCTCTGTGAACTAGTGTGTCCACCAAAGATGTCTTCTGGAGCGGATGGTGGTGAGAGGTTGCGTTTAGATAACGGTCGGTGTGCGTCTTCTTTCTGTAAACAGCATGTCCCAGCTTCCCACAACTCTTCTTTTTGACTAAGACGTCCAGGAAAGGTAGTTGGTTGTCCTTTTCTACTTCCATCGTAAATTTGATGGAATGATGTTGTGAGTTGAGAAATTGAAGAAATTTCCGAAGTTCTGCTGTGCCGTGCTGCCAGATGACGAAAGTATCATCCACATATCTTAACCACATCCTAGGTTTTTTCTCGTACTGATTAAGGATCTTTTCTTCAAAATGCTCCATGAACAGGTTAGCCACTACCGGAGACAGCGGCGAACCCATGGCTGCACCCTCCGTCTGCTCGTAGAATTCTTCGTTCCACAAAAAATAAGCATTCGTGAGGCAATGCTCCACCAGTGTGGGGAAGTCTTCCGGAATGCCGTTGGAGGTTAGGCCTCTGATGATCTCCACCGATTCCTTAATCGGGATGTTAGTGAACAGAGAAACAACATCGAAGCTCACCAATAATTCGTTGCTGTCCATTGTGATCTTTTTCAGGATGTCGATGAAATGCCCGGAGTTTTTCACGAATGACGATGTTTTTCCGATGTAGAACTGTAGAGATTGGGCCAGATATTTCGCCAGTCCGTATGTTGGAGCATCGATCTGGCTGACTATATGTAAATCTACGCAGCCATTCCCTTTAGCTAATTTATTGCACATTATTCTATCCTTGTACATCTCTTTACCTCCCTGCCATATAATATTTCCACCGCAGAAGAATATATAACGAAAAACATGATGAATTATGCGGACGATGGCTAAAAATAGATCCTAAGGTCATATAACAACCACAGTTATCACGTTGAAATCCGATGCGTAACTATTAAATTGAAGCAAATCCAGTAAATTATTATTTAGATTAGTCTGCCAACGCCCAAAAAAATGAGAAAAGTTAAATAACTCCAGAATGCAGAAAAATATTAACGCACATTTATAAATTCAAAAACCTTAAAATGTGCAGGGCTCCAGGGAAATTCAAAAGGAGCGAACGATTCTCTTTACTTAAAGACCGAAGAGAGCAGTATTATAAAACTTTAAAATGCTTGCTTTGTTCGGAGAAAACATAATCGGGAAACAGATAAGCACAGTTTTCCCAAAACGAAAATATAATAATTTCATCGAGAATAATTCTATTATATTGCAATAATATAACTGGCAATGCATTTCAAGGAACACCTAAATTTAAAAATTTCAGATTTACCAATTTTCACACAGTTACTTCGATAGCGAAGGTGAGCGATAGAATAGAGCTTAGAACGTATGCACTTCCCTCGGATGCTCGAAGGAGGACTATTGTTTTTCTCTCTTTTCTGCCACGTGTAGAATCGGCAAAGTTTCTAAATATAATTAAAAGGAGACTTGCCTAACTTCACAGATACATATTTATATTTGCACCATAACAATGCAGTAAATCCGCACAGAAATTCGCAAAAAACCAAAGAAGCAAACGGAATATCCTGTAACAAAATATCCATGGAATTCACAGTTAATTCATAAATTTCACTCAGGAAAAACATAAGTAATATTTCAACAATGGAAATCTATTCAGCCTGTCACCACGCATGCTGCACGCTGCTCCCACTTATTTTTCCAATTTATGAAATCTGAATAGCATTGCTTTGAGTGATGCTTCGGGAGATTTCGGCAACCATTCCAGTGGTGCCTAAGCATTTATTCCTTAGGAAACTTCGTGCATCTTATCGCCCGAACACTTGAAAAATTTAAATAGAGGTGTTATTTTACTCTAGTTAGACCTCATTTGGAATATGCCGCGAGTATTTGGCATCCTTGGGAGAAAATCTGGCAAAAAGAATTGGATAATGTCCAGAGAAAATCCGCCAGATTCGTTAAAAATTGTTATAATAAGAACACGAGTGTAACAGGTCTCTTAGGGGATATAGGCTGGGAGCCCCTTGAAATACGAAGAGAACAAGCGGGACTTGGACTTTTAGAAAGATTCAGAACCAGCGAGTTTAACGATGACACAAAAGGAATAATAATGACCCCACACTACTTAGACCACAAAGGTAAAATAAGGGAGAGAGATTCCAATACGGATAGATTCAAATACTCATTCTTCCACAGCACAATCAGGAATCATAATAGTAAGAAACGGAAGTCAATTTAGAAATATTAAAAACATTTAATTTACAAGTCGGAACAAAATTAAACATTGCAAAGGGATCAGATATATTTGTAGGTGCATGTGTATGTTAGTTGGTAGTGTGTGTGTTTGCATGCGTGTGGGTTGCAAGGGTTTTTGCATTAATGCCTACCATGTTTTGTTTATTGATTGTATAAATTTGTGGCTTTTGTAATGCGGTTTTTTTTCTTATTGCGGTCGGTACCCTAGCTCCCTCCGCCACACACCCTTGCAGCGGCTTACGGGGTATTAAGAGGATGTAGATGTGCACTCCTTCACCACAGCCCCCATCCGCAAGTAACGCCCCCGACCTCTCTCACCCAAGCGAACGGCGCCACTGCGCGTAAATGCACGTTGAATGACAGCTCAGTGCGCGCGCTATGGGCAGCAAACGGATTAATTTCGCGCGGAGGCGGCGAGGAGCGCTGCTGCTGCTGATGATGATGACGAGGGCGCCGGCGACGGGCGGTGAGGGCCATCGATCCCATCTCTCGACGAGTGGGGCGGGTGGGGGTGGGCCGAGGCCGGAGAGGTGGGAGCCTGCCTCTTCGCATCACCATCGCCATTTCCTTCCTCCTCCTTTTCGCGGGCCAGAAAGTGGGCTGACGAACGCTTAAAAGCCGAGAGGGCGGAGGTCGAGGTGCGAATCACCGCCCCCGCACGCCCCACCCCCACCCCCCTGAAAATTCCGGCCAAGAACGAACGATCCGTCGTGCGTGGGTCCCACGCTCTCGTTTCGGATGGACGGGTCAAAACCCTAGGTCGGGGTGCCATTCTCACGGGCTGACGCCCTTTCTGTGCCCCTCCCCTCCCGCCCCCCTTTCCCCTCCAAACCTCTTCCCCACGCGCACTAATATCCCTCCGCTGAAATTCATCATGGGAGTGAAGGTGGGTGCGACGAATTTCAATGCTGTCACTGCTGTTTTCCTAATTTTCTTCGTTTTGGGAATTACCCTCCCTCGACCTCCTCCCAACGTTTCTTCCTACCCTCCCCCCTTCTAACCCCAGCACCACAATTGAAATCCGCTTCGAAAACATGTGTCGCCACGGGTTAGCTCACTGCTATTTACAATTCGACGAGGACAGGAAAAAAAATTCGAACTTCCAACGGCCGAATTCCCGCAGCACACAGTAGGTAATTACTTAGGTCGTGGACGGAACGTCCAAGCACTCGGAGAGGCCTTTTGCATTTGGGCATGCTCGTTTAAAGTTCAGCGGGCGTCTTCTCCCTTAAGAACTGCTGGTCACAAGTAGTACGTTAATGGGGAAGCTTTTTCGCTCACAAAAAATATTAATGCGTTATTATTATTCGTTAACGTTGAACTTGGCATTAGATGATGTCGGATCTGAATTTTTCTATTTGCATTAAGTTTTATTTCTTCATGATCACTCATAACCATATTTTGACATTTTTAAATGGATTTTTTCTACAAAGATACGGGAAATTGATTACGAAGTTGATTTGACGTGATGAACAATGTTCAATTTATTGTTTAAACCTTGTAACATAGGTCAAAATGCATCAACACTACTGCTAATGTGACTTTTTTGTTAAGTATAATCTATTTCTCTAATCGATAACTCAGATTAGAATAATTATGACATTTTAAGCTTGCAAATGTAAAAATAAGTTCTGAGAAAAATATTTCCAATTGTCTTAATAATATGAGATTTTTCTTAATTAAGAAGATGAGACTTTTCTAACCCCTAGTCTTTCTCTAAGCATAAGAGGGCACTTAATACTATATGCTGCAAGACAATTGAAACTTACTTTTCGGAACAAGAGAGCCCAATTTCCTCTCATATAACACCTGGGGTTTCTTAAAAAATATGTAAGTGTAAGGTACTCGAGATATCAATCATCAACGTTGAATTTGAGGATGCCTAGATGCGTCGATCAGAATCGAACCCAGGACACCTAGTTAATAGCCCGTCGAACTAGCAATTGCACTAACGATATCCCAAAATAAATATATTGCTGTACTTTACTAATATGAAACTACGAAATATAATATAATAATATATATATATATATATATATATATATATATATAATATAATATTATATTATATTATTGTAGTTATGTTATATATAGTATATACTACCTTGAACAAAATATATATTATATATGTATATTATATATATATATTATGTATTTTATATATTATATATATGTTATATATATATATATACTACTAAGGTAGTATATATATATATATATATATATATATATATAACATAACTATGGAAATATAATATAGTACTTTACTAATAAAATGCCCGTGAATAGTTGCGTTTATAAAAATGATTTTCTAGATAAGAATTTAGACAAGCTTGTCTTCACCCCTTCAAACCTACACCGTCACTATTTGTTTGACATTATATAATGTACGTGATTTTTCCGCATATTTTTCAGAGACCTAGAAAAATTAGGAAATATATAAAGAGGTTTTCACACAAACATTCCCGTGGCTCAAGCTGTTTCCATGAAATATTTTCCCGTATTATAATATTTGCATCTTGAGCCTTTTGCGTGTTTACACCAGGGCATTTGGGCGCCTCGATGGAATCAATGTTTGCCAGTGCAGATAGTGTGCTTGACAGGTGTGATGTTGCCGACACATGTTTCACCTCCCCCATAGCATGCCGAGTCGACCATGAATCTCTTTGAGAACTGCTCTCGAGGAAAATTATCCACAACTCAAAAAACGCCTTCGTTGAATCCCTACGTCACATCTGGAATCAAGAATACATATTTCTTCAACTCTTGGATGCAAAAACAAACGCATGAGCTTTCTCAGAAAAATGAATGAATAATTAGACTTTTTTAAATTGTAGGAATGGTGGGTGAACTTTAACTAGCAGACGCAAGGTCTCCTTCTTCCCTCTGACAATACCGGATAGTAACTGCAGGGTTAGAGATAGCAGATATTCCACTTGCCACCCATAGCGTCTTGTGAATAATTGGTTTTACTCAAGTGCATGAAATCTCACTAATCTCGCGTATTTTGTTTCTAAAAACCCTTGGCCGCATTGGACCGCCAAAAAATGCTCGTGCGGCTCTGTGGCTGTAGATTTGCATGAATGTGTTGTTTTTCATGTTTTTTTAATTCTCTTTTACGGATGGGAACCTAAAACCCACCGCCATACGCCCTTGCGGTGGCTTGCGGGGTCTTAAATAGATGTTTATGGCTATGCAAAGAAGGCAATTGCAGTCGAATTTCAAACGAGGCGAATGTTTTAGCTAATTTGAAAGTGTGAATTTTAACCTGTCCATATTAATAGATCTACTGTTGGTTTTGCGAAGCACAAGAGATTGAAAACTGGAAAGTAACAAAGAATTAAAGATTTGGTGCCGTTTTAAATAAAAGGCGTTTGGTGCTCATGTCATCCGATGGGATGTCAAGAGCACTTCAACCACATTACATTTCAATGATCTAGGTTTCTACACTTGGCACTCTAAGTAAATAGAGAATATATTATTTGCAGAGGAATAAAGGGGTTTATCGTCATTAAAAGATGGCTCATACTCTTTATAATCTATGAATAGAATAAACAAAGAAACGTCGTTTCTTACTTCAAAGAGATGTTCCACGTTGCATAGCCTGAGACCGTCAGTTTCCCCTGGCACCTTCCAAGCAAGAGAATTCATTTCAGTAGAATACGGCGTCTGGTAGAAACAGGCAAAAACGTGATTTTTTTCTATCCTTGGTATTCTTGGAATTTGATCATTAATGATGTTGATGTTCATTGCTAAGATAAGTGCTCACATTTTCCTAGAACTTTAGCACTAGCGTCAGAACAACTAGGGAACCATTAACAAGGTTCCTAGTTTCTTCAAATTTTCATGTGCGTTCCTTCAATGACCAGTCCTGAGTAAACTACTTTCTCAATTCACCTAGAGTATTCTGAAAAGTAATCTATATTTTACCCTATCCATCAACGTAAAGCTTTAAAAATAAGCGAAACTTCAAAGAGAACACTATTACTTGGTGTTGCAAATTGTAAACGAGAGAAACGATCACTATCTCCTACGTACACCCCTAGATGTAAATATTATACTCCGAAATAACTAGCAAAAAGTCACGTTTGAAAGTTTAACGAAACTAGTAATCGCACGTACAAATGTCTATTAATTCCCAAAGTAGTGATAAAGTTCTATGATAAGGTACCCACGTGTACCAGTGAAGATTGTAATCGAAAATGAACATAATAGTCAAAAACGAAGAATTGAAAAGAATCGAAGCCTAGAATACAATAGAGGAAAAAATCGCATTCATATTTATTAGCTGTTCTCTTTATCAAGATGAACACCAGCCATAATTTCACGCTATAGATCCTGAAGTGATGACAAGTATGAGTCGGCATGAACCCCATTCACATACTTTAAAAATGTACGAACTTTAATTAATAATTCCCAATTCACATTGATATTTCCTTACAAAATTAATGTTATAAACATTCCCTTCTCGTTTTAATAACCTATTTGATTCGTTTGAGTACAAACATGATGTAGCGAAAAGACCGCGGATGCCTGTTCATAAGATAGTCAGCGCCAAAAAAATCGTGGCACGATTAATAAAGTCAGACACGCGTTCAAATTGTGGGTTTTCATTTCAGAATTGCCTCCACTCGAAAGACATAGTGGATTTGCAGCAAGACCTTGTCGATCACGCATTGCATAATCGGTCGGCCACCTGTACCGAGGGTCACACGAGGCAATCAACAACAGTGCACATCGCCATGCACGCGTCGCCTCCCATTTGTCCGCCGTCGACTCCGCGGCCTGCTTCCTTCCCCCCACACGCCCAATCAGGCACGGCGCAATCTCGAATCACAAGTGCGCATCGCTCCGCGTCACATCTCCACCGCTTCTTCATCGCCGACGCTCGCTGTTACCATGGAGATCGTGAAAGTCAGAACTAACGGCGAGATGAGAGGGGATAGACGACTCGGTTGATTGGGGCGGGCGATGCCGTCCCCCGAATCGCGCCAATCAGCCGCCAACGGACGCCTCTCGCCATCTGCGCCAACCATCCACTGCAATCATTCAATCCCGCCCACGGTGCTCCGGAATCCCATGGGAAAATTTTTGGTCAGCCATTTGTGAATACACTAGACTCGAAACCTAACCTATAAAATGTGAGCATGGTATGGCGGTGAAACTGACTGTAGCGTATGTCCTACAGTAGCGTATGTCCGATTAAGCTAGTTTGGATGCAAACAAAATCATTACACATTTGATATTTTTTAGGTAATCAACCGGTTAAGGTAGGTTTTTGGATGGACACAACTATCAAATAAACATTTTGTGACTCCCCACCCAGCAAACTAATCTATATCAGGTCCCTCTTCATCTGGGTGTACTTCTTTCCTCCCTTCATCCCGTCCGACATCCCTATCCTGTTCCTACCCTTACCTCGCTTGCCCAACATTCTCCCCTCTATTACCCTCTTCAACATTCCACTACCGCTCAATACGCCTTTCATCTATTTTTCCTGCCTCCATAGGATTTCTCTCAACAAACCCCTCTCCTCCCCCCCCCATTTCTAGTACTCGAGTGGTGTTACATTACAAGCGGGAATGACCACGGTGGGTATTGTCCGTGGAATTTCTCTATGAATTATTTACGTTGATTCTCCTTATTTCAAACCGGGCGATTCCACTTCTGTCATTTATATTTCAGGTTGAGGCTAAAAAATAAAGAATAATCTCATCTCCCTTTAATGATTCGTGAGCGGAGTAAATGGCATTTTTGTCTTTTTATAAGGTAGTCTACCGGTTGAGGTAGGTTTTTGGATGGACACAACTACCAAATAAATATTTTGTGACTCCTAACAAAACACAATCCAGCAACGTACCCTACATCAGGTCCCTCTTCACATCTGTGTACTTCCTTCCACCCTTCATCCCGCCCAACATCCATATCCTCTTCCTACCCTTTCCTCGCTTGCCCAACATTCATCCATCTATTACCATCTTCAACATCATACTACCGCTCAATCCGCCTTTCATCCATTTTTCCTGCCTCCATAGGATTTCTCTCAACAAAAACCCTCTCCTCAGCCACCATCTCCAGTACTTCCTCATTTGTTTTCCTTTCGGTCCATTTCACCTTCTCCATTCTTCTCCACACCCACATTTAAAAATCCTTCAATCTACCTCTATCCTCCTGCTTCAGCGACCCCGTTTCCGCGCCGTACATAGCTAAGCTCAATATCAGAGTTTTTACGAGTCTTGTCTTAACATCCCTACACAACGTCTCCGTCATCAACTCCCTCCTCCTTGAGAAAGCCTCCTTGCCTAGCGCAATTCTTCTCCTTACGTCCCTACTACACTGACCGTGATGGTCAGGAACACTTCCGAAATATGTAAACTGTTCTACCTGCTCTATTTTTCCCCCTCCTATTTTAATGATTAGCTTAGCCTTTTTCTTTCTGGAAAATCGCATAACCTATGTTTTATCCATATTGATTCTCATCCCATACCTATCGCACTGAACCTTCAATTCACTCAGCAATGCTTGCAACCCCTTGCCTGACTGAGCAACTAATGCTTGGTCATCAGCAAACCTAACCGATTTACGAATTCCCCACCGACTTTCATTCCTACCTCCAGTTCTTCCCATGCCTCTTTAATCATTTCCTCCACATATAGTATACGTTGAACGGCACCGTTGACAATGGGCAACGCTGTCTTACCCCTCTGTCTAACACTGCCCATCCGGACTCTCCGTTCCCCACTCGCACCTGAGCAGTCTGAGACATGTACAGGTTGCAGATCAGTCTCCTGTCCCTCCAATCCATTCCTATTTTCTGCAATACACGCATTAATTTTTCCCAATTCACTCTATCAAACGCTTTTTCGAAATCTACACAACAGGCAAAAACGTCCTGGTTGCATACTATATTCCTCTCAATTAGTGATCTCATTACTGCAATGGCATCACGCGTACATCTTCCCTTCTTAAACCCATACTGATCATCCCCTAAGTAATCATTTGCCTTACTCTTTATCTTTTTGTTGATGATCCTGAGAATAACTTTAGCTGCGTGGGATATCAAACTTATTGTTCTGTAATCCTCACACGATGTGGCCTTTGCCTTTTTTGGAATAGGAACTAGCAACGATCTCACAAAATCTTCCGGCCAGATTCCTTCCTCATTGATACTACGAATCAGTCCATATAGGGCCTTCCTCCCACATTTTCGTAAACATTTCAACAGTTCTACAGGGATGCTGTCCACCCCCACGGCCTTATTTGCTTTCATCTCCTTTAATGCCCTTTCTATTTCATCGTCGAGTATGCCTGGACATTTGGAAAAATATAAGTGAGCACATATTGTTTTTAAACTGGGTTAAAAAAAAGTTTTTCAGTTATATCTCCAGCGCCATTGCAAACAGAAACGGAGCCAATTTATTTTATTTATAATGAGTATATAAAACGAACTACCTCAGGTCGTCATCAGTTAGACACATTCATTTTAATATTTTAAACACCGCACTGACATAATACCCACAGCGGGAGGGATTCAAATAGACCGCTTGATAATGAGAAATATAAATCTCAAAACAACCGGTCAAAATCATGCATTTCTCCTTAACTGACCACATTAAAGAATAAATTAATGTTTTTCGCATCAAAGCAAGACATGTTAAAGCAAACAAAAATTCCGCATATTTTCAATAAGCAAGAACATGTACCCATTAAGGGAGGAAAGAACAAAAACGTGACGGATCGTGACGGGATGGAGGAGGGCGGGAGGGGGAGGATGGGGTCGCGGTGAGAATTGGAAAGAATTGCCGAGGACGACGTGGAGATGGGGGGGCGGGGTTGACTTTTCCCTTTTGCGGGATTTTCGCCGCTGTCGTCTGCTCTCTTTAAAAAAAAAATATTTTGTGGGAGAAGCGGAAAGCAGGCGAGGGACCGAAGTGGATCAGGCCTCTGACGGGTGAGTGACTCTGGAAACGCAAAAACCGAGCATCGCTCCCGCACGCACCCGTCAACCCTCCTCACCCTCCGCCGATTCCCCATTTTCACGTGCGCCCTTCCCCATTCCTCCCGTCCCCCACCCCCTCTCCTCCCACGGCCCGCTCACCGACAAACGAGCCCGACATCCCGCGCCTTGCTCGCTCTCTCGCCTTGACGAAAGGGATGACGCGGCCCCTCCGGTGACATCACGTGCATATCCGCGTGCTTCTCTAAGTGACGCGACCGGCGCCGAGTCGTTCCGCGACATTTCGCTCACGCTTTAATATATCCATGCCCATGTGAATCAGTGAATCCAATTATTGTTTTTTTTTCTACTCGGGGACACAAGGGATGTTGGATTGACAGCCGTGAGGAAATTCTTTCATTTCGTCTCCCACCAAAATTCTCCAAGGGCTCGTTGTTTGAGGTTCCGGATTGAATCGAGGGTGCAATGACTGCACGGAGTGCGTTCACGAGTGACAAGTGGCTGTGAGGCCGTCGACGACGACGCGTCTCGTCACAAAGCCTCGAGTTGGCTGTTCCCAGCCCCGACGCCTCCCGACCATTGGACGCTTTTGGGAAAGGCAGGAAATAACGCGTGCACACTGGAATTTCGTTGGAGTGCATTTGGAGTGCGTTCACACGCACTGGATTAAGTGATATGCACAAAGTGCCACACATCATTTTGTTCGTTTAATCTCCCTGTCTAACAACTCTTTCCAAGAATGACAGACTCGATGAATAAACCGTGCATTTGCTAACTGCGTTAATTTAAGTAATACGAAGTATTTTTCGCTGAATTCGCAAAAGGGAACATGCAATTAATTTGCAATTTGCATTAAAATGCATAAGTTACAACACGAATTTCAATGGCTTCATCATCACTTGGGAGCGCTAAACGTTTTGCTTGTTAAAAGAAATAATATCGAATGTCCAGAAGAGAGTTAAATCTACTTTCAAAAATTGTTGTTCAAATATTATTTCAAAGAATGCTTTCAGGTTAGTATTCCGACCGTTTTCATTCGATCTGTACCCCGTAATTTGTAGAAAATTGAAAGCTGTACTCTGAGAAACGGATTAAAATGACTGATATATTTCTCTGTAGCACAAAAATATTGTAAATAAATCTAAAATTAGATGCTAATAAAAGCACAACCTCCTTAATAGAGCCATTTAATCAAGCAAATTCTTTCCAAGAGGTGAGTGTATCGAAAACTAATTTCTTTCCTTTCATACTGATTTACACATAAACTCTAGGAAATACCGTATTTAAAAAGACGTCTTTAAAATTTCACTTAGTACATTAACAACTTGGCCGAGGTCTATCACCCTAAGATTTGTTTTCCTCCTTTTGTATTTGTGATTTGATTAGTGAGAAAAACCTCTTCTCACTTCAACGCCCGCTTATCCATTTAAAGTAGTCAAGCATTTCTAATGCGACCGCATGATAACCATCATTAAAACCAGGAGGTAAGCATGAACCATTGGCATGTTCCCAGTTGTTGCTCTCACCTGCGTCCAATATTAACACCTTGAAAACGTCTGCTCCACTCCCGGTTCTCCTAAACATAGCCACCGCAAAATTGCAAGGATGGATTTATCAACCCCTACATTTGGTAAGTCATGTGATGACATCAACTTGCGGCTTGCACAGTTATAGGGTTCATAACCCAGTGGGAAACCGCAGGTGGTAAGGGAAAATGGCAGACCTCCCACATTAATCTCCTGAATGGGTGAACTTAACAGACTGTTAGGACTAGAGCTAGTTTAATTCTAGCCAAGTTGATAGTAACTGAGGGAAGTAAAAGTATATTTAGCACTGCTCTGGACAATCGATATTATTTAATTTAACATAAAAAACATTTATTGCCGCAAATCATATAGAAGTGATGATAAAACTATTGAAATTCATGTTGTAAATTTCGAATTATTACTCACTCTATTCCCTCTTTTACTATCAGTAGATGGATCAGTTAAATCTTCGGGCTAAAGTTTACGGCCTATCATTGCCTACTCTCGCAGGAAAAATTGAGAAGTTCTCGGAGAACCTAACTTCTACATATTTCCCGGAGCCCATAACGTGGCTAAAAGAATTTTTCAAACAATTAAACTGTCTGCCATTCTCTATATTTGAAGCAGTTATCAATTATCTTTGCCGTTGCCAGGAATATCTTCGCAACCGAAACTCGAAAACTTCGTCAAAATGATATGGCTGAGTATGGTATTATAAAAATGGGATTCCATTCAATTAAGCAGCCTCCAAAACTCTTTGATGTTAGCAGGGGAGTCAGAAAACTTTATTTAATAAACGGATCATCAAGACATAATTAAACCTTAATTAAGTTCCTGATTGTCATCGGTTAACCACCTGCACAATAAGGTCGGCGCCACAACAGCTTTTAGAAACAACGGAAGCCCTTCTAGAATCAATATACGAGTCGTAATACATATAACTTGATCACATTTTCATGTAGCATTTTTTTTTTCAGCTCCCTCGACGTGAAGAAGTGTTGCTGATAAGCTACAAATCAATGAAAAAATCTTATGGAAACAGCTTTTTCAATAATAAACTTATCTACATCAATTTGCAGGAATGTCTCTTGGACTGTAAAATACTCGAGCTACCTCCGTAAGGATAATGAAGGAAGTTTTACGAGGGCCAACAAGGAAGACGTTCACAAACTACTTGGATTGCTTCATATTGATCGGGTGAAGCTCTGAAGGAACATCATCAAATTTGGAAGAAGTTCTCCAACGGATTAGGTGAGAGAACTTGCGACTTAGCGAGAGGAAATGGGGCTTTTGCGAAAGGAAGTGGAATGTTGGGCACATTGCCTACGCGTGCGGATTGCGCACCGACCCACCTAAGCAAGGCTAAGGCAATTCAGAAGTGACCTGTGCCCATGAACAATTGAAAAACCATTACATTGAGTAATCCACCCCATTAATTGAGAGAATACGCATTAGCCTCTAAGTAAAGACTGGCATAACTAAAGAGGTTGCAAATTAGAATATAATCCCCATATTATTAAAGTCAATCTTAAATCTAGTTTTTATCATCTTGATAATCATGAAAATGGTCCATTAGCATTGCAACCCCGATAAAAACCTTTTAATGGAGCGGAAATCAAATTTGTCGAAATGTAATCTCGCCCTTAAACGCTGGTTTGTTGAGTTTCAGAGAGGTGAGCGTAAGAAGCGAATTTAACTAAGAATATACTCTCGGCCTACATTCATCAATGACGAATTAAGTACGTGCTACTCTAGTAAAGAAAGAATATTTCAAGGATTCAATTTGAGTCATTAAAATACATTTGCTCTTCTACTTTTATATTTGATATTTCTCTTATCCCTTGGTCTAGCAGTGCTTAAGTTTATTGCTCACAAATAGTCAACATACATATTTTTAGATTTAATTAACGCTACCAAACTCTTCTGCTCACTGAGCGTAATGTGCAAGA
The DNA here is from genome assembly GCA_037158775.1 of Hetaerina titia. Classification (NCBI taxonomy): domain Eukaryota; kingdom Metazoa; phylum Arthropoda; class Insecta; order Odonata; family Calopterygidae; genus Hetaerina; species Hetaerina titia. Next base: position 141,098,515 of record CM073769.1, read on the forward strand.
AAGAGCAAGGATTACAAGAAAAGCTCAGTGGAAAAGGATTCGAAAATAAAGGCCATTTTTTCAGTACCGATATTCATGCCCACAAAAATACCAGTGATTCTCCAAGAAGATGTGTGGCAGGGGGTGAAAGCACTTGGTAGAAAGTGTAAGGGAGAGGAATTGTGGGAAAAGTTTAGGAAAAGTTTTATTTAGAATTCTAGAAAATGGTATAGTAGCGCACACATATAATCGAAAAATGTAATTTGAAACAATTTTTCATATCACCAATTGTAAAATATCTCAGGTTTACTAAAGCGGAGGGAGTAAAAATGAACGGCAACAACCCCGAAGATAGAAACCTGCCCCATGCAGCTGCGACGGGGTACGCACGCGAAGGGAAAGTAAGAGGGGGAAATTTATATTAATCCACGGCCATGCAGCATATGGTTCCCACCCCTGATGCAACAGATAGTAAATTTGATAAACCTCTGTGTAGCGACGAACTGCGTGGAGTATCAGAGCCGCAGAATGGGACGGGATGTGAGGGGGGAGGCGGTGGAAGGATCGAGATTTTAAGTAAAATGAAAGACGGTTAGAGTTTTTTTATATACTTTCCCAGAGATTTATCACATTTTTGGACCCCCTAATAAGTTTTCAGTGTAAGTTACATCACGGTAATTTATCGTATCAATCTAGATCACTTCTAGAACTACTCCAGCAAATTTGATCACAAAATTTTGGAAAATATCCCTGCAAATCACCATGTCATCAGCGTAAATTCTAACATTTCATTCACTCTGCAGTTCAAATGGTTTACAAAGTCAAGAAGACCCGATTATACTTTCCTGAGGTACATCAGAGGTAACTTCTTAGCTATCGACACTATCGCCTTCAAGGACAGCCCGTTTCCGTTCCAACCAATTTATAGCGCTCTCGTTTATTGAACTACATAAAATTACATCTACTTTCCAAAAATTTTCTCCCGATCTACCACACTCTCTCGATGAAGTTATATATATATATATATATATTAAAATATATATATATATACATTATATTATATTATTTTATATATATGTATATATATATATATATATACTTCTTTTTTCAAACACGAAATCCCGTCATAAGGCGAACAAATATTCAATCACACGGAAACAGATATAAGGAAAAGGGCACATATAAATGACGAACACAGGAGAGATAGGGAAGGTGGAATCGAGCAGGACACCGGATCTACTCGATTCGGTGTTCAAGTCCAGGTCAAGGAAATATTTTTGCGTTTGTGATCTGCCCGATTCCGCCTTCCCCGCCTCTCCTGTGTTTATCATCTATATTTATTCCTATCCCTTTTCATTATATCTGTTTCCATGTGAATGAAAAAAAATATATGTGTGTGTGTGTGTGGGTGTGTATAATATAAAAATATTTCGTTTCCAAAATGGTTTATTTAGAATTCTAGAAAATGGTATGGTAGCGCACACATAATATATGTCGTTTCCAAAATATCTAAATAGATTTTATAGTAATATTTTTTTCCAAAAATGTCGAAAACGGTCACTTAATGGGATATTCTGAAAAAGTATTTAAAGAGACTTGGTAGAGCATATGTGGAAGAGAAATAATTGGGCCAAGCTGGGGATGTGAACTGGAAGAACTTCCGAGAGGAGAATGCCACCATTAACCAAGACGGCGAATGGCTTTGAGAGGTCATAATCAAACTAGAAATGAGGAAGAAAGATAAACAGATTGAAAATACGTTCTGCAAAAACGACACGAATGTGGTCGGAGCTGGGATATTTTTCCTTGGTTTTCCTTTGGAAGCGACCAATGGGGTCATCAGGCTTTCAGATGATAATTTGAATGAACAGAGGAAAATAGTCATGTTATTTTGGCCCAAAAAATATAAATATATAACAAGTGCTGTATTTGTACGCATAATTATTGATTTTATGTGGAAGAATATGAAATGGGAGCGGAGATGGGACATTTCCTACTCACAACCAGGGAAAAACCAATTTCCTGATGAAATAAAACAAACACTTAAAAATTATTATTGAAAAGTACTTATTGATGGTCAAAATTGGAAACGATATGTGCACTAACTAATACTTTCTGTCTCAATTTTCAATAACGCTTGACTCACCAATTTGTGACTCCACAACCTCAGCATAACGTTTGATTCAACTACCACTTACCTGAAATGAAAGAGAGGTGAACGTTAGCGAAAAAATAGAAGCAGGCATTGTAAACATTGACATATTAAATGAATTAAAATTGTATTCCTAATGCAAGGCATTACAAAGGGCACTCAAGGCTCCTAAGACACCATAAATAAATACCATTCCTACATTGAAAAATACTAACCGAGCTTAGCTTAAATCAACATATGGATAGATTTCCTTCTTTTGAATACCATACTTGGACATGACGCGCCGTGAATTAAATGTTGTAACACTTAAATCCATTTCTACTGGAACACTCCCAACCGCCATAAGAACTTTTTCAATATTTAACTATACTGTTAGAATTTTTGTTCATGAGGGTAGAAAAAGAAACTTTGCACTTTCACGTAAGGATTTGATACTTCACACGACCATGGTTTCGATGCTGTACATATCATCATCAGGTGACATACATGAAACATATTTCAACTTAAATAGCCTTGCTCCAGGAGGAGAGGGAGATAGGGGGAGTAAGGGAGAGGGGGTAAGTTGATTGCAGCAACCTATTAGTGGGATAGGGAGGGGGAGTGTATGTATTCGATGTGTATTTTTCCACTGTTCTTTCAAAGAACAGTGGAAGGATACATTGTGTTCTTCATTTAGAGAACATGAACTTCGACAAAGTTAAGCAAGAAACCATCGAATACATACCCTCCCCATTCCCTAGCTCCCTAATAGGTTGCTGCACTCAACTTACCCCCCCTCCCTTACTCCCCCTATCTCCCTCTCCTCCTGGAGCAAGGCTATATCAGTTGAAAAAGTTTTTATGCATGTCACCTGATGATGATGCACAGCATCGAAACTATGGTCGTGGGAAGTGTTTAATCTTGATATGGAAGTGGAAAGTTTCTTTTTCTACCGTCATCATGAAGGAATTCAACAAAGTTAAACCTTTACCTACTGACAATAATTTTTCACGTTTTATCAAATACTTTCTAATCAACTTATCGAATAGGTTAGATGTCATTAGTTACTCTACATTTACAAATTTTATGGAATCACTCTAATGTAAAACATGTCCTGTTTAGTCATAAGTAATATGTAACATGTACTTTAATATGTATTTGATTTTATTGCATGCCTCTTTCAAAATGCACTTTTGGGTTTGATCGAAATAATGGAAAAATACGCATTGATTTATGATTGCTTTAGTTTTTCTGACAAGTCAAATAAAAATAAAGCGCTCATTATTTTTTAAATAAAAAAGTGGGAGAATCTTTAGGAAGGCTTGAAATTTGGTCGATTTGATTGCAATATTAGCCGACTCAACACAACGCCCTTGAAAAATTCAACAAAAAATATATTTAAAATATACACTTATTTTTACCGTATGGTATGAATACAGTAGATGAAGACGAAGGAATAAACAATGAATAAAATGCAACTGAATAATACTAGCCGCTCAGAGATCTACCGATCAGAGGTAGAGAGAGAAGCGAGGATTGAACATCACGTTGGATTCATGTTAAATTTACTACTAACTGCTTAATTATAATGTGTTTTAATATAATTAATGGAAAATAAATAGTTTATGATAAGGCAAAGACAACTCTGACGAAGAGGAAAATAGTAAAAATGCGAAATTTATAAAGAAAAGTAGGTCCTATGTAAAGAGACGGATTTTGCGAATGGATGTTGGGAAGACTACACTCTTAGAACAAACCAGGTGGGGTTGAATCAGCAGTGCGAATCGTATACTCGAGATGTTTACTGCCTATTAAATATACTAGGTAGTAAACATCTCAAATGTACGTTTCGAAGGTGTTTTTCAGATAATAAGTTTAGAAGTAAAATGATAACTTATTGGTAATATTTTCGAAAATATATTTAACATCGCAACCCATGCTCCCAGTAATGGGTACAACTAATCAAAAGTATCCTAAGTGAAAGGAATAAAGTTGGCATAAATATTTTTAAAAAAAATCATGACATTCAAGTGAAGTGAGACGCACTGAAATCGCCCAACAAATTAGCTTTTATACCCTTCAGAGTTTGTTCAAACATCATCTCAATTCCAGAATCTACCTTCTCTTTGCAAATGACCTCCAGTTAATATTAATTATTAAATACCAATTTCCTCATCTATTACCAAGTCATCCATTAACTCTTCCCTCCTTAAATCCATCCCTCATACGAATATTAAGTTTACTTTGACATCCTGTTCCTCTTACGATATAACAAAATGAATAACTCAACTCCATGAACAACATCCTCGCAAAGCTATCCAAAAAATGAACAATTCTATAAACAATATTTTTATCAAGAAAATGCTGAAACATGAAGTAAGATATATTAAGGAATTCCCTACCTTAAAAAAACTTGGGAGAGGGAAGGAGCGCTAAAGAATCATTATCAAACAACTATAGATATGTGAATTTTTCCTTGTTGTTAATCACAAACTTTCATATTTACGAAGTTTCACGGGCTGTGCGAATGTATAAATTAAAACTTGACGCTCGAATTTCATTAAAATCTCGTTTAGGGGAATAGAACGGGCATAGTAAGCAAAGGAAGATTGCGGGCAAAATTACGATCCCTGTTCGAGAGAGGGGAGTGCAGGGAAGATGGATGGGGAGCTCGTAAGAGTGGATGATTGTGCCGTGCAGACGGAGCGGGGGTGGGGCGAGGGGGGGAGGCCACCGCTCCTGCTGGGGGTGAGTGATATATGCACCGCCGTCCGTCCTAACCCCTACCCCCACTCTAACCCTCTCCCACTCACTTCTGCCGACAACCGTATGCCCGCATTTGTGTGTGTGTACGTGTAAGGCGCTGTCCTAAAGAGTGGGTTGAGTTTACGGCCGAAGGGGGATGTCGTGGGCGGCAGGGGGGGGAAGATGGGCGGGGTCGCGGAAGTCGGGAGGGAGAGAGGGAGGAAAAGAGAGAGGAAAAGGGGGAGTTGGGAGGACGCAGAGCGGAGGGATGTAGCACGAAATACGAACGGGAAACCGTTAAAAGAGTCGTAGCGAGGTAGATTATGCAGAATGTTTCTGCTCAATACATTTTATCAGTTCTTTAAGAGGAGAAGGGTGCCTGCAATTAACGGAGTAGTGCCTGTATTGAGCCGCAAAATCGCTTACCCCAATCGTTTACCGCTGGAAATTTTCCTTTTTTTCTGCATAAATTAAAAGATGTAAAAGTAGTTTTTCTTGATTTCATTTCGGCCAAAGCGCAATAAAATGGATGGTTATATATATATATATATATATATATATATATATATATATATATATATATATATATATATATACACATATATATATGTGTGTGTGTGTTATATTTGTATATAACCATCCATTATATATATATATATATTTCCAAGAAAATAGTTCGCAAAAAAACATTGGCACACTTTGTCATATATGCTCCCGCCAGTTGGCTCATAAGACTCGTTAGCGAATCTCACCCAGAGTATGGATATTCATGTAATAACCGAAATCATCCCCACCTTTCGGAATCATTGCAACACAGTACCACTAAAATTCTATGGTAACACTAAGTCCAATATTGAAATTCTATTACTTTGATGGGCCCTTTTATAGTACTGTACATCTCGGTTCTGATCAAACACTACGGCAAATACCCAAAAACATGGCAATTTTAAAGGTCCACGTTCATTCTACCTCCCCTTACCACATCCAAAATGTTAATCTATTCCTTCCTTCCGAAGCATCCATCTCATTATAATGGTCTCATGCAATAAATTGAATCTCGATATCTTTTGCATCGATTTTTCTTTCGTCTAGGATCTTTTTCCAACAAACCTACCCTTCCCCAGTATGCTGGATTCCTTTCCGTTTACTTTATTTTTCCCGCTATTTTATCTAGTATAAATTATTGCGTTCAGTTTTAACATTTATATTATCTTTCATATTTCCTGAGGACCTTCCACTATTTGCTTTCTATAATTATTGATTGTCCATTACGTCACGTAATCCATCAGGACCTACGGTTAGATTTCAGACCTAGGCCGAGAAAGGTTTCTAGTGTCAGCGTATTTGATAGTGACTGAGAAAATTGCATTTCAATCTTAATCGTGAGAGTAATCATATTTTAATGGTGGAAAGAAGGAAAAACAGGCACTGTGTGGAAAAGAGAAATATCTATTCTTTTAGCAAACCACTTGTCATGTTAAGGTAATTTGCTTTATAATCAACTCTTGATAAAACACATAAGTTAACCTCCTGGTAGCGCAAGATAAGAGTAGAGCTCGTGGAAACACTAATCTCTATCCCGCGTGTGTAATTCATAGATTATCAAATGCCTATACCGATCATCGGACTACTACGTCCCTAAATATATAAGTCTGCCAACATTACACGATAAATTACACTTCCTAGTGACCAAGACACAGTCATTTACGCATGCATCACCACGAACTGAGCTGAAACCGGAAATTACTAGTACCTCAGCAATGGAAGTGAGCGAAAAGTATGTCATCTTCGAAATTTTGTTCTGCAGGGTATCCATTTCCACATTAAATGCGACGCTGATGCATTCACGCATTAATTGAGTCACTTACTTGGAAATTAATTTGCCGTCCAAACTAAATCAGCTGTTACGACAGAATCTGAAAATCATTGATTTACGCAGAGGGATATCATATGAACGTGCAAATCTCTGCAGGCGAGAATTTTAATATAGCAGAACAAGGAGGTGGGGGGTGAAGGAATAAATTTTTATGAAAAGACTTAAATTCCTTTCCCCGGACTTGGGAGTTCTCAGGATTATTTTTCGTGGATTACATTTTTTTACAAGGCTCATAAATGTACGTAATATATGTACAACGATTGATGTAATTATAGGGAGATTTTAATGAAAAGCGTGGAAGACAGAAGAAAAGTAAACAAATAAATATAAATACATATGCTTACACACAACATAGAGGTGAGAACTCGCGAATCCGCATACATCCTATATTTCCGATCCTTTAAAATTCCCACCCTTAACCGCCACCTTTAATTTCTTTCCCAGCAGTCCCTAAACCTTCCGCCCCCCCTCCCCCCCCCCAGGCACTCTTCCCTCAAAACTTCTCAGTCTGACCTGAAGAAGGCCTCGGAGTAGGCCGAAAGCTTAAAACATCTACAGTGTGAGTGTCCTTTTACGTGTTATCTGTTTTATTCTGTGTTCTATTGTGCCGTCCAAAAGTTATATTGCACTCGTGAGTACTTTCGCATCATCTATATATATATATATATATATATATATATATATATATATATATATATATATATATATATATATATATATATATATGCAGGACAGAAGACGCAGAAGAAAACGAAAGTAGTTGGAATAGGAACATGGAACGTCAGGACAACGTTGAAGACAGGAAAATTAGAAAATATTAAGCGAGAGATGGAAAGAGGTAATATATATATATATTTTACGTAGGTCTCTGCGAGGTAAGATGGAAGGATAGCGGGGATTACTGGCGTGATAATTATAGAATAATATACACCGGCGGGGACGAGAGCCAACGAGGGGTTGCTGTAATATTAAATAAATGGGTAGGAATAAGCGAAGTCAACATAGAGAAAGCAACAGATAGAATTTTACTCGTAGAGATCGTGTCCCGAATCCCTCAACAAATACGTCAACAACCTTCACCATTCCCTCCTCCAACGGGGATACCCAGATTCTCTCCTTCACAAAAAAATCCTAAAACAATCCTACATCCCCAATCCTCCCTCAACCACAGACTCCCACCCTCTCTCAATATGCACCACCTACTTCCCTGGCATCCAGTCCCTTAAATTCATCCTCAAATATCTGTACCCCATCCTCAAAAATCACAACGTTTCGTCCAACCTTCTTCCTAAATGCCCTTCTGTTACCTTAAAACGGCCCGCCAACCTATCAGATCTCCTCAAATCCACCAAGCCTCTTTCCAAATCCCCTCCCACCCCCAGAATCACAGCCACTCCGTGCTTGCGAGCAAGATACAAAACTTGTCCTATTTTCACCACTCCACCCGTCTCCATCCCACCTTTTAACTCTCTCCCGCCCTTCTCCCACTCCTCATGCACATCTCAGAATGTAATCTATCTTCTGACTTGCAAACTCTGCCCGGCATTTTATATAGGCCAGTGCTCTACACCCCTGGACCTCAGGGTGGACAATCATCGCGCCTCATGTAATCCCTCTGCCCCGTCCGCGGGTCTTCCCATCCCAAAACATGCCTCCCCCCCAATACCCCCTTCAACCACTGTTACAATGTTTCCGTGCTAGCATCCCTTCCCCCATCCGATAACCCTATAAAATTAAAAACAATGGAATTGGCATTTATATGGCTGTGTAAAGCCTATCAACATCCGGGTCTCAATGTCGTTCACTAAATGGGGGGGTGGGGCTGGGGTGGATGGAGGTGGATTTGTTTCTTGCGAGGTGGTGGGACAATTTATTCATCCGCCTACATTTTGTCATCCTTGGCCTGGGTTTTGACTTTTCGAGCCCTTATGATGACTTTGTGAGTTGACACCTGGCTGATGGGTGTTTTGGTATCTGTGGATGAATTGTTAGTTTTCTGTGTTGCTTGTTACTATTTCCGCATCCTCCTTATTCCATCTCCGCTCCCCTCTGGCCTCCCTTTCCCCCTCCATATACCCCTCCTTCACCCCTCTCCCACCACCGGTTCCCCGCTCCGCTTTCTCCCCCTCCATATACCCCTCCTTCACCCCTCCCTCACTACCTGTTTTTTCCCCTCTCCCTCGTCCCATACTCTCTCTGCACCGCGTACCCTTTTCCTTAGTCATATCTTATCTTCCGAAGAAGACGGAGCTCGAGTCCGTCGAAATTATCAAGATATTATTGTGAGTGTTCTTTTTATGTGTTCTCGTGCTGTGTGTTACTGTCTAAGTTATATATATATATATATATATATATATATATATATATATATATATATATATAACTTTTGGACGGCACAATAGAACACAAAATAAAACAGATAACACGTAAAAGGACACTCACACTGTAGATGATTTAAGCTTTCGGCCTACTCCGAGGCCTTCTTCAGGTCAGTCTGACCTGAAGAAGGCCTCGGAGTAGGCCGAAAGCTTAAATCATCTACAGTGTGAGTGTCCTTTTACGTGTTATCTGTTTTATTTTGTGTTCTATTGTGCCGTCCAAAAGTTATATTGCTCTCGTGAGTACTTCCGCATCATCTATATATATATATATATATATTATATATATATATATATATATATATATATATATATATATATATATAGCACATCCGCCCGGCAAGTGGAAGATCCGGTGTTCAAATCCCGGTCAAGGAAACATTTTTACTTTCGTGATCTGCTCAAAAACCGCCTTCCCCACATGTCCTGTGTTCGCCTTTTATGTGTTTTCCTATCCCCTTTCCTTATACCTATTTCTATGTTTGAATGAATATTTGTGCGCCGTATGGCGGGACTTCGTATTTGAAAGTGTATATATATATATATATATATATATATATATATATATATATATATATATATATATATATATATATATATATATATATATATATATATATATACCATATTCGCGCCGGCGAAATGGTATGTTCCAGCATTGATAAAACAGCTGATGATGAGGCAGAGAGCAGGGGACGGATCGGCGAGACGAAATTGAGGCAAAAAGGAAGGTCGTCTTCCGCCTCACTTCTCGGGGCGTCGTCGTCTTGGCGGCCGTCGAAATAATCGCCGACCGAAGAGCGGCGCCGGAGAAATAAATTTTCATCGTGATAATCAACCGGTCTTGCACCCGCCGCTGCCGCCTCGATAACGAAAAGGCCGGATTGATATCTCACTCGTTCCGTCTCGCGTAATTATGCCGCCGAAGGTTCCGAAATTTAGCGAGCTCTTAATCATCGACATGCACTTCTCCCCGACGTTCTCCGTCGCCCCACTCCCTTGCATCCATTACTCGCCCCCGCCCCACGCCTCCCTCCTTCGCCCAACGCTTTGCCTCCGGCACTTCCTCCCGCAATCACCTGACCCTTCGCTTGGTGGCCAGCGTCGGCTTCTCGGCTCGGAGATTGCAGATGCGAGGGCCTCTGGGTTCAATTAGCGAAAGATGGAGAATGAAGGAGACGGACGCCCACAGAAGAGGCATGCATTCACCGAAGCCTCACCATCGCAGTGTTCATGGCGACCAGGAAAACAATGCACGATATAATAATGAAAGGACCACTTTTTCTGAATATGGTGAAATTATATACCTTTTTTTGTAGTTCTCATGGAAATTTCTATGAAATCTATGTAAAATATCGTTGATTTTGAAGCAAAATATATAGCCTAACCTATATATATATGTAGATATAATTAACGGAATAATATTAAATAGCGGTATTAACGTACCACCGAATACACTACGGTGGAAAATTGTCATAAAAGATAATCCCATGGAAGATATATAACGACCGTTAAAGGCGTATTCAGTACGTGGCTACTGTTTTATCAAAACCTTTGACTCATCAGTTTTTGATAATAATTTGAAGATACGTGATTACGGACGAAGTGTGGCGATGGACGGTGCGTAGTATGTACTCGTGTGGTGTACACCTAATCCTTGTGTGATAGTAAAGGAGAGGTCGGTAATCTTAAAAGTGTCATTGAATATACGAGCATTTTGTCTCATATCTGTTCTTCTTGTGTGTGTATGTATGTGCATTGTAAGAGTGACCAGTGATCACACTGGACCGTTGCCACCAGGTAAATTGCCTAATTGCAACGAAGTATGTAAATAAATAATAAATAAATCAGGAAACCAAGTATTTGAGTAAACTCTTAATGTTAAATCATTATTCAGGTTTTACACATAAGAAAACATGAAGAACTAAACTCAGGATAACGTCAATTTGACGACAGAAAAGAAAATTTCTCTGAGCTATAAAGTTTTGCCGTAAAAGTTGCCATAGCTCTTTAACTTAATGTAATTTAAGTGAGTGAGGACCGAAGAGTGTGAAATAACTTTTATAAGGTGACAAGCTAACCCAATATCATTCGCGATGGTGTGCAAACGAATATTTTTGCCAATTTGATGAGATTTTTAATAATAAAAAATACGATCAACTTTCATTACCAAAAATTGACATTCATTAATATTTGCTTTGAATTAAGTTGAAAATCACTAGCGTTAAAATATGAAAATATAAAGTTACATTAATAGCGACAGAATATTAGATTATCGTCCTGTTAGGTACAGCACAACTGTAGCACTTTGGTTCGCAGGAAACCCAGTCACAAGCAGAATTCAGCCCGACGGAATTTCAAAAAACGGAGGAACCAGGTGGGACATGGGCGGCAAGGGTCGTTAATGAAGAAAGTGGAAAATATGGAAGACGAATGAATTCCTCAGTGCGGAACTTTTCCAGAAACTGAAACACCGGGTACTCCTCACGAAAATGTAGCCGAAGAAATGAACTCATTAAGACAATACAGAAAAGCAAAGTTGAAACTTTCATTATTGACCTCAGATTGGAGATGACAAAATCGATGCACTAAGTTTCCCCAGAATTTTTGTCCTCGGCATTCGAGCAAGGTACACCATTTGACACTGGGGTGTTTAACTAGTGGTGCCAGAGACATGGGGTCCCGCATGCCGTAGCTAATATTTTTGTACAGCTCCGAGCCAGTGAACACCCTTTTTTTTAACAAGTTATACAAAAAAATATGCATTTGAAATAGTTAATTTTTTATAGCAGCATTTATATGGATTATCTAAAAAGAATATGTTTTAATAATTGAGTTTACAGAAAACAAGCGCACACTTTTTAATATTGACGCCAAATATTTTGCTTCCCCTTCTTCGTAAAGGTCTAGCTACGCCATTGCATGACAAACACTCTTCTATCTTCTTCCATTCTGGGACGATGGCCTCAATCTGCAGTGCTTTTGCCCGGGCCAACTAGCTAGATGGCGTTCGATTGTAAAAAGAAGCCGTTTTGAATTCCCAAAACAAAACCCCTTAAATTGAAAATTCGTAACATACTCGAGCTCAGGTCATCTGTTTTGTTCACGACTTCCCTGACGCCGTGAATGATGTCATATTTCAGAACAAGGTGCCCATGCGGTGAAAATATGGAAAACGACGTTTGCCGAGAGGAGGGAAAGGCTCTTTCTCATCCGGGCGAGAGGAGACGAGGGTGCGGCGTGTGGTCAACAGTTTCTTCTTGGTGCACGAGGGGCGAGGGAGAGAGGAGGGTGCGAAGAGGGTGGGGGTGTGTGGGTGTGAGAGGGGAAGCACTCGAGAGAGTGACTGGAATGCAGGAGGGTGGGAGAGGAAGAGTGTGTGATTTTCCAAAAAAAATAAAAGAAGCGATGGAAGAAGCGGCGCATGGGAGAAGAACACGAGGCGTTTGAGGACGGGAGTGCGCCTCCAGAGATAAGAGGGGGTGGGGGTCGCCCGACACCCCCGTCCCCAGGGCGCCATCTCCCTCCACGGTTGACCCCTGTGCGGGGGACGGCGGGGCTTCCTTTCGCCCCAACAAACAACCAGCCCCCTTCCACCGAAATCCTACCACCACTCCCTCTCCACCACCTCGCATACGTGCAGACATTTACGCCCCACCCCCCTCCACACACACTCACAAACACACCCCCACCGGCCCTTCTCCCACCTCAATCTTTTCTCGAGCCCGGTCTCTCCCCACACACCCAACCCTGCACTCGTCCCTTCCACCCCCTTCACCTTCTCCAGCCAACCTCTCCCGTGACGTCAAACTACTGCCCTTGACCCGCCCGTCCTCCCTCCTCCTCCTCTTCTCTTGCAAATACCCTCCCTACTTCCTCCAACCCCTCCCTCGCGACCCCCGTCACCAATTACAGACTCCCCCCCGTTAACCCCACCCCGCCCTCCGTTCCATCGCTCTTCTCCTCGCATCTGCATTTTACAACTTTCCCGAGCCTTCCTTCTTTCCAGCGGAGACTCCCAACCCCACCCCTTTCGCACGCACGCATTAAAACCCCCTTCTCCAACCCAATTCCCACCCTCTCCTCTGCCCACCCCGCCCCAACAGGACCGCGCCTTTAAATATCCACCACCACCCCTTCCCCCCACCGAGACACCAACTCTCGTCGTGGGTGGCTACCTCGGGGGATGCCGCTCCTCGCCGCTTTATTATTTCTGTCGCAAGGGCCGGACAACCTCTGCCCTTGTTACCATTTTTCTCCTTTTGCCTCCACTTAGGCGTGCGTCGCATCCCTCGGCACTCTGCTGCGCCACGACGAGGGCGAATCAGTGGCCCTCCTTTGGCCCCCGAGGTCCCGCGTCCACGGCCACGGCGCAGGACCTCGGGGGCCAAAGAACCTCGTCGAGATTTTAAACTAGACTCGGACCGTAAGAAGCTAAGGGTTCTTTCGATCATTTTATCAAATATTTTCTCTTTATGTAAAAGGGCACTAACTTCTCAATGTTATCTCTCCATTTCCCCCTGTGCATGGAAGTTCTCTCTCTCCCTTTGAATGCAAACATTAAGACACCGAGTTCAAACTTGCATTGAATTCGAATGCTGTCGCCAAGTCTACTAAATACAGTAAGGGGACAACTATCTGCACATCATGGGAATCAGAGCTAAAAATGTGGAGATAATATAATGTATTCAGCAAAATAATTATTATGAAAAAATTGAACAGATAAATATAAAAGTGATTTATCCAATTCTAAGGCCCTGTTATAAAATAAATTCTTGCATTAATGGAAAAATAGGCTTCGTGGTTAAATAGGGTATACTAATTTCGAGTCGATAAAAAAATGTGTTGCAGTGCGTGCGTGATAATTATTATGTTTAAAAAAATGGTGTATTATAGAGAAGAAATAAAATTTTAGAGTAAATGTTTTTAATGAGGATAGAGGAAAGAATTATGTGATGAAAAATATTAAGCCATCCAGAGAAATACTTTTACTTTTTTGTAATTATAACTAATTTTGGATTTGGTTTTAGCCATTATAAAGATATACTACGCATGTACTTATTTGTCAGTTTCCTTCAATGAAGAATAGAAGAAACAAAGAAACGATGGCAAAGTCAATAGTTCTCCCTAGTAATGTTTCATCAAAGATGTAATACATATTAATTGTCAGTCAAAATCCCGAGTGATTATGAGGGTGGTCCCAGAAGTACCCAACCCCACAAAGAAAGCACAAACATTTTGGAAAAAAATGTATTTATTTTTCAACATAATCTCCTTTCATTTCTATGCATTTGTCCCAGCGATTGTTCCATACCCAATATAATAAGAAGTCTTCCTCACGGTTAACGGTCTTTCTTCGCGGTTAGAAAATATTTGATCAGCGAACAGAAAATAATCCGAGGATGCTAAATTTGGCGAAAAGAATGCATGAGGTAGCAATTCAAACTTTAATTCAGGAATTTAGGACAATGTAATAACGGATTTGTTAGCTGGTGCATTGTCTTGATTAAACAACACTTTCTTCTTGACCAAATGAGGCCTCTTTTGCTCGATATCTTCGCTCAAACGTTTCAATATGTTTGCATAATGCTCGCCGTTGATAGTTTTTCCTTTTTCAAGATAGTCAATGAAAATTATCCCACGCGCATCCCAAAAAACTGACACCATTACCTTGCCTGCAGATGAAACGGTATTTGCCTTCTTCGGAGACGGTTCTCCCTTTTGAATCATTTTGTTTTGATTGTTCTTTGGTCTCGGGTCTGAGATAATGGACCCATATTTTATCAATGAATATGAAACGGCGATAAAAATCTGCGTTGTTGCTGTGAAACTTTGCTAAAAACTCAATTGAAACCTCTCTAAGACATTGGTTATGTTCCACACAGCTTTCTAATGTCCAAATTTTCAGTTAATATACGAGGAGTATTCTTAAAGTAAGTACCGTTTGCTTATATTTAAATATTGGCGTTTCAGAACACAGTTTTGCTCCTGCAGCGCCATCTACTGATTCATTGAGAAGCTATACCAGCATTTGTTTTGTTTCAGAAGTCGTTTGATTGTCCCTACATGCAAACAACAATGACCGCGACAATCCTTGATCCCGCCAGCTGTGAAGTGCCTTCTGTCATACGATTCTTGTATGCAAAAGGATTGTCGGCTGCTGAAATTCATCGGGAATTATGCCTAGTTTATAAACCTACAGTTATGAGTGAAGGAAAGGTTAGACAATGGTGCTGTGATTTTAAAAATGGACGAACAAATGTCCATGACGAAGAGCGAAGTGGTAGGCCAGTATTCTGACCAATGAAATTGTTTCGCAAGTGGAACAAAAACTGCGATGTGATCGTCGATTGACAATTAATGGCCTGGATGAACAATTTCCACAACTTGGACGCACTACTGTTTACAATATTGTTACGGAAAACCTCGGATACCACACATTGCGTGCAAGGTGGGTACCGTAAATGTTCACCGACCACCACAAAGAGCAAAGAATGTCCAGTGGACGAGTTTTTAGGTCGTTGGGATCTCTTTAAACCACCCACCGTGCAGTCCTGACCTTACACCGAGCGACTACTTCCTCTTCTTGCACTTGAAACAGTGGTTCGGTGGACAACGTTTCGAAACCGAAGAGCAACTCAAGAATGGCGTTGTCGATTGGTTCAACTCTCAGGCGGCGAGTTTCTATGCAGAGGGTGCAGCGGTACGAAAAATGCTTAGAAGTGAACGGCGATTATGTAGATAAGTGAAGTAGGTCTGTAGCTAACTAAAAGTGCCATTAAAATGTGTTTCATATGAGTATATTTTTTCCTGTAACCAAACGGGCCTTACTTTATGAACACGCCTCGTACAATGCGCCGCACTTTTTGAAATTCCTACTATGTCTGCTAGCTCGCGTACTTTCAGTCGACGATCGTCCAGTATTACTTAGTGGATTTAATTCACCGTTTCTGGAGTCGTGACCTCATTTGGTCGACCATTGCGATGCTTGTCTCGACAACTCGTACGGCCTCATTTAAACTCTGCTTCCAAATATTTTACTGTTGCAAACGAAGGAGCAGACTCACACAGAGTAAGATCCAGTTCATCTTTTGTATTGATAGGGCTGAGGTCTTTGAAATAAAAGAATTGAATCACATAACAGTGACTAATTTTCTCCATTTTCAGAAATTCGCTAAAAACAATCACTATTGATGGCTGCCAAACAAATACTAAACAACGTAGTCTCTTCAACCAAAAACATATGCTTTATAGATTGCGTATTTTTTGATACAATGACTTTCCAAACGGCTACCACCATCTTTAGGTCATGCCGGGTACTTAATGGACCACCATCGTACTTACCCTATTGATTATTCTTCTTTTAACCTCCTTCGGCAATTATTTTGTTGATCTGGTCTAACTGATTGTGGTTTCATAGCCACTGCAATGTGCCACACCACACCAAGGTGTTTTACGGAATTATATGGTGCTGCACCAGTTTAAAACCTTTTAAAAAAGTATTCTTGTAAACATTTTGGTATACGAAAATAGAAATGTTTTCAAAACCGATTTCTCCCCTCCAGCATTATAATGTTTGTACGCTAAATCAATCAATTTAAAATAGCGCCTTATTTGCTGATAATATAGAAAGGCATTGTGGAAATATTCATCCAACCTATTCTTTAAAAAACTAAATATTTACCGACGAGGGCGGTACGTACGAAAGATTGCTGCATGCAGACCGGTCAAATATTTCTTGACATGATGGAGGGGCGGTCATGGTAACCAGATTTTCTTTTGTATGCTTTTTCTCTTTAACCGTTCGGATGTACCATCGTCCAAGAGATATTTCATGAATTGCAGTCGCCAAGTGAACCCCGGCCATTTTTTTCCAAGAGTGACCGTTTGCGGGAGGGTGAATCAAGTGGAGGCATTTTCACGGAATAGCAAAACGAACGAATGCAGAGGAGGAGGTGCAGGGGGAACGAGAAGATACACCTCCGGCGTTTGGCGCGTCTGAGGCAACTCCCCCGAAGCCGGAAGGAAAGGGAATCGCGGTGGGGAAGAAGGAAGTGTGTGAGGAAAAAGGGATTTGCGAAGGAGAGTGCTAGAGGAGTGACCCAGAAAAGCACTTCTCTCTGAGCGATCCACCCACCGACCCCCCTCCCCCCGAACCCTGGGCGTCGTCCATCCACCCCACGTACAAAGCCCCCCCTTCCGTTGAATGCATCTCCCGCACTTTTTCCCAATGTAAAAAAACCTCGCAGCCACCGCTCACGTTACACAAGCGAGTCACGCGCAGGAAATACCTTTTGATTGCCATAAAAGAGAGCAATTTCCCCCGTAATATCTTTCCTAGAAGAAGGTCAAAGGTGGAAGAAGAACGACTATCGAGGAAAGTGCGCCTGGAGTGAGTTTCATTGAAGTATTTGTAAGGAAGGAAATTGGAGGAGAGGAGATTGAATAATGAACGGAAAGCCGAGAAATAGATACCACAAGAAATATACGAGGGCGATAAGAAAAATCGGATTACATTACACTAACTGCTAATGATTTTAGCGGACATGGCGAATGGAGCCCCAGTTACTTCCTTTCACTATTTAATCAAATTCAGCTACGAAGATCAATTGCAAATCTTAAAGTATTAATACAGTTACATATAAATATATATATATATATATATATATATATATATATATATATATATATATATATATATATATATATATATACTCATTCACATGGTAATAGATATAAGGATAAGGGATAGGAACAGATATGCAATAAGAATGCAGGAGAGGTGGGGAAGGAGGAATTGATAAGATCACGAGTGTAAAAATATTTCCTTGACCGGGACATGAGCCAAGGATTTTTCGACTTCCCGGCCGGATGTTCTAACCACAATGAGCTATCGAGGAAACGTAAAATATACTGAAATATTCGGGGCTTATGCAAGCAAGTTCCCCAAAACTTTGTCCAACAAACGGTGTTAGGGAGCTGTTTTACTCACCAAAGGAAAAATACACGACACATACAAGAGGAAAGACAGTAGGTAAGCACTCATACACTGTCATAAAGTATAGGAACAGTGAGTTTCGTGGCACGCATAGCCAGAAGAAAGAGACGAGCCACGTTGGCCAAATACGCATGAAAACTCGGCATAGAGCGAACAAATATTCATTCACATCGAAGGAGATAAAAAAAGGGATAGGAGCACGCATAAAGGATACACAAAAATACGTAACACATTGTGTTTGAAGAGTTCCCACTCGACCATATAGAAGGATCATATTCTCTGAAAACGGAACCAAATGCAGACAAGTGTTATTAACGTACCGGTCACGCTTTGGGCAGCAAGTGATGATTGAGTTAAAGTTAAACACCTCCAATGTTCAGTAACCAAGAATAGAATGGGGGTACACCGCTGAAAAATAACATCGGTTATGAAGTTAAATTTAAATATGTAAGGCCGCGAATCATATTGCATCAATTAGAGAAAGCGAAAAGTTTGTTTTAGAAGATATTGAGGATAGCAATAAAAATGAATTAGGAGAATATTATCGCATTATGGTATCGTATTTAAGAGACGTATAGGGCAGATGAATATATGTAGACGTAAGATTCAAGACTTTGATGTAGATGGTGTCGTAATATGATTGAGGGGAGCCTTTGAGCTAAGCAGACACAAGACGTTGTAAGACAGACATACGACAAGAGATTCACTTGAAGATGCATGGAAAATAAGCTGAATACCAGGTGTGTTCAAAAAATAATGAGAATTTTAATTTTTCGGAAAATAATATTCATTTATTCTTATACATTGATGTTGTCACCTTCAAAGTAGTTCCCATTGGAGATTATGCACTTGTGC
This sequence comes from Hetaerina titia, assembly GCA_037158775.1. Lineage (NCBI taxonomy): Eukaryota > Metazoa > Arthropoda > Insecta > Odonata > Calopterygidae > Hetaerina > Hetaerina titia. The sequence goes on from CM073769.1 coordinate 141,117,477, forward strand.
CAGCATTTCTTCCAATCCCCAAAACACTTCTCAAACTCGATCTGTGAGATAGCCTTTAGTTCTTTCAGCGATGCGCTTTTAATGTCATCTACGGCTGTAAACGACGGCCCTTCTTAGGTTCCCTTAATTTTTGGAAATAGGAAAAAGTCACATATCTGGTGAATATGGAGGCTAGGGAATCATTACAGTATTTTTTTTGGCCAAAAATTCACGAACAAGCAATGATGTGTGAGCTGGTGTATTATCGTGGTGCAAAAGCCATGGATTGTTTTTCCACAAATCCGGGCGTTTTTTTCAGATTGCCTTATGCAAACAACGTTGAACTTGTAGGTAGTACTTCTTACTGACCGTTTGACCTGGCGGCAGGAATTCATGATGCACTATGCCATTAAAATCGAAGAACACAGTGAGCACAACCTTCACGTTCGACCGCACTTGTCGAGCCTTTTTCGGTCTTGGCGGGCTAGAATGCCTCCGCTGGGATGATTGAGCCTTAGTTTCAACGTCATATCCATAAACCCATGTTTCGTCACGACTGTTATAATACGTTTCAGTAATTCTGCATCGTCGTTTACTTCATTTAGTGACTCCTGAGCAACTTCCATTCGCCGCTGTTTTTGTTCAAAATTCAACAATTTTGGAACGAATTTTGCTGTCATGCGTTTCATACCAAAAAAATTGAAAAAAATGTCATTTGTATTTCACTTTTTCCACTTTTTCATCGATCGTTGATGTTCTGGGGCGTCCAGGGCATTCGTCTTCATCTTCAATATCTTCACGGCCTTTTTTGAAACGCTTATACCACTCGTAAACTCTTGATTTACTCATAGCAGACTCACAATAGACTTTTGTTAACATTTCACACACTTTGTTGCACTTAATTTCATTTCTTACGCAACATTTGATACCAATTCTTTGATCCATTTCTTTAAACAAACCAAAATCACCGAGCTCATAAAACACGTATAATCTTAGTGGCTGTCACGGACAAAGTCCACAATGAAAACAGCTGAAAGTTTTATCATACTCCAGGGGCATGTATACCAACATAATAAAAAAAGTTTGACAATCGCACTCTTCAAGCCCGCGAAATAAAAAAATTCTCGTTATGTTTTGATTACACCTCGTACCTAATAAAATAATGAAAATAAGATTTATATGGAGAGAATATAAATTGATGAAGGAAATCTTAAGTCGGGATAAGTAGATGGGTGAGATATTATAAGGAGCATTAAATAATGCCGGTTATGGTGTAAAGGAATGGGTCGTATGTACCGCATGAAGAGAATTGGTAACCAGCTGTGGAAAGAAAGAGAGGGTTGGTTAAATCAAAGGAATGCAGCATTTTTCAAAGTGTAAAAATCATTCGCCTAGACCGACATCTCAGGATCTCAGTCAAGGCGAATGATTTTCACACTCTGAAATTGTTGCATTAAAATGCATATTAGCGTCCGTCCGAAAGTTACTGTTGTGGCGTCTCCCGCAGTTTCTTGAAATTAATCAAAGGAATTTAGATCGAGTAAAATCATTAAAAATTCAAAATGGATAAGTTAAATCATATTGAGGATAGCAGGGTCTTTCCTCATACAAGTAGACTACATCTAATTATATACACAGAAAGACGGAAATTAAAAATATCTAGTAGTGAAAAATAACCGTAAATATAAAATAGACAAATGTATGCATATGACCAGTGATTATTAAAGCAATAACAATAATAACCTCATTGATCTAAAAGAAGCATTAATTCAATAAAATATCCAGAATACCTTAAAGTGTCATCCTTCAAAAATTTCCTTAGTAGATTTAGTCAACCGCAGAACTTACGCTGGATATTTATTGTCTTTTATCAAAGTTCTTTTGAAAAATAACCCAAAGTGATAAAATTGCTTAAGATAAAATGAAAGATGTTCTAAATTCTCCAGGTTTATTTTTTATGTGCGCGCGGACCGTATAAAAATACGATCCTGCATTGATTTTGGGTCACTTCTCAATAACTCTTCTGACATACATTGCTACTGTTTTTCTTGTTTCCAATGAGATGAAATCGATTTTCTTCTTTCTCTTCTTTAAAACTCCTTTTCTTACCTCCCCCATTTTTCTGTTTTATTAGCATGACTTTCCATGCCCTCGTTATTTCACTGTTTAAGTTAAAAAATGTGAAGACATACCTTTCTCATTCAATTTAATATTGCGGATTTAAAAAAATTAAATCGGTAATTTATTTTTAAATTTTTAATTTACGGATTTAATTATGAAGTTAGGTGGACGATGCTTAATAGATTCCCAGTGCCTGGTTATCTCCTGAGTATTTTACTGTACCTCTTTTTCCGCCACGAGTACGCAGAGAGGCTCCTTCCGCACAATTTCTACGGCCTCTTCGACTCTTTTATGCATTTTCTTTCCATCGTTACGTCTCTCCAAATACATTTCCCATCTATTCAGTCTAACTACATCTCCGGTAGGAATTTCCCTGCATTTCCATTAACGATATTTCCCTCACGCATGCTCTCCTTAAAAAGGTACTCTATAAATTTTTTTCCCCGTTCCAAATTTTTTACCTCGAAATATTTTATGCATCATTTCTCCAAATAGGTTATTCATGCTCTTTTCACTCTGTATCTCTACCCGAATATCTTTCCAATTTTTGGATTAGCCATAAGTTTAGAATTTACAATGATGTATTCATCCTGAAAATCCTCAAGCCTTATTAATAATGAATTTTCTACATAAATAGTTTCGAAAGAGTGTGTTTCACTCAGGTATATTCTAAGAACTCAAACGAATTCAGCAACACTTCTCATCCTTCTATTTGTTAACCTAAGTAATATATTCATTCTGTATTTTCATCCTGATTCATCCTTCAATGATTCATTCGTTTTCAAAGAATAAATTTCCTACTCTTTTCACATATATTAATAACTTTGACGAATCCGCTTACAGTTTTCAACTCGTCGTCACCGCAATGTATTGCAGAGATGTACAAGTTTTACCATTAGGAAGGGGTTGTTCTCTTCGTCATTTCAACTTTCTCGTTGTATCGCAGGGATCTTCCCTCTCATTTCAGTACTCTTTCTCGGCGTTAAACCTCACTCCCAACATTTCCATTTCTGGATTCTGCATTAATTATCCGACACTGCCGCTCCAAAAGTTTTCACTTGTCGCCATTTCATTCCACTTAAGTTTAGAACTTAGGGGAAAGGAATAGAGTCATAGGGAGCCAATTAGCCTCTAATAGGGGTCGGTGATATAGCTGAGTAGGTCATTTCTCCGAGTCCTTTAATTAATGAGGATAGGTGAGAAACTAACCAGATCCACGAGCAAAATTCCATCCACACCCCGACCCCATTAGTCTCGCTCAAAATATAACGACGCGTCACTCGCAAAAGTTTCTGCGGCTGAAAGCACGATGAAGGGGTGCGGGGGTAGAAATAATTAATTATTGATATGCAAATCCATCGCGAGACGTCTCTTTAAAATTGAAATTATGGATGAGGAGAAAACGATACGGTTTAAAGAGTCCCAAATACCCAAGCAGAACACTTTCTTCCTGCGAGAAAAATGGAGGGAAGAGGTGTAAGAAATATTGAGGAGTGAAGAAGGAGAGCAAAGAGAGTCCGGAGGCAACTATAAGGTTGGCCGCTTGGAAGAATATAACGAGGAATGGGTGAATGGAGAGAGAGAAAGGGAGAGCTGAGGGCGATCCGTAGGACGAGATAGGATGAGAGGGAATCAGGGTCGGTGGCAAAAAGACGGCCGCGTTGCACAAGTTGGAAAAGTAGCGAGGCACACGAGAGTCAACAAAAAAAAGGTAGCCCAATGAAGGAGATAAAGGAAGCATTTGGGAGGGAGGAAACAGAGGCAGGGGAGATGAGAAGGGAGAAAGTCAAAGAGGAAGAGGGGATGTATCGAGAGAGGAAAGGAAGGTAGGAAGATGAAATGAGAAAAGAGCGGCAGTTGTTTTTTTGGGAGGCGACCGACAGCTAAGGCCATTTGCGCCATTAACGATGGACAGGAAAGGATGAAGGGTGGAGAGCAGCCCGGCATTAGGCTACTCTTGTCGAAAGCCGCCAAGAGGCCCGCAGCGTAACGTCCCATCCGACGGACGTCATACTCACTCAAAGGGGACACCGCAAAGCACCTCAAGTAGGGATCGAGATACCACCGAAAAATAGCTGCAGCTTCCGGGATTCGAACTCGGGCCCTTTCGGTGGGAAGCCTGTACGTTATCCATCCGCACCATCCCGATCCCCAATGAGAAAGGAGAGATGGAGAGAAGAAGGAGAGAGAAATTGTTTTCCCGTTCCTTCTGGTATGTGTGGTTTCTGGACGATCTACTCGTCGCACACATCCATAGGGATAAGAAAGCGGAAGGAGTAGCTGGAAGGGTGAGGGGGAGAAGAGGTCAAACGTCGTTGCGGGGGTGCACTACTGGGAGGTTGAGAGGGAGGGTCGGACGAGGGGGGCAGGAGGAGGGAGGGTCGGCGGTTACGGCGGTGAGGGAAAGGTTCGGGCAATGAAGTTTTCGAGCGAGAGGGGGCAGACGAGGGGTGGGCGGAATTGAAGAGGGAGAGGCGCCGGTCAGAGTGGGTGGTCGAGGCTCACAGGTGTGGGAGAGGCAGAGAGATGAGGCGATGGCCAAGGGGTCTTATGAGAGAGGAAGGAAGGATGGGCCTTGATAAATAACCTTCTCTCCATCTTCCTCATTAATCCCTGACGAAACTTTGCCTCGTTGTCGAGGGAATCCTCTCCGCCCCTCCCCCTCTCTCCTCCCCACCCCCGTCTTTCTCCTGCCCGAACCCCAAATTCACCGAAGCCGCGATAACCCGCCTTCCCCAGCAACCCCTCCCCACCACTCCCACAACCACCCCCCTCGCCAAGGACCCTTCCCGTGGGCCATTTCCCGCACTTCACATCCTGCCCCTTCATATCTCCCTGCCGATCCCACCCACCGCCACACCTCACTCGGAACCGCCAAAGCCTCGCCCTTCGCAAAAACGGAATAAGGACGCCCGCCTATCGCGTAATGCCATTTGGAGGCCCGCCCGCGCGAAAGTCCCTCGACCCTCGGGCACGAATGACGTGGCCCTCGCAAAGGGAAAGCGGTCGCCACATACCCATAGGGTCTCCGACGCAGTGCTTGCGTGCAACGAAACGTGCCCCCGCTCCCGTCCCCTCACCCAATCCACCATTCCCTGGCACCTCTCTAAATGTGCCCGTGTCCATTTTAAGGACACGAACATTTACGATATGCAATTACAATGATTGTAACTTCAGACTCTTCTATTGTCGGAACGAAGGTTTTTACATAGTCCATGAGAGCCCCTGTGGAGAACGTGTTCAATTTATTTCGGTTTCAGACGACTTATCTTCAAGGACACAGCTCAAGGGAGAGTCAATCGTGCAGCAATTCTAGTATTCACTGAGAGCGGGCAAGGCCAGGAGAAAGTGTGCTGTTACTTCTCGCACAATAAATGTTCGCCTTCTCCCAAACTAACATCTAAGAGAGAGAGGGAGGGGGTTCATATTGTGGAAAATAGTCGTGAAAATTGGGGCAAAGACAAGAAAAAATCTTGCTGAAAATATTGGCATTACAATATTAATTTTTCACGTGTAGCAACTAAACATGTTTGTTAATAAATAATAATGCTAATAAATGTTCATTACTTTACGATAATTACCACACCCCCTAATCTACCAGGAGTAATCAAGCCTTAAATTTGAATGCATTGATAACCACAATGACACAACTTAACTTGATGAATATTAGACCGTTATAAGTATGGCGTAAGTCAGGGTTTTTAACGTAGCCTTTTGCATTATTCAAAGAGCAAAATTCCGAGAAGTTTATTATTTTAATCTTTCATCACTTAACTTTTTCGGCAGTTGTATTTATACTATATACATGCATACATATATATGTATATGTGTTAATATATGTATATGTGTAAATATATGTATACATACATATATATGTGTATATATGCATATATTGTCTTATATATATACTTGAATATATATATACATGGATGGATATGTATATGTCCATTGTATGAATAAAACTTGGACAAAAACAAACAATATAAGAACACATAAAAAGAACACACGTAATTTCTCAATAATTTTGACGGAATTTAGCTCCGACGGAGAAAAATTCGTCGGTATACTATATTGTTTGTTGCTGTCCAAGTTTTTTTATTCGACACTTCCGTGATACTTCGACGAAATCATATATATATATATATATATATATATATATATATATATATATATATATATATATTCATTCAAACAGAAATAGGTATAAGGAAAGGGGATAGGAAAACACATAATAGGCGAAGACAGGACATGTGGGGAAGGCGGTTTTTGAGCAGATCACGAAAGTAAAAATATTTCCCTATCCGGGATTTGAACCACGGACCTTCCACTTTCCGGGCGGATGCTCTACCAGTTGAGCTAATAGGGAAACCTGATTTACCTTGAGATCTGCGATCTTATAAAGCGCCAAAGTGCTCCGATACATATTGCCCGAGAGATGGCGTTATGGAGCTGTTTCACCCACCAAAGGAGAAATGGACGGGACACAAGAAGGGGAAAGGATAGTAGAAAAGCATTCATACGATATTATAAAGGATAGGAACGGTGCGTTTCATGGCACGCATAGCCAGAAGAAGAGACGAGCCATATTGGCCAAACACATATTCAAACTTGAAAATCCCGCCATACGGCGCACAAATATTCATTCAAACAGAAATAGGTATAAGGAAAGGGGATAGGAAAACACATAATAGGCGAAGACAGGACATGTGGGGAAGGCGGTTTTTGAGCAGATCACGAAAGTAAAAATATTTCCCTATCCGGGATTTGAACCACGGACCTTCCACTTTCCGGGCGGATGCTCTACCAGTTGAGCTAATAGGGAAACCTGATTTACCTTGAGATCTGCGATCTTATAAAGCGCCAAAGTGCTCCGATACATATTGCCCGAGAGATGGCGTTATGGAGCTGTTTCACCCACCAAAGGATGTTCAAAGTTCACCATCTCTCGGGCAATATGTATCGGAGCACTTTGGCGCTTTATAAGATCGCAGATCTCAAGGTAAATCAGGTTTCCCTATTAGCTCAACTGGTAGAGCATCCGCCCGGAAAGTGGAAGGTCCGTGGTTCAAATCCCGGATAGGGGAATATTTTTACTTTCGTGATCTTCTCAAAAACCGCCTTCCCCACATGTCCTGTCTTCGCCTATTATGTGTTTTCCTATCCCCTTTCCTTATACCTATTTCTGTTTGAATGAATATTTGTGCGCCGTATGGCGGGATTTTCAAGTTTGAATATATATATATATATATATATATATATATATATATATATATGTATATATATATGTATGTATGTATGTATGTATATATATGAAAAATGTATGTATATATGTATGTATAAATGAAAAATAGTATGTATCGACGGCGCCGCCGTCGATACATACTATTTTTCCTTTATTTTCCTGTGCGTTGAATATTTTGTATCCGTGTGTTTGTGAGTTTATATGTATCATGTAAATGGACTAGTCGACACAAACGCAGAAACACATCAAAGAGGGACTCACTGGGTCTCGAATTTTCGGTGGTGCAGCCACCTTTCTCAAGAGAAGATAAGAACAGAACTAACTCTATAGTTTCAGCCTTAACTTTGTGGAAGTTCATTTTAATAAATGAAAAAGAAAAACTTTGTTTCAATCCACCACTTTAAAGTGGTGGATTGAAACAAATATATATATTATATATATTGTATATATATATATATATATATATATACACCGTATATATATATATATATGGTGTACGGAAAATGTAAAAAAAACAACAGCATCGTGGTAATTTTAGCAGAAGGGAAAGAAATGGTACACAAAATTTATTCGAGGTATATATATATATATATAAATATTGCCGTTGGACTCATTAAAGTAAAGAGTTATGGAGATTTGCCTTTCTTGCCACTTAACACTACAATTTGACCCTATAATCTCTGATGCCTCGGTTATAGGACTTTTAATTTCTAGTCACTAAGATCACTACCCCGCACGATTTTATTACTTTTATTCATAATTATTAGGAAATTCGAACATCAGGAAAGTTATAAAATGTGGGTTGCCTTTCGTCATAATTTCGCAAACTTTTTTTCTCGAGATTCTTCGAGCCACATGCTAAAATCTTCTTTTCTCACAATAAGAAAACGGAACCTTAAAAGACAATCTTTGCTGACATATGTTTTGGCGAGACATTTTATTGTACCCGGTCAATTGGCTGACTTTTTAAAACCATTTTGAATATTAATTGCTGGAATTTTTTTAAACCGAAGATTAAAAGTTATGCAGAGCAGATAATGAGTCATATGTTTTTTTATTAGTCCCCCATCGAGAATAATTTCAACTTCTTTTTGAAAACAAAAGTATCCATGTTAAGATACCTGTAAAACACATTTAATAACATATTTTGCCGGTTTACACTTCTCATTTCAGCACCAACCTATTATCCCTTCCGTTTTACTGTATGTGGATTTTTACAACAAATGTCAAACTCAAAGTTATGTCAAAAAATTCAGATTCCAAACAGTTCAATATTTTACATTCGTCACTTAATGTCACTTTTTATTTCGAGTTTTTTTCACAAGTAGTTTGGCTGAAATTTCTAATTTTGGCGAACACAAGTAATTGCATTTACGCACCAAATCAGTACGTGACTAAAATTATCTAATATGGAAACACGTGGAAATCGGGGTACAGTCGGTCAGAAATAAAAACTCTAAATTAGAGTAGATAATTCAAAGTTATGTGAAACTATGAATAAAAACGATAACCTTAAAGAATCATTTTTATGATCCGTATCATTCTCGCCTATTAGTACCGAGCCTTGTAAAACCATGTTCGATACTGCATGGAGCAATTTTCCGTAGCCCCTCTGTTTTCATGGTATGTATGAGTCATAAAAAGACCTTAATGGGCGAAAAAACATTTTTAAACCCCATTATAAACAAATTTAAAATTTCGTTTAGCTGAAGGTAAATCCAAGAGCCATCCCTCGGGCCTCCCTTGGGGGATATTTCTGCCTTTAGTAAATTCAAAAATATATATTACTTCTGCGCTTGAGCTAATTTTGAACACCTGCTGACCGAGCAAGAAATTTTTGCATAAAAGTGAGCATAAAATTAAACACTGTAGGAGTGCAGTTTTTTATCTAAATTAGTGAAATTAATTTAAAATTCATTTGAATTTGATTTTTATTTCAAGGAAAATCTTTTGATTTTAGTCATTTTTCAAAGCGCCCGCCCCATCGAAGGTTTTCTAGATCCGCTGTTTCCGTCGAGTGGCAAGTTTCAATTTTGGACATCTTCTCTTTGAGAAATTCATTTTTCCTAAAATTGGATGAAATATTTCCTTAGTGACAATTTAAAAAAACTTAAGTCAAGAAGAATTTGATTGTATAAGTTACGTTTTCTTCAGTCCCGCTTTTCTTCGTTTTATCCTCATCATCAGGGCAACAATGCGATGGGCTGGTATTTCCATAAATGAAGGGAGATCTCGTGCTGGGCTAAGCGTTGCGACCGTGAAAGAAGCGCTTCGAAGATATAAGAGCTGTTACCTATCAATACGATCGATTATAAAGTTCAAAGAAGTTCAACGAAACAACTCTCACCTAGATTTCTGAAGGGATTATTCAGAGGATTGACACATTCATGGCTTGAATTGGAATATCTCCGGTCAATAGTTGTACACGACATTAAACCAAGCATTTTAGTATTATTAAATACATTTACTTCAATCCAATCTAACTATTATACCTCTCTCTAGCTTGCAAAAAATATCAGGAAGAATAAATTCCTTGCGTCATTTGGTGATTGATATAATTAGGTAAAATAAATAAAGCCTCAAACACCAGTATATTTTTAGAATCAACTAACATACAAAATAATGACATTTAAAAACTTAGCGCAAAAAAGAATACATATTTTCTTGATAAAACCTTTCTATTACAAGATGACTCTGTTACCAACCAATTGACAATGATAACGAATCATACTACACTATCACGGCTTGAGAAGGAATCGAAAAGTACAGAATATGTTTTTTTGCATTGAAATAAAATTATTCAATATGCAGTTTAAGTTTACAAGTGCACTTACTATACTTTGCAAATATTTCTTGCAAGTATAAATATACTTGCACAAAGTATGAAAATTATTTTAAACAACTCAAAAATCGATTTTATAGCCAAAAAATGGTGCCTACCACCGAAAATGGTGATTTGAGAAAACACCTTGTACGAATTCTACAGTATTTTGATGAATTAAAAAATAAATTAACACTACGTGGCAACAATTATGTGTCCAGCAATGAAAGTCCACGCTAGAAAAATCATCAGCAGAGCTGTGCCGAAACTAAGGTATAAATAATTTCCGGTAATCAAAAAGCATCCCTCCCACCACGCGTTTCCAACAATGAAATGAAGTCTGAGAGAGGGGAATTTTCATTTCCAACTCACGAGAGTGCGACTATAATTAGGAAAAGGCATGAAACGAGAGGGTTAAACGGAAGGACGTAGTTCCCATTCCTTTCCCTGAATCGTTAATATCATTCTCCTCCCCTCCATCGGCCGTCGCCGCCGTTGCACTGTCGGTGAAGAGTAATATTAGATCTTTAGAGTCATGAATAATGCACGCAGTGCCCGCTGCCCCTAGGATCGATCCGTCTCGCTTATACCGCGCCCTCGCCGCCATTACTATCCTGACATTCCTTCCTCTGCCCCACCCTCCCTGCCGCCCTCCCCACGGCCATCCCTCCCCGCCCATCCCCCTCAAACCCGGCCAAAAACCCGCGACCCACGAAGAACACCTGCTCCCGCTTAAGCCATTACTCCGGACCCAAGCAATTCCCAGAGCTCTGCCGGACATAATAGCATCCTCCATGTAGATTTAACCTCCTTCCTCATCCGTCGCCGCCTTTTAGCTCCGCACTTCCCTCACTCTCTCCCCCCGAACCACTTCCCTCCTAATTTCCCACTCCACCAATCACCATTTCAACCTTTCCCTCTCACCCCCTCTCTTTTTCCCCTCTTCCTCTCCGTCCCTCTCATTCCAAAACGGTAAATAATCCTAACAATAATATAGCGAGGGCAGAAAAGATGATAAGTCTCGACCTGTGTGACGACGAAGGGGGACCCAAATCAAATAATGGAGTTATGTCGCTCTTCCGCAGTTGGTAATGAGATATTCGTAACTTAAAATCAAAACTCATTAAGATCTCTAAGTGATAGTATACGCGGCAGATATACTGCCAAAGACTGACAATTTTAATGAAAAAATGATGAAATAAAATTTCTTCCGATCTTACGAAAAATGTGCTATGGCCACCAGAGTAAAATACGAATAAGGAAACCAAATTACGCTTGAATTACTTTCCACCTATTTTCAGTGTTAGAAAAAAGGTTTCTTGAAATTTAGATAGGAAAACTAGATCCATCTAATATTATGAAACGCAATGCTCAAAAAAACGGGAATTGGATAAATGTTTCCCCCTGATGTTTCAAGTACACTTTTAAATTAATCACAAATATTCAATAGACAGCCGAATATTTTTAATATGAATGCATTGAATATTGAACTTTACTCGGACTGGTCCTAGTTAAATTGGGTCAGTTGATTTTTACACTTAGTTTAATCTTAAGAAACATTGTTAAAGCACATTGTCATTCGTAACTCTGCGAAAGATACAAATTGTCAAAATAATGACCTATCATCATTAAAAAAAGGTGAAAGAATTAACAATTGAGGAAATGGCTCTCAAATATCCAAAATGATATATATATATATATATATATATATATATATATATATATATATATATATCGATGATGCGGAAGTACTCACGAGAGCAATATAACTTTTGGACGGCACAACATAACACAGAATAAAACAGATAACACGTAAAAGGACACTCACACTGTAGATGATTTAAGCTTTCGGCCTACTCCGAGGCCTTCTTCAGGTCAGACCTGAAGAAGGCCTCGGAGGAGTAGGCCGAAAGCTCAAATCATCTACAGTGTGAGTGTCCTTTTACGTGTTATCTGTTTTATTCTGTGTTATATTGTGCCGTCCAAAAGTTATATATATATATACATATGTATATATTTTATATATAATACTCTCGGAAAGGAATTTAGTATGTCCACCTAGCATACAGGAGTGAACTCAGAGAATTAAGGACGTTTCTGTAGTCCATTTCACTTGATTTGCCTGTTGATGTGTTACCCTATAAATATAAATAAGGGTTTGGTTAACTCAAAACTTATATTTTCAATCGTTTGTGTCATTTACTCTTAAAACATATGGTCAATAGATCCAAAAAAAGTCTTTGTAAATTAATTACAAGACACACATTATATTAATTTACAAAAGGATTTGTAAATTAATGGTACATACTAATAACATTTTTTCTCCATTTCAAGTCACACGTAGGCATTTGTTTGTTTTCTTAAACTAACCAAGAATTTAGAGTGTGATTTCCTCTCCTCACTACTCTTCTCTTCTTACTTCGCGCGAGGAGGCAGCCCACCCGCGCCTTCATAACCCATTAAAAGGCTGTCTATAAGTCATGGCATCCAATATGGAACTTTCTTTTCACAACTTTCCCCCGTCCCGTTGGAGGCCCAAGAAGAGGAGGAGAGGGAGGCGGGGTGGGGTGTTATATCCTCTCTCACCACTTCCTCCACTCCATCGGATGTTTCGCTGAAAGAGAAGTCCTCGTCTCTCTCGAAAGATCGCAAATTTCATCGCACCCTTGGGAAGAATCAAAACTTTTACAAGCCAGAAACTTCAATTCTATGAATACTAAAGGCAATTTTGCTCGAGGACAAGAATTACGAAGGCGCCATCGCATACCGAGAGGCATCGTATCCATGTGAAGCGTGGCGAATAATATTTCATGAGGTTATATTTTAGGGGATCTTAGAGAAATTCTTAACTTCCCCCTGGCAGACCCAATTGTTTATTGAAGATCTCCCTGAATTATATATTTCAGCTTTAACCATTCTGTCTTCTTCAATAAAATGCTATATTTCTCTCTTGCGTCAAGAAAAAAGCATTTTTGAAATACTCTTACTTAGTAGTCGATTCAAAAATTGATCAATCATTCTGACTGGTATTCCTAATAGAGGATGAAAAAATTCCTACATCATCTTATTAATTAAAAATAAATCCCTCTAATTAAATAGAAGTCCATTTAATTAGTGGCAAATTAGTTATCTGTAGACGGCACCGATACTTTCTACACATGAACGACCAGATGACTCAAAATTTTAACATAAACGTACAAAATCAAAAACACAGATGTCAAAGTTTCTCTGAACTCATTATCAATCCCGAGTTCAGCTTAATACAAAAAATATTTATAACGCTTCTAAATTCTGAATGCCGGTTAAAAGCTTCCATTTAAACTTTTTCAAGTAAGTTGTTTCAATGAAAAGTACAGAATCTGGATAGTATTTTTATAAAGGCAACAGATGGAAAAGAGGTAAACCAGTCATGCCCCGATGGAATTCTTAGGTAAAATTTGGAATTTTGGTTCACTAATCTCTGCATAAAAAATTACGAGTACTTGCGAAGTGATCTGTATAGCTCTTCAACTGTGGATTCAGCCATGATATTTCTTCCAATCTCTGTTCAACGATCTTCTCGTAATTAATTTCTAGTCTCCACCCTGCTTTACTCTTTTCCAGAGCGCCTTAAATCATACTGATCGTATAGTGACTCAAAATACCTGAATCGTTTTTCCGCTTCTTCATCCTCTCCATTGACGTGACATCTCCTGAATCAAAGGAATTCTTGACCACACCTGGCCCTTTTTGTTTTCAAAATTCTTTAGCACCGCGTTTTCCCTCTTCCGCTGCTATCATTGACGTTTCATAGTCCCAGGTAATATCCTCTCTATTGATGCTCTTATGGTTCCTTTTCCGACATCCATTCGGAAATCCTTTCTCGGCTTTAGGGTAAGGGATTAAAGTTTTCTGGTTCTATACGTGCGTTTTGGGTGCAGAAAACAGACATAAGATTGCTTGCTGTAATGAACTGAATCGGCAGGTTTGAAACACAAAAATAGGGAGGAATCAAGCACAACAACAGAATTAATGAATTAAGAATCGCAAGATTTTTCCTACACCTTCATCGCAAATGATGGTCCAAAACTACGATGAAGTCGAAGTGCGAAGGAAATATGGTGGAAAGACCCCTCGCATAATATTAAGCATCGCGGTGCAACATCCCCCAGCCCCATGGCACCCCTGCCCACTCCGCCTATTCAAAAACGTGAAATCGGGGAGATAACACTTTATGCGGGGAGCGCCGACAATTGTTCGCACAACTGCAGCTGATGGTGTCACAATGGGAGCCTAGAGTTATGACCTTTCAGAAGGGCGAAAAAAACGCCATGTTTTCGCAGATACAAGGAAAACTAAATGCCCTAAATAAATTACAAACTTGGTTATTCAACAACACAAGATATCTAAAAACAAAAGCTCATTAATGGTGGGAGGCATTTGTAGACCAAGCCAAATATATACACGAAATTTGTATCCCGGTGAGCCAGTAAATTGCGTGCACTGGGGTCTGTGGTCGCACGGTTAATTACGCTTTTTGTCACTTGAATTTTGTTCATGTATCTGATTACCTATCGCTTCATACAGCGTTGCATTAATCTAGACTGGAACATGAGTTGAAGGTACTCTTTGTCCTGGAAACACGACCACGGAAGTAACAAAGCCGCGACAAAAAGTTTTCAATGAAGCATGAAACTGCATGGCTACGCGAATTTATGGGAACACCATATGCGCTTCTTCCCCCTAGCAAGCCATCAACCCACTCATCACAATTGAAAAGGTGTTGCACGTGTGCCAGGATACATAGGGAGCTGATTACTTTGTTACAGTTCACTGCGCACTGTACCATCTACAGAAAAATACAACTAGGAGGGGAAGGATATAAATTCTTTGCCAGAGGCAAAATATTGTAATTTTCAATGCGTTATCCTGTGTCTTAAATACTTCTGTCTGACACCAATTAATATTTTGTCATGAAACCAAATCGCCAACACATAGATTAATAGCGTCTTCTTGCACTTGAAACAGTTGCCAGTTGGACGTTTCGAAACCGAAGGGGAGCTCAAGAACGGCGTTGTCAATTGGTTCAACTCTCAGGCGGCGGCGAGCTTCTGTGCAGAGGGGTTGAAGAAGCTGGTGCAGCGGTACGAAAAATACTTGGAATTGAACGGCGATTATAGAGAGAAGTGAAGTAAGTTTTTCTATAACTAAAAGTTCCAATAAAATGTATTTCCGATGAGTATATTTGTTCCTGTGGCCAACCGACGAACTTTATGCATATGCTTCGTATTCGAGGGTTGGCAGAAAACTAATGCACACATACTTGTAGACCACAAATAAAATGACCTACAGAAACACTCCTGGTGGCATGTGGAAGTAACATTCCCCCTAAATACGCATGCGCATATTTGTGGTCGTTACATTCACCCAGTGTATTTTGAGAAGCGGAAATATGGACACGTATTCTACTTCAATGTCAACGCGAGTTAAACAGCGTGCTGTTATTGACAGCTGCCTTCACCTCATCGTCCGAGGTGTAATGATTACCCTTGAGGTGCCTCCTGAGTTGAGAATTCTGGACTCCGTTTTGAGAGTTGCGAATAACCCCTGCATCTGACTACTTTCCTCTACCTCCGAATAATGTTCTTGGCTTCCAAGAGTGCACCATTCTTCAGAACCAAAATTTTCACCCACAACGTTCACCCCTTTTGGTGCCAATCTCACCCTCCCTCCCAAAGGAACCCTTGATTGCTTTATTACCCAATTTTCTCAATTGAACGGCAAACCAGTATAGAAAATATTATTATCTCCATCGAGAATTCATCCGTTAAGTAAACGTCATTTTTGTTGATATTTAGCTTGACCTCTGCTAATCAAGATGAACACTGAGTTACGCAATGGTATAACATTAGTTACACAAAATACGAAAATATTAATATTTCTTTAGATTCAAAATTAAATTTAGCACACAGGAACTTCCATCACACTCCTTATTCAATACAGAAGACTCGTTATTTGACTCAGACAATTTAGAGAGCGCACCAAAGTGATAAAAATGATAAACTATTTAAGATATTAGACATTTATTGTAAGTTGTGATTGAGTGGGGTTGATTTTCAAAATTTTTGGGCATACATATGATTATGAAAATATAAACAGATATAATTTTGTGCAACAAGATAATTTCAATTAAACACATGGTACATTCTCTTCATTTACTCTAAATTCAAATTTAAATAGATTGGTATAGCTGTTTTTCTATTCTTATAAAATTTCAACTTTTAAATATCCAAGTTCAATACTGTTCATGGCTACTATTGAATTAAGCAGGGCCAGTCTAAAGGTGTCACATAGAGCCAAGCATTATTTAGGATTGCGCATTTCAATTGATCTACCCACTAAACTACCACACCATCCAAATTACACCAACCTTTTTTTATTGCTAGGGATATTTGGCGTCCCTTTTTTAGGGAAACTGTAACTAACCCTGGGAAATATCATCGGAATAGTTACATAGTGGTACCTAAATTATATGAAGTCTTAAAGGCTGCACTGCAGATGGTCAAATACAACTACTAAAAGAAAATGTACCTGGGAGAGCATTCGAGTATATTTTCGCAAACTCATCAATACATATATTCCATTTATTTCTATCATATTATAATTTAATCCAATAAACTTAAATTCAAACGAAATTCGTTTATTTTCCATTGCAGAGAATATGGCTTAAATGCTTGAATTGTCATTTTAACCTAACAAAGGAATACAATATTGAAATTCATGAGTAATTAACCACACAAATACACTGAAAATGTCACATGTTGCTATATGTATCTCTTTGCCCGATCAAATAGGAAACGGATGACCCAGGTTCGTGTGACGCAGTTGAATTCGCAGTCTGACCTTTCCCTCCCATTGTAATCCAATGGAGAGCGGAAATACGAGTCAAAGAATCAGCTCCTCTGTGGCATTAAAGAAAATGATTGCCCCCTCTCGAAAGATGCGCGTCTTGGGTGAATTCCCTCGGGGTTTCTTCGATTTTGGAGAAGGGATGTTATCAAATCGGACACTTTTTAAATTTCTGGAATCAGATTTTACGGTAACGTTTTTCCTTCTCAAATTATATGGCCAAGTCACGAATCGTTGAGTACCTTTCCTTTAGGTTACATAATGTCAACAATGCGTAGTAGTTGTAAACATAATGTAATGATGAGGGTAAGACAATAAGAGAAACTTTGAACTCCCACACACTTTTTTAATGCTCTACGACCTTGATTTGGAAGGTGCGCATCATCTTTTTATTATTATCATTATTTTTTCGCCCTCATCATTAAGCAATTCCACAAAGTTAAGCTTGAAACTGTTAACTTTACAATGCACTGAGACAATCTACGACTTTATCACATTTAAATCTTTTCAAAGGGATCTCATTTTTCCTGTCCATGGGACGGTGCTGAACCACGGCGAACTTGGTCTCCTGCTGTTCCGCAGACCAAGGAACAAAATGTGTTTCACAATAAAAGGGGCATCATGAGAGAGATAATTTATGACCACATTTATCCAGTGTCTTAGCTATAGTAACTCACGTTGACCCTTCGCAAGGATATCAATAAATATGAAGACACTGGAAGAAATTAAAAGCTGCATGAACTACTTATCACGTCCCTGATATTAAGTTGAAAATTATAATGAATCATTTCCACCATCATATATTACCTCATTTCTGAATATGATATCTGGCTAACTAAAATTCTTGTAATGCTCACAAGTTGGCATCAAGAAAAAAAAACCTTGAATATTTTCTTAGACACACCTAATTTAAAAATCATAAGGTCATCGAACAATTTTTTTTCAAAGGTTACTTAAGGAGTACCCAGTAACAATATATAAATCTGTGCGTCAGGGTTGAGCTTACACTTATGACTAATGGCTCGTCATTTTTCTATCGTATTGGATTATCACCAAGCCTAATATTCCAATTTTCTTATGATGCCCATCCTAAGCAAAAGTTACAGCGAAAACCAAAGGTTACCAGAGCCACTGGGACGGCAAACATTAAGTGACATTGCACAAGACAGCTATGAGTGAGTGAGAGACAAGAGTGAGCTCTGAGATATCTAAGCACAATTAAATAATCAGTGACATTTTCATAATGCATTTAAATTATGCAATAGTTGTAAACGTATACCATAAACATTGTAATCAACCCGTAGGCCGGTTTAGTAGATAATCGCAGAGTTCACCCAGTCTAATGGGGCGTGCTAAATCCGACGGCGCGTGAAATTCACACATCAGGGTAGGGGGGCCAGTTCCTTTCCCTGTGCCGGTTATGGTTTTCCAGGAAGATCTGGTACCAGAAAAATCAACTAGCCTGGGTGGAGCTGTAGGTGCCCAAAGTGCCTTACCCGGGAATCGAACAAGGGACCCTCCGGACAGTAGTCCAACGCTCTACCCTCTACCTACTACCACTACCCTACTACTACGGACTACCGCGACCCACTAAACGAAAACAAATAATTAATATCATGTAGTGATTGAGTGGGTGCACTTTTCAGTGGCCTTTTGCCCCAAATAGCTGTGCCTCACTTTATACACTATATGGGTAACTATTTGGGAAATTGTGTTTTTTCGATTTTTTCGAGAATTTCTCCGGATATTTGAAAAAACCTACTTATGTAAACTTGAGTTATATTTTAAGGATAAAAAAGATTTGTTCCAAATTAATTATAATATAGGCTGCTGAAATTCCTAAATGATGAGCTAATCAGTCGATTTAGTTAACTGATGGATTGATGGAGATAACCAGAATTTTGCAGATTCAATGAAGCAGTAGATAACTTTTCCGTAACCTTAATTAACCATGAACGTTGCCCGGAGGAACATAATTTACAATTTCATTGTTATTATTCATAAAGATCTTTACTCAGTGTAACGTTGCTTTATCGTGGTTATTACAAGATTCACCAAATGAGATTAAACAACGAAAAAAGTCTGAAAGAGAGCGAGAACATTGCCAAAAGAGGAGATACACACCAGAATATCTGGGCATCGCCATTTTTTTGGAGTTGCAATCGAAAATACTGAATTCAATTCGTCACGAATATATATAACGTGCAATCCTCAGAATTCCGTTGGACATTGGGCTAAATCACTAATGTAAAAGGATATGTGAGAGAGAAAGCTTTTCAAGAGATTGGTTGGTTGGTTTGAGGGTAGTTTTACATTGAATAATAGTTCACGGAAAAATAAAGACTCTAAAATGTATTAATATTGATAAGTCGTACTACTGTACGACTGCAATCCAGACCCGTTCGGGAAATCGTTTGGGGAAGTGCATAAGAGTCAATGGAAATCTGAAAGCGGAAGAGATTCGATTCTTTACTCACGTTCTTGACCTTGTAGTCAGAGTGAATCAACTAAAAAACTTGAACACTACGCTAGAATTTCGAAACATAGTGCTTATGTCATTTTCTGCTTCCCACAAAGAATCCATGATCTAATGAGTAGCCCACAACTGGGAGTATTGCAACAGAACGCAACTATAGTGTAAACATGGCCGCTCCACTTTCAACATGGACCACAGTGTAACTTTCATTAGTTTATTCATTGGTAAGAGTACTGAAACATATCTAAATTCATCGACGAATGAAATTTAATAATGCTGATGCACATATTCCACTTTAACAATGAATTCTGGACTGGAAGTTCCTAAATAATCTTCCTTCTGTGTCAGAATTCCCTCGACCACGTCAGGCACACACGGTGTTGTGAGAGGCTTTGAGATCAGTTGATTTCTTTGCTTTGTTTGCTTTGAGATCAGTTGATTGGTTTTTTCGTAGAGGTATTCGTAAAATTTTGAAGTGCCTAAATTGTACGCTAAGATGGCTGCATATGAAAAGTATATGAGTGAGAAACTTTAGTATTCGAGGAATTACGAGATAAAAAATGTATAAGTTTTTTAAAAAACGTTTTCATAAGGTTCACCCCCGTATAAACCGCCACACCTACTTCTAAATATTCCACCTCCCCTGCCACTCTCAGCCCTCATCCCCCCTCCCACCTCCCTCTCGAGTGCTTCTTCCCGCGCGCAAGGCGGCACCATCCTGACCTCTGGCGATGAAATTGTCAACTAAGTAAAGTCTAGTGTTGAGAATTAATGACGCGGAGATTCACTTGGAATTGGGAGCCGCGCTGCTAATGTAGGCCACGCGGGTAAGGAGGGACTGCGCGAGCATCTATGGAGAAAGGGGGCCGCGCGCCCTCTCGCTCCGCCGCCGCCGCCCCTGTCGAGCGAGTCGAAATGCGGATGTTGCACGGAGCCATCGATCGCGGGACGGGATCGGGAAAAGGATGAGCGCTTTCGAAGGCCCGCCCACCTACTTGCACCGTTTGATACCACCTTCCCACTTTTTTAGATGGAAATTGGACAGGCGACGGAAACTAATGGAATTCTCTCCTACCTTCCGAAGTATTACGATTGAATTACGTTGTTTCCCACGCTGCAACCGTTTTCTAATGTTCCTGGTACTCTTCACAGCTGATCATGTCGCTGATTGTAAGAGTTCGTACTTTTATAAGCACTCAAACTGAATCCGACCAAACCTCTACGTTAGTCGTTCCAATCTTGTTTTTTTATATGTGTTTCAACCAACCCAGATCCCACCCGTCTTCCCCACTCCATCCCCAAGACGTTTCATCCTGCCTAGTTGAACGGAGCAAACTTTTTTCCTTGGCGCATTGTCAAATGCAGCAGCCTTTTTCAATCGCAAGCGGGGCTAAGGAGACATTTCGGAATATCGTCACAGAACCGGAGCTTCTGGTTTTTTACGTCTAGCTTGATTTTCAGTATTGACGTAAGTATGGAAGATGTTCAAGGCTTGGCTAATAATGCTAATACGAAGTTAGGTAAATTCCTAGAGTCAATAATAGGAACCTCAGAAAGCTCCAGTGAAGTTATTTCGGTCCGCCGGTGACCACCAACGGGGAGAGAGGTAAGATCTTGACGGCGATAAGACTTGGGTCTTTCAGAGTTTCTTATTCTCGGCCGTATGGATTTATTTAACTTCACATTCACAGCCGATAACTCACACATCTTTCCATAATTTGTAAAATATTCGTGAAATCGATAGCGTTTAAATCAAATAGTGATTCCGAATTATCTAATATCTATGCTAAAAGCATGTGTAGTTGACGGTTTATTTGCTTAATCCGTCGCTTAAAAATGGCTGCTTGGTTTACTTACCCTCTGTAACTGATTCCTTACGTTTTCCTCACAATTTTGTATATCTTTCTATACTTGTAGAAAGAAACTTCTCTTTCTGTACTCAAGCGTATTCATTGTAAATCGTTTTTCAGCATTTTTTATTGTCAGATTGTCAGTTTTTTTATATTATTCAGCAATCAAATGTAATTATGTTTTCATTGAATGTATTTGACGATGGGTTAGATGGAAGAAGGGAGTGCCACAGTCTCAATCTCGTCCGAATGAAGCTGAATTATTATTATACAGTGGACAAAATACATTCAAAATGACAGTGAGTACAATTCTAAATGGCTTCATTTCCGTTTTCCTCTGCTCGATTAACTTCCCCCACCCCCTGTCAATACTCTTCTCTCAGATTATCCCTAGAATCTCCAAAGGTCCACGGTCAACCACTCACTTTGGAATTCCATTGATCAGTGGCGATCCTTAAAAATCTATTATCTCTATACACTCCTTTACTTTGCTGAGTAAACCGCTGCCCGGCACCATCCTTTTTTCTACTTCTTTAAACAGCTCTTTCCCTAATTTCGCATTATTTCTCAGCACTCTACTGATGTTTTCATTTTTACTAGTCCTGACCGAATTACATGAATTGCTGCAGCTAATCCATGTGACGCACATCGAAATAAATTCTGTACTGGGAATTTCCAATTTTTTTCGGAAATTGTTATGCAAGATTTCTGATGGATCCTCATTTCTACGTATTGGATTGGTCTTTCAAACAATTCTTTACATTTCTTTGACAAACTGTCGGACAAAATCTAGGTCATCTGTAGATCCAACCGACTTGATCAGTTCACTGCTCACTTTCCCTCTAAACTAATGGTCATACATCTTCCTTTGGTACATTTACGACATCTACGTTGATTGACAAGTGACCCCTCTCCCATCCCAGCTGCCTTCCATGTTCCATCGTTTACACTCACTCGAGAAATATGCTTTAGCTTACATAAATTTGAATCTGGAAGAATCTAACCAAGTTAAGCCGGTTAGAGAGAAAACGTAATAAAAACCTCAGAAGAAGTGAAATAAAATACATACCTTTTGAAAAGTAAGAAAGAAAGCGAAGGGAAAATAGATTGTACATGTATTAAGTGTAACAAATCCTTAACAAGCAGACCTATTCGGAGGAAACGATGTAGAAAAGAGGCAAAGATGGACCCTCAGGAGCTGCATTCTTCAGGAAATTTAGAAAGAAGACTTCGCATTATGTGGCAGCCTCAAGCATCGATGTCGAGAGAAATACGTCGCTGTTCTGACAAAGCATTGCCTTTAAAGGCTGATGGAGACGCTCACTTGCGCAGTTCGACCGACGAATGGGAGAAAAGAGCACAAAACGTTGATGGCAGGAACTGACGGTCTCAGCCCTCCCTTCCCCTCGGGGATGAAAGCCAGTACTAGCGGGCAGCAAGTGGAAGACAGAGGCGCAGGGATCGAAACGGTCGAGTGAGGCTGAGAAAGCGAATCGCGTCGTCCTACTGCGAGGTGGCGTGCGTACCAAGTAGTTCTAAATCCCTTAAAACTCAGCCGCATATCGAGACGAATTAAACACAAGTTTGGGTGGTGGATCCATGATCGGATTCATTCAAATGATTGAAGGATTTTAAGTCTGGTCCTGAGACGTGGAGAGGGCGAAGACTTTGAAGGACATGCTTTCTTCACGAACAAATGTTCACTCTAGTACCATTGGCATCATTAGCCTTCAGGCAGACGTCCGGTTTCCTCGTGTGGACATTCATTTCGCGGAATTTTCCAGATTCGAAAGAAAAAAGTCTTTCTATCAAATGTATGGATTTTTCATTTCTTGTTTTTTCAAACGGCGACGAATTACGCGAAGAAAAAATGGAGACGTCCATTAGCGCAGGAGTCAATCTCTCTAATCAGAATTTTTATCTACCTATACTATGGTGGAGGATTTCTTTAAAAATAATTCCAGTGTCATCGAACAGAGATATTGCCTATTTATACCTCATATCCGATGGCGGGAGACGAAAACTTTTGGAGTACAAACCGAGCGATAGGCCAGCTAAAACAGATGCGTACTGTATGGCTGGGAAAAATCGTTTCACGAAATGCCACCATTTAAAAAAAACATGGGGCGGCCGGAGTCGTTTTTCCATTTTCTATGACATGAAAAGTGGTTTATTTACAAGAGAGTGCGATGGGTGCAAATCAATCGATTGAATCGGCGGGTTGAAAAGGAAATGATTCAAAAGAAGACGAGAGAGGCAAAAAAAGAAGGAGGAGGATATCAGGACGTAGATCAAAAAACTCGGCCTGTCCAGCCAGTGAGCGCAACGATGACCCCAGGGCGGGGAAGATCGAAAGGTTAGGGTGACAAAAGTGAAGGGAGGAAAGCGTGACGCTATTAAAATCGACACTGACACATTTTCTCTCTGAAATCGTGGAGTTTGAATGGCAGAGCATTGGTTTTTCTCTGTCATCGGCATTGCCGGGACAGTGAAAGATAACCCGTCGCCAAAAAGCGCTGTTATTTCTCAGGGGTTAGGTCACATTTGAAATATGCCGCAAGTATTTGGGATCCATCAGAAAGAAAGCGATGAGAAAACAGCCAAAGAATATCGGATGGCCTTGTTGAATGTCGCTACAAGAATAAAGAAAGTAATGTAGGTGGACTACTAGTGAGATTTTCTAGGAAGAGTGTTCACCAGAATCGCCAAGAGTAAAAGACAGGCAGTATAACTTATGGAAGGATACCCTGGGATCTCGATTTCCCTTTTTTTTACCAGAGATGAGGATAAATGTAAGGATTCTGAAAAGTGAAGTTAGGAGAAACAGGATTATTACAGATAAATATTCTCCGAAACTTAATTTACTATTAATAATTCATTCATCGGAAACACTTCACCCCAAGAAACACCAGATTTATAGGTTAACCACTTCAAAAAAAGTATGCAATGTGCCTAGTGTTTATCTGCTATTCCTTTTACGAACGCTTCAAGCTTACTAAATGGTATTACAAAAAACTAATGCCTATTACTATCCGTTTGTGCCTCTCGTATAAAGCCGATGCAGTTCTATAGAGTTCATGTGAATGTCATAAACAGACCGTGAATAAATGCATTAGGTTGAAAGCAGTGATTTAAATTTACATGCATGCTTCAGCTTAACGTGCAGACTATAGCTTGCATTCATCTGTTTCTCGATTAATTATTCAAATATGATCTAAATCAGGCATACTCTAAGACCAAGTGATAAAAGAAGAATCCTAAACTTCAAATAACATTGTTCCACTTTCTCACATTCCATATATTTGGTTGAACCAAATAATTAAAACTTGTTTCATTTTTCAATAAAAATGATTTCTCAGGAAGAGGTTATATCCCTCATTAAGTAATTTGTCAGTAATTGTATAAGATAACTGATTGAATACTTAATTAACCGATTAGCATTAAATTGACTGATTGAATAGAATTCCTAAATCAGTCATTAAATACATTGATTAATTGGGCGCTCAAACTGAGATTCAATACTCACTCACTACAGGGTCTTAATAACTAATTAAGTTCAGATAACAATTAAAATAGGGTATCCCTCTGGAAGTTGGCTTTGGGAGGAAGAAAATATTAACGTAAAATAACTGGTGCTCTTATTAAATTTTAAAATTTAATTTATAATGACATCTGAAATTATCTAATAGTACGACAACAAATTTTAAAAATCCATCGCATCTCATCTCACAGCCAAGTCGGACGAACCTGTAATCATCCCATCGTATTTATCTTCCCCCTTTTTTTTACCAAACGGCAAAGCCTTGAAATATCGATTCGTAAACGAACACGTGATGAGTTAAAATCAAATGAGTTGACGTTAGAAGCTGACTAGGTGCTACTTATCTCGACCTACCTACAACACTCCCGCATGTGTACTTAGAGGACCGATTTGCATTACACCACTCACTGAATTTTATTTTTTCTCTACAGAAATGCAACACTTGTTATTCTATTAAAACGAAAGTATATTAAGAACGAAATTACATTTTTGGTAACGCTATCTCTCTTAAATTGAACACTCGGATCAATAGCTTCATACGATTTAGTTTTGTACTGAACACATACCAGATTCTTGATCTTTTCAAGTTGAAATAATGGAGTAGAATCTAATTATAATCTATTCATTCGACCAAAATATAAAGTGAAAAATCTTATTAAACGTTCGTTTTAGCGACAATATGATGGCTATGGGTCCTCATCACCTTTGGCTGCGAACGGAGAGGTTTTGGCGGAGCATAGCCTTAGCATAGCATAGGTTTAGCATAAACCCTGTGAATAAAGAGGCAAACATGAATAATTGAATAACGATTGAACCTCACTTCTGCCGATATATCATTCCTTCTATTATCGCTCCTTCATCCTGGACTCGTTTAAATAATCCACTTTGTTTAACAGATATAGAGGCCAGGAAACAGTAAAAAACCTTGATTATCCAAGAGTACGATAATATCCATCAAAAATGTTTACTGTGTCTAACAGTATATGAAACGCGTGAGATTTGTTCACTCGATGAGAGAAATTAGGAAGATCATCCTCATTCGTTGCATTCCAAACATGATAAATACCAAAAGTAACTAACTATTGCGTTGCATACAGGAATTTCAGACTAGAAATTTTGAGGAATTTGAAACACACTTACGAAGTGCATTCCAAGACCGCTCATTTTTTCTCTGGTCTAAGAGTAGACAATATGATGTGGTTTAGTTTGAGGTCTTCTTTTTTTATACAAGACTGCTAGCTGCACCGAAAAAGCTAAAAGTTTTGTATGCCTACCGATAGAGAGAGTAACAATTTTAATGGCTAAAACGGCGTTTAACGTACAAAAACAGCGTCTTATCCGTTTTGTCCACTTGTTTGGTTTAGTACCCATTGCAAAATTGATTCCCAATTATGGGAGACATAAGGTGATGGCGTTATGGACGTGAAAAGTGGGCGTTCGTGAGTGTGACAGTTCAATGGAAGCCAAGCGACGTGTGACAACGAATCCAAAAAGGCCTTTATCACGGACCAGCCGGTTTTTCGACGGTTTTCGATCCCGGCAAAAGCGTCCTCGGCGACTATAGAATTCTATAGTCAACGCTATGAAAATGTGTTCGTCTATTGGGAGATTATTTTAAAGAGTAATAGAAGTTTTAACTTTCTGACGTACGTTGTTTGAGGGAATCAACTCATAATATGTCTCATAGCTTGGACACACCCGGTGTATAGTCACGTTGGCAAACAAAACATAGGCACCATTATCTAAAATATAACAATTTTATCTCGAATTATGTACGAGACGTATTCTTAAAGTAAGTACCGTTTGCTTATATTCAAATATTGGCGCTTCAGAACACAGTTTTTCTCCCGCAGCGCCATCTACTGATTCACTGGGAAGCTATAGCAGCATTTTTTTTGTTTCAGAAGTCATTTGCTTGTCCGTGCATGCAAACAACAATGACCACGACAATCCTTGATCCCGCCAGCTGTGAAGTGCGTTCTGTCATACGATTCTTGTATGCAAAAGGATTGTCGGCTGCTGAAATTCATCGGGAATTATGCCTAGTTTATAAACCTAGAGTTATAAGTGAAGGAAAGGTTACACAATGGTGCTGTGATTTTAAAAATGGACGAACAAATGTCCATGACGAAGAGCGAAGTGGTAGGCCCAGTATTCTGACCGATGAAATTGTTTCGCAAGTGGAACAAAAACTGCGATGTGATCGTCGATTGACAATTAATGGCCTGGATGAACAATTTCCTCAACTTGGACGCACTACTGTCTACAATATTGTTACGGAAAACCTCGGATACCACACATTGCGTGCAAGGTGGGTACCGAAAATGCTCACCGACCACCACAAAGAGCAAAGAATGTCCAGTGGACGAGAGTTTTTGGGTCGTTGGGAACTCTTTAAACCACCCACCGTATAGTCCTGACCTTACACCCAGGGACTACTTCCTCTTCTTGCACTTGAAACAGTGGTTCGGTGGACAACGTTTCGAAACCGAAGAGGAGCTCAAGAATGGCGTTGTCGATTGGTTCAACCCTCAGGCGGCGAGTTTCTATGCAGAGGGTGCAGCGGTACGAAAAATGCTTAGAAGTGAACGGCGATTATGTAGATAAGTGAAGTAGGTCTGTAGCTAACTAAAAGTGCCATTAAAATGTGTTTCATATGAGTATATTTTTTCCTGTGACCAAACGGGCCTTACTTTATGAACATGGCTCGTATTTTATCCGACGGGTGATGTATCTTCTGCTCGAATGCCTCCAAAATTTCATAGCACTGGCCTATGGCGAGATAACATCTAGTTACATTTTAGAGTGACAACGAGCGCACCAGTACCATATCTCATTACTGACGGCATTGTTAGTCGCGTTATGCGTGGATTTTAACTGATCGCCAGAATTATAATGCAACAATTTCAGAGAGTAAAAATCATTCGCCTTGACTGGGATTCGAACCCGGATCCCTCGATGTCCGGCCGAGTGCTTTAACCACTTAAGCTACCGAGACGTCCTCTTACACTCTGAAATTTTGGGGGCTTTAAAGGAACAAGATGTTATGACGAAATACCGTACATACTATGTCACAGGCATTCGTAGTCGTGCGCGACGCGCCACAGTCCACGATGTTAATAAAGCCAATTTCAAACACTTAGGCTGTTCATACCTTAGACAAATTTCAAGAAACTCTAACAGTAACTTTAACGGAGTCACCCGCTGTCATCGAGGGATCCGGGTTCGAATCCCGGTCAAGGCGAATGATTTTTACTCTCTGAAATTGTTGCATTATGATCGCCAGAAGTTCTGATTGTAAATCCCGAAGATTCCTCTGGGCATCACCAGCTTGCTCTAACTGAGAAGGAAGTTGGATTTGAACGTTTCTGGCAGGCTGGAAATAAAACCTCGTCCACTTACGAGTATGTGATAATTTCATACGCCATAGGGATTATTAAGATGTACCTTCAATCTTTAACGATCAAAAAAATCAATTTTACCTTTATTACTGTCGTTAATCGCACTCTTTTGACCAGATTGGGACTTAATGCCTTCATGTGAAATCCTCACGTAAAATGATCCCCGAGCAGAAGAGACCGGAATCTTCAATCAATCTCGGTTTGGTTTTAAAAAAGTTCTCAAATTGCTATCGGCAGTGAGATCTCAAATACTCGTTCCACTCTATAAAATCTTTTCATGGCTCTTAAATTAGCACCGTTGCGCTATTCATTATGTTTAACAGCTTGGCGAGCACTGGAAAGTGTTGGGAATCATCAAAAGAAAGGTATTCTGATCAAATTTCATGATGCACTTCACCGCGAGATATGTCTTACATCTGCATGAAAACGAAAAAATAACATACTTATCTGCAAAAACGTTTTTGACTTTCTTGAATCATATTCTTATATCATCTCTAATAATATTTTAACACAAAAAATGGCTGAATAAATAACTGAGCCAACGTAGTTGTAATAATCAATCGTTTAAAGCGTAACTTTGTCGAATGGTTCCATGACGAATAATGTCAAAATGAAACTTTGCAATTCCACGTATAAAATAAACTTAAATTCTTACTAATTAAAATTTATTTCATGTCTATGCATTTAAGTTTATTTCATATGTGGAATTATGAAGTTTTATTTTGACATTATTCATCACGTATTTGCCAGTTTGTATTCCTCGCAGCGCCTTCCCGAATATTTTCCCTCACGCTGCGATCATGAAAAATATTATTTTAAGTTGTGTCACATCCCTCTGCTTCTCTTTGGCTTAGCAAACCTCAATTCTTATTTTACACGTATATATTTTTGGCATCCGCCTTTCCTTTTGCTCTTGCAGCTGCCTCTTCTTAGTTAAAAGACCTCAACTTATCATAATGTCTCCTCAAGGTTATGCTACTTCCGATATAAGCAAATCAGTCCATATTTCCTAACTTCTTTCTCCTTAAAGCAACAAATATCTGTTTCACCTTTCTTCTGCATACTAATACCTTATTTTCCATTTTAATACTCAATCGCCTCTTTCAAATATATGTTGAACATTGCTGGTGGGAGGTTTCACTCCTTGCACAGATCCTTCATCTATTCTCAATTTACTTTTTTCTTCATTTTTTCGCATAGTAAAAACACTTTTCTTATTTTTTAATTGGAAGTGTATTTTTATATCTATTATGATCCATGCCAAGAGTTTCCGGAAATATTTAATAAATTGTGCCACTCGGAATTGTCAAAGGTGTACCAAAATTGATCCAACTCCTCGTACAATAAACACAAACATAATTTGTATGAACATTGCATAATAAAAAACAGAAAAGTGAGACTCTGTTGTTTTGTGCCATAAAATTCAGCTATTTAAGGATTATATGAAATATAGGAAGGAATTTTTTCATTTAAAATGTTACAATTTCAATTGAACCCCTCTTATTTCAGGAGTAAGTAAATTGAAATGATTTGGTTAAAATTTATGAAACCTCAGCCTCCGGAATCGGCACGGCTGTTTTTGTATTGGTAAAAACGACAGAGGGCGTTGGGTGCAGGCACACAGACACAGGCACAGATTCCGTGGGAATGCATCTATTATCAAAGAGAGCGGGGGCTTTGTCTCAAAAGTCCTTAAGATGTGAAGAAACGAAATAACGTTCATTCACGAAGTATTTAACAGATGAAATCCTACTTTTCTCGAAAGCAGCGTTGTTCTGTATGTTCAATAACGTCACTCATCATCTTAAGGGTGACAATGAGCGTCTTTCCTATCAAGTGATTCTTTGTAGATAGTGCTTTTGAGATTATGATTTAATCTTTTCCACATTCCAGTGCTCACAAGAAATGAAGAGTTAATCTTGAAGGTAAATGGTGTTTTCATCAAGTTCGTGAATTTACCTTTCTCTTTGTTTATGCAAACACTTCTAATCCTTTTGAACATATTGTCCTCGATCAACATACGTATAATACTCGGTTGTTTAATAGTTGATTCTGCGTCTAGAGCTTCTATGAGCATAAATTTACGCATTACCTACAAATTATATTATTACACTCCTGATTTTTGGTGAATGTATCAATATTTACGAATCAATATTTTGGATGAATCAATATTAGGCCGTCGAAGACTCATTTTTTCAGACATCCATCGCCTAGTGGCCCACATATGTTTATTTGTAGATTGGGCCCTCGGTGCTGAAATTATGACTGTCCATCCACCAGCCCCGTATTCATTATAGTCAACGTGCATACTATGCATATTTGGAAATGAACTGAATGTTAGCTGAGGATCAAATGATCTCATATAATTTCGCCCGCATAAGCGCCTTTGTGTGTTCTCCGATCCGCAAACTCCCCTTCCTCCTCCCCCTTTCTCCACGCTCAGCCTCCCCCTCTTCCCAGGCCACACGAACACAGTCGCACCCCTCCTCGACCGCAGGCGCACATGCGATCAATCGCGAGTCGTCGGCGGCAGCATTCCACCCTTCCACCCTCGAGCCTTCCACCCCCGCATGAATCGCATTCCCACACACAACCGAAGCCTCTCCGACCCAACCCACACTCCCACCCCCACTCCCTAAACCCGCAACGCCATTCGCCGGAGCACACACACGCAGCCCTTTTACGCTCCACTCCATGCCATCCATTACCGCCTCCCCTCGCACCCCCCTCTGCCTCCACACCATCCCAATCCACCCCAATATCTTTTCCATGCGTTCCCGCCCTGCGGCAACCCCCGTCCCTCTACACCCTCCCGCTCCCCTTCTCACGCCCCCATCCCTCGCGCACACACAAGCACACAACTAATTACAGTTGATCTGCAGAGAGGGGTGGAGTTGAGAGGTGAATGGGGGGGGGGGAAGGAGGGAGAATTCGGGATGAGGAACGAAGAAGCGCTTTCCCACCGCTTTCGTGTGCTGGGATTCATCGCCGCCGTCACATGCAGCGAAGCCAATGGATCGCCAGAGCTAGGAAATTTGGAATATGCTGTGGAATACTCGCATAGGAGTGCGTTGAGGATTGAAAGAGGAAGCTGTCTCAAATAACGCAAACTAACAACATCAGCCGATCAGCTGAAGATTTTGTAGGATAAATCTCTATTTTTGATGAATGGTGGATCGAAATTGACATGCCCATTAACTCAATAAATTAAAGCAGAGGGTTTTTGAGAGAATACGTATGCTAATATTAAATCGGTAGTTAATGATTCTTAAGATCATAACGGAGCAAAGTCTTCACATGGCTTTCGGCTAGGGATTCGGAAGATGTACAATAATTCAAAACCTTTTAAAAATTTTTGAAAAGATACATTTTGTCCAATCCTAATTAATCAATTATTTTTGTAATTTCAGCATCGCAAAATTGAAAATTCTTTCATGGTTGTTCATTTTCTTGACTTTTGGGCAGAAAATTGATATAAAATTAGAATGTATCCGAATCATGGCTTTCAAACGTACGCATGTCTTCCTCTCCCAGTATTCTGCTGGTTTCTTTCATTACCTCGCCTTAGTAGGTCACTCGACTGCTCAAATAAATCACATCACTCTCTGCCACGCTGCTTCCGATATTCTTTATTTTGGTGCCGATGTCACCCGTGCCTCATCCAAGCAAAGAGAGTTCACGCCCTTGTGAAGTTCATACTTTGTCCAAAAAAAAAAGTACTGTCATTTTTTCCGGCGACGTGGAATGGAAAGATTTGCGGCGGAATAGGTTGTGGAAAGTCTTCGGAAAGCAACGCGACCCGCTACAGTTGTCCGTGGGCCGTTACAGTGTGCTGATTCCTACAAAATCGGACCCACGTTTTAGGTTCGCGTCACGAATTCATGATGCCATGTTCCGTGGAGCAATGACACGCAATAAAATTGTGTGTTAAGATCAGAAATTCGGGTTCCGGAGATACAACAATGTCCCGAGGAATGGTTTCCTGCTTTCACAGGATGTCCCGGGAGGGTAGAGAGGAGGTTGACGATGAGGTTTGGCCTGGACACCCATCAACAACACAGTGTGATGAAAATGTGCAAAATAGCGAGACACGTGCTCAATTCTGATTGACCCCCAAGTGTCAGGATTTTGGCAGCAGAATGCAATATTCAGAAAACCACAGTGCATAGCATAGTTACAGAAGATTTTGCCATTATAAAGGTATGCCAAGATGGTCCCCAAGGTGCTGTCGGAAGAATGCTTATTTGACTATCTTTCTTTGGTCCTCTGGGACCACAGTGAAAGTGACCCGAATTTTTTAGACTGTACTAGGTGGTCACTGGTGACGAGACATGGGCCTTTGAGTATGACCCAAGTATAACCCCTTTGAGTACCACTTTGAATCACTGGATTAGTCAAAGATAACATGATGAGCTGCCTGGACGAGTGCCCTGTTGATGCCTTACAAGAAGCATACTACTACTGGCGGAGGCGCTGACATCGGTGTCTTGATACAGAAGGGTGCTTTTTGAAAAGTTTTAGTGATTTGTACTTTGATCTGCAATAAATTTGCACCCGGATATATTCTACTTATTTTTGGGACAAACCTTGTATTCCTCAATCCAAAGGATTATGTATTCTGCCAAGAAGAGACGTGTCGAGGGAACAAAATGCATTCGTTGCTCTTTTAAAGTTCCTCATTTTCTGCTTAAGTTTTTTCCTAAGATGTAAATCACGCTAGCTGAATCAGAATATCCTTGCCTTCCCTCTGCTTTCTAAAAAGAGAAAACTGATGAGCACACTGTTCTTGAAATGGTTATAACTTAACAATCTTAAAATTAGAAGTCAAGTTCAACAGCAATTTATTTTTCCGGCTTATTGAAAACTAGTTTCATTGACTAAATTGAATGATAAACCTTCGGCTCATTGGTTAATTTTTGTTTATTTCGCTCCGGTGAGCAAGCAAGAAATCCTTTGAACGAATATTTTACCTTGCACAGTCATCTTATAGAAATCACCCGGAGATGGATGCAAATTGTGCCAAAGATTGAACTTTATTTTAGGTTAATGATTGTTATAAGAACTTAAACGAATTTAAATGAAGACGAATGGCCAGTTCAGGTACATTGGTTCACCTCGGTGCACATAGTGTTTTATTTGTTCACGAAGAAATTTTATCGACTTCCGATTTTATCCAAGGAGACCCCCTTCCTTTGATGACATAAAAATAAAACATAATTTCCATTAACTGTCGTCAGCTTTACTAAATGTTATACAAAAGAGAGAATATGTCATTTCAAAACATAACTTATTTCCAGTGTGGTTGAATTCATTTCCTAAAGCTACAACTTTACTAGTTAAACTGAAAAGGACGTTCAATGAACACCATAGAGATTCATTAAAGCCAGCGTTTGATACGGGTCATATGACTTGATTCAAAATCGGAACGAGAATTTTGAATGTTACCTGAACTGAATCAGAGAAGTTCCCGTAAGCAAAAATATTGTGAAAAAATAGTGTAAATACGGTTGTTGCATTTGCAAAATGCACCACTGAGGAATAGCATGCTTCCATTTGTATCAGAATATTTAAGAGGAGAACCATTGAAGTTCATCAATTAATGAAAAGGTAAGTGATTCATCTCTGTCACTGCAACAAGTTTATATGTGAACTAGGCAGTTCCCAAACAGCATTACGTCTCTAAGAGAATCCCCTCGATCATGTCATATACGCCAAGTATTGACACTACTGGCCTTACTGTCAGTTAAAGTCATGGTATTTCTAGATTTATCGATATCATTTATATTTCTATTGTATACCACGGAGATATGGAAATAATTTACCCGAAAACCTTTTGTACTCAATAGATTACGAGATTAAAAATGCACAAGTTTCAAGGTTTTCATTCGAATTTCCCTAGTACCTTGGGAGGGGTTTCCACGAGACAGAGAAACAGGAGTGAGTTGGGTGGAAAAGGGGAAGGGCGGGGAGGGAGGGTTGGAGGATCACTGTGGTGGAGGGAAGTGAAGAGAGGCGAGGACGCTTCATGGCAGGGCGAAATGCCCTCGGACGTGAGGGTGAGCGAATGAGATAGAGAGAGAGATGTTTGAGAGAGGGGATGGAGAGATGACTGACGACGACGTCATTGCTAGAGGAGTGGGAGGGCCCTCCAAGGGCCTCCCCGTAATCTATTGGGCGGGCGTGCTAAGGACGTTTTTATCGTGACTGGGGCAGTCACGGACACGCACACACGCGCGCACGTGGGCGCGCGTGGGTTAGCCTCGCTGGTATCCTCCTCTCACCTCCTCAACACGCCCCTGCTATCGCCTAACCGTCTGCCCTCTCCCTTCCCCCAAACTCAACGCCGTATCCGTTGGGGGCTCTCCCTTCACATAACCTCGCGTCGACATAACCCCTTGCTTCGTTCGAAGGCTTCTCTTCACAACGCTTCCCCAAGCACTCCGATAAATTTACGCCTCCACTTCATTTACCTTCTTTTCTGCCTTCGAGGTATCCCATATCGGGACATAACTCTCCGTTTACAACGTTGGGGTCAAAAGCTAGCTAACCCTGTGATTTGAAAACTGCATGTCCTTGCACTTCAAAATAAAAACTCCGATTGTTCGATGTGATCCATCTCATCAGGCCCCCGTAATTTATTTTTGATAGTACGCGTGTAGTAGTAATTTTTTTGGTTACATTCCATCTTCATTCAAAGGAAAACTTTTTATTAATCCTGAAAAATATCACACGATGTAACGGTCATTTTTTATGGAAGCTTTGCACTCCTGTTACTCTAAGAAATAAAATTTCATCTGCAGTAAATTTAAAAATCATACCTCAGATACGCAAAAATCTCCGCCAATGACGTCCAATATGCCCATTCAAACCGTCAACGCTTACCTCACGCATCCCTTTAAAACTTTCCATTGCCTCTCCTCCATTCACACCCCTTAAATTAAATTTATAAGGAAAAGGGTTGGTGTTCACCACTGATTTCACGACGACAATATGTTTACTAAGAAGTCGGACACAGTTGGCCTGCTCTATACGTCCGCTGCAGCATACGTAAGCTTGGCATACGGACAAGTTGTAGTATTGGTTAAGAGTATTAGGAGAGACGACGGACAGCAGAGGTAATTTGCGCCAAAATGGATAGATGAGTTACACGGTAGAGGTAGATTATTAAGGGAATGAAGGTAGGATGGAGGGAAACCCGGCGTTGGTATTAGTTTACTCTTAGGAAAAGATGACAAGAGGCCCGCAGTTTAACGTCCCATCCAACGAACAGCGCCCTCTCTCAAAAGGCCCTCCTCAAAGAATCCCAAGTAGGGATCGCGATACCCCTGAAAAAATACCGGGATTAAAACCCGAGCGAGTGGCGTGGAAAGGAAGTGTTCAAGCTCCCTGGTCAAGGAAATATTTTTACGGCAGTGATTTGATTGATTCCACCTTCCCCACCTCTCCTGTGTTCTTCCTTTATATATTTTCCTATTCCTTTCCATATATATATATATATATCTCCTTGTGAATGAATATTTGATTGGGATTGAATATTCGGATACGGGATTACGTTTGAATGTATATATGTATATGTAGATATATATATATATATATATATATATATATATATATATATATATACATATATATATTCATTCAAACAGAAATAGGTATAAGGAAAGGGGATAGGAAAACACATAAAAGGCGAACACAGGACATGTGGGGAAGGCGGTTTTTGAGCAAATCACGAAAGTAAAAATATTTCCTTATCCGGGATATCCTTATCCCGGATAAGGATACTTCCTCGGAAGGCCTCGGAGTAGGCCGAAAGCTTAAATCATCTACAGTGTGAGTGTCCTTTTACGTGTTATCTGTTTTATTCTGTGTTCTATTGTGCCGTCTAAAAATTATATAATCTTGAAAATGACGCTCTCCGGCGACGCACAAACACACAAACACTAAGATAATAAATATTATACACACATAAACATACGAGGGTCATCCGGAAAGTAGTATCCGTTCGTGCCGCATGAAGTGCTGACGACGCGAGTAGCCGCTGGACGAGGTCAGATAGCTTCAGTGGCTTGTCTGCCTTCTCTGAGCCAAGTTGCGTGACGCTAGCATTGCCTGTGTTGTTTCTGTGATTGTTTACAATGTTTAAAAAAATTGAGAACGCCGCCAGTTGTGAAGTGAGGGCAGTGATTAAATTCCTCAATGCAAGAAACGTTCGCCCATGTGATATTCATCGCCAATTAAAGGAGGTGTATGGAGACAATGTAATGGACGAGTCGTCTGTTCGGCGGTGGTGTCGCAACTTCAACATGGGGAGGGGGAACACACACGACGATGAGCGTTCGGGGAGACCGTCTGTCATTACAGACCAACTGGTGTGCTCAGTTGACGAATTCGTGAGGAACGATCGGCGCGTCACAATTGATGACATCTGTGAGCATTTTCCCAATGTTTCTCGAACAATTGTTCATGAAATTGTTAAACACCATCTGCATTATGCAAAAATTTGTGCAAGATGGGTCCCTCGCATGCTTACAGATGAGCACAAAACCAAGCGTATGGCTGCAGCACTGACGTTTTTGGGACGTTATTCTGATGAAGGAGACTCTTTCTTGACTCGCATAATTACTGGTGACGAAACATGGGTTTGTTATGCATCACCTGAGAGTAAACGACAGTCAATGGAGTGGCATCATGCTCATTCACCAAACAAACCAAAAAAATTCAAGACAGTTCTGTCCACCAGGAAACTCATGGCAACCATTTTCTGGGATCGACGAGGTGTATTGCTTATTGATTTTATGGCCCGTGGAGACACTATTAATGCCAATGCGTATTGTGAAACATTAAAGAAATTACGGCGGGCAATACAAAATCGGCGGCGAGGTCTATTGTCTACTGGTGTCATTCTCGTTCATGACAATGCCAGGCCTCATGCAGCTGGGATAACACAAAAACTTTTGCAGCAATTCAAATGGGAAACTTTCGACCATCCACCGTATAGCCCGGACTTGGCCCCTTCAGATTTTCATCTCTTTACAAAGCTTAAAGACTTCTTGGCAGGAAAAAGATTTGACAGCGATGAAGAACTTAAAGAAGGAGTGACCCTGTATCTCAATGAGCTGGCGGCGAAGGACTATGCAGCAGGAATACAGAAACTTGTCACACGTTATGACAAATGCCTTAATTTGCTTGGAGATTATGTTGAGAAGTAGTTTAAAGTATCCTCTTTCAAATAAAATTTTTTATGTTTGTTAATATTTACTTTTGTGTCTTTATTTCACGAACGGGTACTACTTTCCGGATGACCCTCGTAAAAGAAGGAGACTTACAGTAGATATTTACGTTTCGACGGCACGGCCGTCGTCATCAGAATCTGATGACGACGGTTCTGATGATATATATAAGGTAATCTACTGGTTAAGGTAGGCTTTTGGATGGACAAAACTATCAAATAAATATTTTGTAACTCCAAACAAAACTCAATCCAACAGCCTACTCCAGGCTTCTGTTTCTTCCATACCCATGGGCGGGGAAGAGACAGGGGTGCTCGTAGGTGGTTTTTTTTACTTGAAGATGTCTCGCAAGTTTAACGGGCGTCCTGTTTGCACCATGCAATCGCCCACGCTGTAAATGCTGCCATCTCCTAAGACCCTCCACGTCCCATATTACCTCTCTCTTAACTCCCAACCCAAAGCCACCTGCACGTCAAAAAACATTATATATCGCCTCTCCTGTAACTTCTGCCCTGCCTTTTACGTGGGTGAATGCAAGACCACCCTTTCCCTCCGAATGAATAACCACTGCTATTCCACCTAATCTCCCACCTTCCTAAATTATCCCATCCCTACTCACACTGCTTCCCACAACCAGTCTTTTGATGAATGCTTCTCCGTTTCGGTGATTGAAACCCTTCCCAATTCCGCTAGTAGCATAGAGGTGAGAACCCGCGAGATGGCATAAATCTGGGTGCTCCAGTCTTTTAAATACCCCGGACTGAACCAAGCCCACTGATTTCATCCAATGCTGCCCACATTTCCCCTCACCCACCTTGTACGCTTCCTATTGGTCCCTTTTCTCTCCTCCCCTCAGCCTTCCCCTGAACATGTCCTCTCCGCTCTTCCCCCAGAACGCCATTCCGATGACGACGGTCGAGCCGTCGAAACGTCAATATATACTGTGAGTGTCCTTTATGTTTCTGTGTGTTAAATATTTTGTATCCGCGTGTTGGGCGTTTTAAAACATTGCAGATCTCAGGGTAAATTAAGTTTCCTTGGTGGTGTAACTGGTAGCACGTCCGCCGAGCGGAGGGCCCGGTGTTCAAATTCCGGTTAAGGAAATATTTTTACTTTCGTGATTAGATCAAAAACCGCCTTCCCCACATGTCCTGTGTTCGCGTTTTATGTGTTTTCCTATCCTCTTTCCTTATATATATATATATATATATATATATATATATATATATATATATATATTTATATATATATATATATATATATATATATATATATATATTTATATATATATTTATATATATATACCATACACACAGTAATCAACCCGAAGGTCGGTTTAGTAAGTGATGGTGGAACTCACACATGTACCAAGCCCGACGGCGTGTGAATATTCACACATCAGGGTAGGGGGGCCAGTTCCTTTCCCTGTGCCGGTTATGGTTTCCCAGGAAGACCTGGTATCCAAAAAATCAATTAGGTTGGGTGGAGCTGCAAGTGCCCAAAGTGTCTTGCGCGGGAATCGAACCCGGGACCCTCCGGTCAGTAGTCCAACGCTCTACACACTAGACCACCGTGACCCGCATATATAGTATATGTATATATATGAAAATATATATATGTATATATTTTCGAAATTTCCGTACTAAGTAAAGGCCTATCCTTCTCACTCACACCAAAAATTAACCAAATCAATCTACTCACCGACACACTCAATTTCTGCCGAAACCTTCGTTGGCGCGCATTTTGGAAATCGCAAAGTAACTCTTCGAGTCAAATTAAAACCAATCCCGCACTCAACAAATTCCGCCCGGCCTCCACTCATGAGCCAAAACCCCTACCTAGTAAATAATCCCGTTGAAATATTCATACGCCTCCTTCTCCAAAAAGTCTCTTATAAATCCTTCACACAATCTATAAAACCAAGAAACAACCTTTCCACAAACGAACGTCATGCCCTTAAAACCCTACAGGCCAATCCTAACATCGTGGTCACTACCGCCGATAAAGGCTCTTCAGTCGTAATTTTAAACACCCAAGACTATATTTCCAAAGCCCTCAGTCACCTCAATGACACATCCACCTATACCACTCTCACCGACAACCCTACTCCAAACTTCCAAAAGGAAATTCGGTCTCTTCTCCTCCAATTTGGACCAGAAGAAGGCCTCACCTCCCAAGACATATCCCTACTCTCACCCCCAAACCCCAGAACACCCCAGTTTTATCTCCTCCCAAAAATACACAAACCCAACATCCCCTCTCGCCCTATAGTTTCTAGTTTCAACTCTCCCACCGAAAGAATCTCCGCATTCCTTGATTACCACCTACAACCTATCGTACTCTCATTGCCCTCCTTCAATAAAGACACGTATCACTTCCTCCACCGTTTAAACTCTGTCTCCATTCCCTCCACCTCCAACCTGCTTATGGCCACCATCGATGTCACCTCCCTCTATACTTCTATTCCCCATGCAGAAGGCCTATCCTCCCTCCGACACTATCTTTCTCTACGCCCCCCACCCCAGTGCCCCTCGACCGAATTCCTCCTCAATCTAGCCACTGTCGTTCTGACTAAAAATGCATTCTCTTTCCAAAACGGAAGGCACAGCGATGGGAACGAGGATGGCGCCATCGTACGCCAATCTCTTCATGGGCCACCTTGAAGAGAATTTCCTTTCACAGCACCCTTCCAACCTCTTTTCTGGGTCCGCTACATTGACGACATTTTTATGCTCTGGACACACGGCTCTGATTCTCTTGACAATTTCTTATCGGCCTTAAATTCTTCTTTCACTGTTAAATTCACTTCGTCCATTTCAGACTCCACCATCACCTTTCTTGACACAGATATCTCAATTCACAATAACAAATTCACCACTTCAGTACACATCAAAGACACTAACCATCAACAATATTTACACTATACTAGTAGTCACCCTTCTCATACCAAACGCTCAATTCCCAACTCTCTCTCTATCCGCGGACATCGGATTTGCAACACCACAGCTACCCTCAACAAATACCTCCACAATCTACACCATGCACTCCACAAACGCGGTTACCCAGAAAAGCTCCTACAGGATAAAATCTACCGCTCCACCCGAACATACACACCACAGAATGAATCCCCACATCTGATGCTGGACTCAACCTTTGCACAACCTATTTCCCCGGATCCCACAGACTGAAAACCATTCTCAAGGAACTTTATCCTATATTACATGACAATGACGCGACCACATCCTTACTGCCCCAATGCCCCTCTGTCTCTTACAGACGACCAGCCAACCTCAGAAACCTTCTGAGATCCACTAACCCTTTGGCACCCCACCCTGAAAAATTTCCACATATTTCCCCTACCTGCAATCGCCCCCGATGTAAAACATGTCTCCTAATCAGATCTGCTCCCCTATCCCCACATCCCCTCATTGTTCCTTCACCCCGTTCCCACGCTAATTGCCTCTCAAAAAATATTATCTATCTCTTGTCGTGCAAACAATGCACCTCATTCTACATTGGCGAATGCATTACCCCATTATCCATCCGAATGAACAATCACCGTTACTCATGTAAGTATGTTTGTGGGTGTTCAAAATGGGGATTGCCTTTAAATCTTAATAAATGTTCGGTGGTAAATTTCTTTAAAAGATCTACGGGATTAGTTTACAAATTAGCTGGAGTTGACCTTGAAGTAGTTGATACGGTGAAATACCAAGGTGTTAAATTCACTAAAGACTTAACTTGGGGGACCCATATACGTAAAGTCTGCGGGCAAGCATATAAAAAATTAGGATTTATTAGACGCATTGTCGGCAGAAGTGACTCCAAGGTCAAGGAACGTTGTTATCACGCTCTTGTAAGGCCCCATTTAGAATATGCATGTAGCGTATGGGATCCGTGTGAAAAAGGCCTCATTCGGGAAATTGAGAAGGTCCAACGCCGGGCAGCTCGTTTCGTGGAAAACTGTTAGGATAAAACGAAAAGCGTCACTGAAGTGCTTATGGAGTTGGGATGGGAATCATTGGAAGAAAGACGACTCAATGCTAGGTTAAACTTACGAAATAAATTCAGATCCGCATGTTTCAGCACCGAGGTCTCGAAAATTATTCGCACTCCAACATACATTGGTCGCTTGGATCATGGGTACAAAATTCGGGAAATATATGCCAGGACTAGCAGACTCAAGGACTCCTTCTTCCCACGGACAATACGGGATAACAACTGTAGGGTCACACTCGGAGATAACAAAATACCACTTGCCACCCTCGGCGTCTAGGTAACAATTAGTTAAACTCAATTGCATGCACTTTCACTAACCTCCTGTGTGTTGTGTCAAAACCCTTCCCGCATGCTATTAAGTAATGTATTGCTGTTTACAGTAATGCGGTATTTCTTTTTTCCTTTTTTGGGTGGTGACCTAACACCCCCCGCCACACGCTCTTGCTGCGGCTTGCGGGGAATTATGTAGATGTAGATGTAATTCTGCTTCACTCTCTTCTCTTCCTATCCCTTTACACGCAAGTTCACACAACCTATCATTTGACGAATGCTTTTTCTTAATAGTTCTAGAATCCCTACCCGATTCAGCCACCAACATAGAGGTGAGAACTCGCGAATCCGCATACATCCTATATTTCCGATCCTTTAAAATTCCCACCCTTAACCGCCATCTTTAATTTCTTTCCCAACAGTCCCTAAACCTTCCGCCCCCCTCCCCTCTCTTACCTCAAAACCTCTCAGTCTGACCTGAAGAAGGCCTCGGAGTAGGCCGAAAGCTTAAATCATCTACAGTGTGAGTGTCCTTTTACGTGTTATCTGTTTTATTCTGTGTTCTATTGTGCCGTCCAAAAGTTATATTGCTCTCGTGAGTACTTCCGCATCATCGATATATATATATATATATATATATATATATATATATATATATATATATATATATATATATATATATATATATATATATATATATATATATATCTTTTTTTTTTCACACACACGTGTGTGTGTATGTGTGTGTGTGGCTCTGCCTTAATTTATATTTAGACTAATATTCAATATTATCATAATCTCTCTCTGTTTAAAGCAAGCATTACACGGTGCGCCACGCTGTTGTAATCTAATCTTAGCTCCAATTTAGGATCGGGTCATCCGTTCCCAAATTCGCGTTAATGGCTGGAGTGTCCTTTGACGGCAAAGGAGGGCTGGGATTTAGTGAAAACGTTTTGTTGTCCCTGAAGGTCATCCATCTTGAACTTCCCTCACACCCCTTTTGCACGGAAAATGATTTATAGCATGAATCTACCTTTGCCATTCATTAGACTGCCATTCATTCTCTGGTTGGCTCAACAACGCGCCAACCCGCCATTACCTTGGGAATTTCATTCCCTTTCAGATTTTATTTCTAATTTTTTCTCTAAAGCTTTCTCGACATATTTTTCCTTTCTATTGGACCAACATTAAGCATTTGCCTGGACTTGAATGCAAGACATATGGTTTTCGCCGCGATTGCACTCCGTCTATGCAATATAGTAGACGGGGTATCATTTGCGTTAGTTTTTTTTTAGATTTCCCTGTAAATATGTATGTATATATATATATATATATATATATATATATATATATATATATATATATATATATATATATATATATACATATATATATATATATATATATATATATATATATATATATATATATATATATATATATACATATTCAAACTTGAAAATCCCGCCATACGGCGCACAAATATTCATTCAAACATAGAAATAGGTATAAGGAAAGGGGATAGGAAAACACATAAAAGGCGAACACAGGACATGTGGGGAAGGCGGTTTTTGAGCAGATCACGAAAGTAAAAATATTTCCTTATCCGGGATTTGAACCACGGGCCTTCCACTTGCCGGGCGGATGCTCTACCACCTAAGCTTATAAGGAAACCCGATTTACCTTGAGATCAGCGATCTTATAAAGCGCCAAAGTGCTCCTATACATATTGCCCGAGGGATGGCGTTATAGAGCTGTTTCATCCACCAAAGGAGAAATAGACGGGACACAAGAAGGGGAAAGGATAGTAGAAAAGCATTCATACGATCTTATAAAGGATAGGAACGGTGCGTTTTATGGCACGCATAGCCAGAAGAAGAGACGAGCCACATTGGCCCATGGTTCAAATCCCGGATAAGGAAATATTTTTACTTTCGTGATCTGCTCAAAAACCGCCTTCCCCACATGTCCTGTGTTCGCCTTTTATGTGTTTTCCTATCCCCTTTCCTTATACCTATTTCTATGTTTGAATGAATATTTGTGCGCCGTATGGCGGGATTTTCAAGTTTGAATATGTGTTTGGCTAATGTGGCTCGTCTCTTCTTCTGGCTATGCGTGCCATGAAACGCACCGTTCCTATCCTTTATAAGATCGTATGAATGCTTTTCTACTATCATTTCCCCTTCTTGTGTCCCGTCTATCTCTCCTTTGGTAGGTGAAACAGCTCCATAACGCCATCCCTCGGGCAATATGTATAGGAGCACTTTGGCGCTTTATAAGATCGCAGATCTCAAGGTAAATCGGGTTTCCTTATAAGCTTAGGTGGTAGAGCATCCGCCCGGCAAGTGGAAGGCCCGTGGTTCAAATCCCGGATAAGGAAATATTTTTACTTTCGTGATCTGCTCAAAAACCGCCTTCCCCACATGTCCTGTGTTCGCCTTTTATATGTTTTCCTATCCC
This sequence comes from Hetaerina titia, assembly GCA_037158775.1. Taxonomy (NCBI): domain Eukaryota; kingdom Metazoa; phylum Arthropoda; class Insecta; order Odonata; family Calopterygidae; genus Hetaerina; species Hetaerina titia. The sequence continues at coordinate 141,161,755 of CM073769.1, forward strand.
CTTTCCTTATACCTATTTCTATGTTTGAATTAATATATATATATTCATTATTATAT
>CM073769.1:141161910-141185931 GCA_037158775.1 Hetaerina titia
TCTATTACGTGGAACTATTAGTTATTTGTGCGCGGGTAAAATAGACTCTTTAGAACTCGATGAGAAATAAACATTTACACTTTAAAACACACACTGATAAATTATTGAAGTGTAAGGGTACTTCTATTAATCACGGCTGATTCTGACCTAATTCAATGAAACTACTGGCCTGGATATACACTAAAACATACTCATTCACTTCAAATCGGAAATTGTATATTAAAAATATTATTTTCAGATTGAAACTACGTAATACGATAGAATACTGTAAAGTAATTCGCTAATTGATAATGCTTTCAATTATGTTGGCGCGAGCATTTTCGCTAAAGAATGCTACCATTCTAATTCATGTCATCCTAAAGACTAAATCGTAACAAGCACTCAAGTTACAATATGCACAATCCCCAAATGAAATTGAAATGCGAAGAAAGCGCTGCAACCTTCGGAGAGCAATTAACGACGAAGGACTCTCGGTAGATTAAGTGGTCGTTTACCGCATTATATCCCCTGGGAGTAATTATTCATCCGACGAATTTCCATGAATGGCCACCCTCTGAAGAAGCAAATTACAACATGGAATAAAATATAGAGCTTTAGTGGCCCACGGGAGCGTCCTTACATTCTCCCATTCTCTCTCTCTCTCTTCTCCATCTCCACAGCCACTCCCTCCACACCCTCAGCAGCACGCCCTCCTATGGTCGATCCTCCTGAGGTTCCATTTTAAACAAACTTTGAATTTTCCCGAGCGCATTCCGTGCGATCGCAAAACTCCCCCTCGGAAGAATCTCATCACTCCTCTCTCTCTCTCTCTCCCCCCCTTCCTCCGCTCCCACCCTCGTCGCTTCTTTCATTTCATCCGCCCTCCTTCCATATCCCCGTCCACGTTTATTTCCTGGCCGAATTTCTTCGGGAAAGCCTTTCCATACCCTCTTGCTACGGCTCCATGCTTTGGCATTTTCGACCCAAAGACCATTCCCCATCCTCTTCTCCCCCAACCATTCCGCCCCTCTCCCTCCCTCGCGACTATCAATCCCCTTCGCCCTCTCTGTTTAGGGAGGAAGTAGACGAAGCAATATTTTTGCCCGATCCCTCGGAATCCCCGTGGGTTTCCGTTTGGACGTTCTTGAGCGGCGTTGAGTGGCACGGGAGGTGAAGGAAAATATGTTTATCAAGCGAGTGTTCCCATTTTCCAGTGTCCTCGTCCCGTCCGGACTCTCAGGATTCAATTCCGGTGCGTCATACCCCCCTTCAACTTCAGGCATTCCTCCTCCCCCACCCCCACCCTTCTCATCCCTCCTTCTCGTGTTATTCTCCCGCTCTGCCCCTCGCATCGTCTCCCTCCCCCCCGCAGTCCCCGCAATGGGAGTCCCATCTCCTCCTTCCCCGTTTCCACCGCCCATTCCTCTCCCCTCAAATCCCCTCGCGTCCCATCGCTCGCATAGACCCACCTCTCCCTCCCTTCCTCCGCTTCCATTCCACGAATCCCTTCTCCGACCCGCCTTCGCACCCCTGTTTCTCATTGTCCTCCCCCGCCTTCTTCATTCGGGGAAGGACCACCCGTCCACCCAGACCCTCAACGCTACTCACTAGTACCCTTGCCCGAGAAATGGAAAGGAAAAGGACACGTTCGACAACTTTCCGAGGAATTTGAGCAAACCAATAGTCGGTAGGGTTTTCCTCGGCTTCGAATGGCTCATGACTCCGTTTCTCTTCGCTACGCCGGAGGACGGAACCAATCAGACATTTATTGATTGGCTGTACCAAAGTAAAGTTCCGTCAACATTGGATCCTCTTCACTGTTTTAATAAAAATTTGAGAATATTTCATTCCTAACTGAGACTAGTTTTCTGATGGCTATGAATGTCATTCAACTGCAATAAATGCCACAATAAAATTCAACAAACTAACATCAGATTATACGTTTTAAAACTTTCATGAATTGTTTAGAACTTCTGCCGGATACACACATAGGTATCAGAAATGTCCAATGGTGTGTATCCATGATGGTCCGTCTCACTTCTAAAAGTTCCTTAAATTCATGTCTTCGCCAAGCGTATTCATTAGAGAAGAAAGATCCACAGAAATAGCGTTATGCTCAAACATATTGTGTACCAATAATAGCAGATAACTGTAACTTACAGCTTTAAACAACTATGAAAAATATTGTATTTAGCTGTGAAACTTGGTTGCAAGTAATATGAAATAAAATTGGCCATTTTTCCGATTCTTAGAAATTTTTAACGTTTTTAAAGCACTTGGCACGGATAAGTAATATTTTACCTACAATTTGGTCCAAAATTAAGATAATTTGGACAAAGAACTACGTCTAATCATATGGATGGTATGTAGTGGCTTATAGTCGAGCACTTGTAGTACAATTAGGTCTCAAATGAAATTGTTAATGTTTAAATTCGCATGCATGCCTCGATGTACAATAAGTTCAACCATTATGGAGTTGAATTTGTGCCTTACGAACACATTGGGAGCTCTCTTCCCTCCCAGTGGGTGTACCCAATAAAAAATTAGGATTTATTAGACGCATTGTCGGCAGAAGTGACTCCAAGGTCAAGGAACGTTGTTATCACGCTCTTGTAAGACCCCATTTAGAATATGCATGTAGCGTATGGGATCCGTGTGAAAAAGGCCTCATTCGGGAAATTGAGAAGGTCCAACGCCGGGCAGCTCGTTTCGTGGAAAACTGTTACGATAAAACGAAAAGCGTCACTGAAGTGCTTATGGAGTTGGGATGGGAATCATTGGAAGAAAGACGACTCAATGCTAGGTTAAACTTACGAAATAAATTCAGATCCGCATGTTTCAGCACCGAGGTCTCGAAAATTATTCGCGCTCCAACATACATTGGTCGCTTGGATCATGGGTACTGAAATCCCATGATGCTGAAATTATTTGTCGTGGAAATATTTGTTGCGACTATTTGCAACATCCACGAAACACATTTATAGAGTTTTAATGCTCAAAGGGAAATAGTGATGAAGAAATGAATAGTGATCAAGAATATCTCTCTAATTTCACGTGCATAAATTTACAGTATTACATTACATTTACACTCCAACGGCCAGTTTGCAATCATACTCGACTAGTTAATGTCAACATTCCGATTTCTATGTAGCAGTTCTATGCTACAATATGAGCGCTCAATCAGTGAATTGAATGAGCCCCATTTCCTAAAAGTGTCACTTAAAATTACTACCGAGGTGGCATGAACGCTTATAAGTCACTAATTCTGATTGATGAAAAAAATTGTCCTCATAATTTTCGGAAGGAATCATACGTCAATATGAGCACGTAATTAACTTAGGGAAGTTGATTTTGGACCCCGTAATGGTCGGGGCGAGTGAGCGCCCACGTTCTCTTCTTTTCTGAGCGTTCCCGCCGCAAATGCCGTTTGCTGGTCGCCTGGCTCCCAAGGAGGAACGACCTCGGGTGGAAAAGACGCCGAAAACTACCGCCATCTTCTCCCGTGCAGTATGCCTCCGAATTCGACATTCACGCCCAGTCAGCACAAAAGCCCCAATGGATGCAAAATATTATATTATTGCACCACATAATTATGACTAGATACAAATTAACTATGAAGTGCCTTAACGTATGCCGTGTGTATTGGCATTACAGACTAAGTGCTAGATAATTGGTGAAAAGATATTAAATCCACTTTTGTAATAAGATTTCAACAGTAAAATACTGTTCTGAGCGTGCCTTTAAAATCTTAGTTATCATCTAAATAAATTTCCTGCTGTCACGAATGAAGTGTAAGAATCGATGGTTTCAGGCGTTATTTTATGGAATCGGTTCATTCTAAAGCGGATAAAATAATACTTTGTAATTCCACAGATTTATTTCACAAACACACGACCCGGATTTCGACGTACAACGTCATTTGTTCGGAAGCTGGCCTCCCTTAGAGAGAAGAAGTCTTCTGGAAGGAACGTGGAACCACCTGAAACCTCTACTCATCAGTTCCGACCGAGGAGAGTAAATTTGTCAGACCACTGTTTCAAACCCAGTGAGACGATTCTATTAGAAAAAGGCCTCAAGTACATTCCGAATATTCCGGTGTCAGTTAAGGACGTAAAAAACTTTGCTGTGGATTGCGAAGTAGCCCTGAAAAAAGAAAATGTAGGTGTAAAACATGTCGTCGCTCAAGAAATAGAAAGACAGCTCCAACTAGGGTTAATACACCAAGACGTTTTCCAGAAACTGTTCCTCTGAATTCGATCAGACGCACCTTGTCATCCAAAGATCTAGTGTTGCAGAGAGCAGATGAAGGTAATGCAGTGGTGGTTCTCAATAAGTGTCAGTACATCGATAAATGTGAGAGCTTCATCGAAGGTAACGGAATCATGGAACTGAAATCCGACCCGACGGACGAATTCCAACTGAAGTGCAAGTCGGCAGTTAAATCTTGTGATGTGATCTTCAGTAAGTGGGACGTTAATAAGGTACTATAATTCAAATGAACCCGTCAGCACCACGTTTCTTTGGGCTGCCAAAGATTCACAAAGTTGGAATCCCGATTAGACCAGTGGTTTCAAACGTGACTGCCCCCAATCATTTAATATCGAAAAAAGTGAACGACATCTTTAGGTAGCATTCTAAATTTTCTGCCAAATATGGGATCGTCAATTCCATTGACCTTACTGATAAACTATCCAAGATGGTCCTTCCCAATAAGTGTTTGCTAGTTTCCTTTGATGTTTGCAATCTCTTTACTAGTGTCCCACCTAAAGAAGCGCTGAGTATAGCAGAGACTATTCTCTTCCAAAAGTGCGTCCCTGCCCCTATCATCTGTGAACTTCATGCAATGCTGGAAACGTGTTCTGCAAAACTATTTCAAGTTTAACGGAAAATATTTTGGACAACTCAATGGCTCGGCCATGGGCTACCCCTTGTCCCCCCTCTTGGCAGATATTTACATGGACCACTGGGAGGAATGTTTGTTCTCCTCTGGGAATGTACTCAACAAGAATGTTTTATGCTGGTATCGGTATGTAGACGATGTCTTTTGTGTGTGGAAGGGTTCAAAAAGGCAACTTGAAAATTTCTTAGCTCATTTAAATTCTCTAAATAAGAACCTTAAATTCACCTGTGAGTTAGAAGAAAACAATTCACTCAATTTTCTTGACTTAAATATTTCAAAAGTTAAAAATCACTTGGAATTCTCCATTTTCCGGAAAACTTCATACACAGACCAAGTTATTCATTGTAACTCAAGGCACTGTTTTTCCCAGAAACTGTCCGCCTTCCATTCTATGATCCACCGACTGACAAGCATTCCTTTGTCTCTATGCAATTTCAAGAAAGAACTGTCAACAATAAAATTAATAGCACGTATAAACGGCTACGATGATAAACTAATTGATAAACTATATTTAGATAAAATAAAAAACAGGCAATTGACAGAATTTATAAATCCCAGCCACTACAAGATTCCTCTGCCAAGTGGCGGAGAATCTTGGTGCACCATACTGCAAAATTTGCTGAAAATTTGGTGCACCATACTGCGATCCAATCACCCCAACATTAATTTATGCTCTTTCTAGAGACCCTCAGACTCAGATTTTCAAACACTTAATACCCTCAATGAACAAATAAATAGCTTTACACGCAAAAATAATAAATGCATCAATATAATTGGTGGTGACTTCAACCTCCCTGGTATCGACTGGGATAGCAATAGCGTTAAATCTCGGACCCGTGATCGCGAATCTTGCAATTCCTTACTAAAATTGGTTCAAAGAAACTCGCTTCATCAAGAAGTACGCACTCCCACCCGTGGAAAGAACATATTGGACTTATTTCTTACGAACACACCGGAACGCATTAATAGTGTATCAACCGACGAGGGTATAAGTGACCATAAATCTGTTATTATCAACTTGAACGTAGAAATAAAAAAGAATGTTAAGCCAAAAAGAAAAATTTTCTTTTTGGCTTAACACAGATTTCACTGAAGTGCTTATGGAGTTGGGATGGGAATCATTGGAAGAAAGACGACTCAATGCTAGGTTAAACTTACGAAATAAATTCAGATCCGCATGTTTCAGCACCGAGGTCTCGAAAATTATTCGCACTCCAACATACATTGGTCGCTTGGATCATGGGTACAAAATTCGGGAAATATATGCCAGGACTAGCAGACTCAAGGACTCCTTCTTCCCACGGACAATACGGGATAACAACTGTAGGGTCACACTCGGAGATAACAAAATACCACTTGCCACCCTCGGCGTCTAGGTAACAATTAGTTAAACTCAATTGCATGCACTTTCACTAACCTCCTGTGTGTTGTGTCAAAACCCTTCCCGCATGCTATTAAGTAATGTATTGCTGTTTACAGTAATGCGGTATTTCTTTTTTCCTTTTTTGGGTGGTGACCTAACACCCCCCGCCACACGCTCTTGCTGCGGCTTGCGGGGAATTATGTAGATGTAGATGTAATTCTGCTTCACTCTCTTCTCTTCCTATCCCTTTACACGCAAGTTCACACAACCTATCATTTGACGAATGCTTTTTCTTAATAGTTCTAGAATCCCTACCCGATTCAGCCACCAACATAGAGGTGAGAACTCGCGAATCCGCATACATCCTATATTTCCGATCCTTTAAAATTCCCACCCTTAACCGCCATCTTTAATTTCTTTCCCAACAGTCCCTAAACCTTCCGCCCCCCTCCCCTCTCTTACCTCAAAACCTCTCAGTCTGACCTGAAGAAGGCCTCGGAGTAGGCCGAAAGCTTAAATCATCTACAGTGTGAGTGTCCTTTTACGTGTTATCTGTTTTATTCTGTGTTCTATTGTGCCGTCCAAAAGTTATATTGCTCTCGTGAGTACTTCCGCATCATCGATATATATATATATATATATATATATATATATATATATATATATATATATATCTTTTTTTTTTCACACACACGTGTGTGTGTATGTGTGTGTGTGGCTCTGCCTTAATTTATATTTAGACTAATATTCAATATTATCATAATCTCTCTCTGTTTAAAGCAAGCATTACACGGTGCGCCACGCTGTTGTAATCTAATCTTAGCTCCAATTTAGGATCGGGTCATCCGTTCCCAAATTCGCGTTAATGGCTGGAGTGTCCTTTGACGGCAAAGGAGGGCTGGGATTTAGTGAAAACGTTTTGTTGTCCCTGAAGGTCATCCATCTTGAACTTCCCTCACACCCCTTTTGCACGGAAAATGATTTATAGCATGAATCTACCTTTGCCATTCATTAGACTGCCATTCATTCTCTGGTTGGCTCAACAACGCGCCAACCCGCCATTACCTTGGGAATTTCATTCCCTTTCAGATTTTATTTCTAATTTTTTCTCTAAAGCTTTCTCGACATATTTTTCCTTTCTATTGGACCAACATCAAGCATTTGCCTGGACTTGAATGCAAGACATATGGTTTTCGCCGCGATTGCACTCCGTCTATGCAATATAGTAGACGGGGTATCATTTGCGTTAGTTTTTTTTTAGATTTCCCTGTAAATATGTATGTATATATATATATATATATATATATAATATATATATATATATATATATATATATATATATATATATACATATACATATATATATATATATATATATAGTATATGTATATATATATACATATCAAACTTGAAAATCCCGCCATACGGCGCACAAATATTCATTCAAACATAGAAATAGGTATAAGGAAAGGGGATAGGAAAACACATAAAAGGCGAACACAGGACATGTGGGGAAGGCGGTTTTTGAGCAGATCACGAAAGTAAAAATATTTCCTTATCCGGGATTTGAACCACGGGCCTTCCACTTGCCGGGCGGATGCTCTACCACCTAAGCTTATAAGGAAACCCGATTTACCTTGAGATCAGCGATCTTATAAAGCGCCAAAGTGCTCCTATACATATTGCCCGAGGGATGGCGTTATAGAGCTGTTTCATCCACCAAAGGAGAAATAGACGGGACACAAGAAGGGGAAAGGATAGTAGAAAAGCATTCATACGATCTTATAAAGGATAGGAACGGTGCGTTTTATGGCACGCATAGCCAGAAGAAGAGACGAGCCACATTGGCCCATGGTTCAAATCCCGGATAAGGAAATATTTTTACTTTCGTGATCTGCTCAAAAACCGCCTTCCCCACATGTCCTGTGTTCGCCTTTTATGTGTTTTCCTATCCCCTTTCCTTATACCTATTTCTATGTTTGAATGAATATTTGTGCGCCGTATGGCGGGATTTTCAAGTTTGAATATGTGTTTGGCTAATGTGGCTCGTCTCTTCTTCTGGCTATGCGTGCCATGAAACGCACCGTTCCTATCCTTTATAAGATCGTATGAATGCTTTTCTACTATCATTTCCCCTTCTTGTGTCCCGTCTATCTCTCCTTTGGTAGGTGAAACAGCTCCATAACGCCATCCCTCGGGCAATATGTATAGGAGCACTTTGGCGCTTTATAAGATCGCAGATCTCAAGGTAAATCGGGTTTCCTTATAAGCTTAGGTGGTAGAGCATCCGCCCGGCAAGTGGAAGGCCCGTGGTTCAAATCCCGGATAAGGAAATATTTTTACTTTCGTGATCTGCTCAAAAACCGCCTTCCCCACATGTCCTGTGTTCGCCTTTTATATGTTTTCCTATCCCCTTTCCTTATACCTATTTCTATGTTTGAATTAATATATATATATTCATTATTATATAATAATTATGAATAAATATATATATATATTCATATATATAAATATATATATATATATATATATATATTCATATTTATATATATATATATATATTATAGGAACCGTTAACGGGAAAAACATAAGGAAACCATGGGTAACGGATGAGATGATTGCAAAGATGTAGGAGAGAAAAAGATGGAAGAATGTAAGCACAGAGTTAGGTAATATCAAGTACGAAGAGTAAAGCAATAAATTGAGATGGGAAACGAATAAAGCAAAAGAAGAATGGAGGAAAACGCAATGCGAGGATATGGAAAGTTTACAGAGGAAGGGTGAAAATGGTGCGCTATACAGCAAGGTTAAGCATTATCGGGAAGAAAGAAGGCAAGATCTGTGCTAAGAGTTAAAGATAAGAGGGGTAAGATAATAGTTGAACTAGGAAAAATCCAGGAGAGATGGAAGGAATATATAGAAACACTGTATGGTCAAGAACTTAGGCCGAGAAGGTTAGACATAGAAAAAAAACATGACGTAGAAGAAGATAGATTAGGTCCAGGCATACTCGACGATGAAATAGAAGGAGTATTTAAGGAGATGAAAGCAAATAAGGCCATGGGGGTGGACAACACTCCTGTGGAAATGTTGATATCTTTAGGAAATAGTGGAAAGAAGGCCCTAAATGGACTAATTCGTATTATCTATGAGGAAGCAATCTGGCGGGAAGATTTTGTGAGATCGGTGTAAGTTCCTATTCAAAAAAAGACAAAGGCTACATCATGTGAGGATTACAGAACATATCCCACGCAGCTAAAGTTATACTCAGGATCATCAACAAAAGGATAGAGAGTAAGGCAAATGATTACTAAGGGGATGATCAGTTTTGGTTAACCGGTTACCGGTTAATTTGGTAATCTACCGGTTAACCAGTTAACCGGTAGATTACCTAATAATAAATGTATACATACATATATATATATATATATATATATATATATATTATTTATTTATTGGGTAATCTACCGGTTAAGGTAGATTTTTTTGGATGGACACAACTATCAAATAAATATTTTGTGACTCCAAACAAAACCCAAACCGGTAACCTAATCTACATCAGGTCCCTTTTTATCTCTCTGTACTTCTTTCCTCCCTTCATCCCGTCCAACATTCCCATCCTGTTCCTGCCCTTTCCTCGTTTGCCCAACATTCTCCCCTCTATTACCTTCTTCTGCATTCCACTACCGCCCAATAAGCCTTTTATCCATTTTTCCTGCCTCCATAGGATTTCTCTCAACAAACCCCTCACCTCAACCACCATCCCCAGTACTTCCTCATTTGTTTTCCTTTCGGTCCATTTCACCTTCTCCATTCTTCTCCACACCCACATTTCAAAAACCTCCAATCTTCGTCTATCCTCCTGCTTCAATGACCACGTTTCCGCGCCGTATATAGCCACGCTCCATATCAGAGTTTTTACGAATCTTGTGTTAACATCCCTACTCAACGTCCCCGTCATCAACTCAATCCTACTTGAGAAAGCCTCCTTGCCTAGCGCAAATCTACTCCTTACGTCCCTACTGCATTGACCGTGATGGTCAGGAACACTTCCGAGATATGTAAACTGCTCTACCTGCTCTATTTTTTCCCCGCCTATTTTAATATTTAGCTTAGCCTTTTTTTTCTGGAAAGTCCAATAACCTTTGTTTTATTAATATTGATTATCATCCCATATTTATCGCACTGAACCTCCAATTCACTCAACAATGCTTGCATGCTGAAATCATGGGATCATGGGCCTAACACCCCCCGCCACACGCCCTTGCGGCGGCTTGCGGGGTATTATGTAGATGTAGATGTAGAATTGTTACCTAGACGCCGAGGGTGGCAAGTGGCATTTTTGTTATCTCCGAGTGTGACCCTACAGTTGTTATCCCGTATTGTCCGTGGGAAGAAGGAGTCCTTGAGTCTGATAGTCCTGGCATCTATTTCCCGAATTTTGTACCCATGATCCAAGCGACCAATGTATGTTGGAGCGCGAATAATTTTCGAGACCTCGGTGCTGAAACATGCGGATCTGAATTTATTTCGTAAGTTTAACCTAGCATTGAGTCGTCTTTCTTCCAATGATTCCCATCCCAACTCCATAAGCACTTCAGTGACGCTTTTCGTTTTATCGTAACAGTTTTCCACGAAACGAGCTGCCCGGCGTTGGACCTTCTCAATTTCCCGAATGAGGCCTTTTTCACACGGATCCCATACGCTACATGCATATTCTAAATGGGGTCTTACAAGAGCGTGATAACAACGTTCCTTGACCTTGGAGTCACTTCTGCCGACAATGCGTCTAATAAATCCTAATTTTTTATTGGGTACACCCACTGGGAGGGAAGAGAGCTCCCAATGTGTTCGTAAGGCACAAATTCAACTCCATAATGGTTGAACTTATTGTACATCGAGGCATGCATGCGAATTTAAACATTAACAATTTCATTTGAGACCTAATTGTACTACAAGTGCTCGACTATAAGCCACTACATACCATCCATATGATTAGACGTAGTTCTTTGTCCAAATTATCTTAATTTTGGACCAAATTGTAGGTAAAATATTACTTATCCGTGCCAAGTGCTTTAAAAACGTTAAAAATTTCTAAGAATCGGAAAAATGGCCAATTTTATTTCATATTACTTGCAACCAAGTTTCACAGCTAAATACAATATTTTTCATAGTTGTTTAAAGCTGTAAGTTACAGTTATCTGCTATTATTGGTACACAATATGTTTGAGCATAACGCTATTTCTGTGGATCTTTCTTCTCTAATGAATACGCTTGGATTTGTTAAATATAAATTCGAGATACGGGGCGATGTTAGGAGCTAAGTGTTTTAGCACCCGAGCTGGTATATTTTCGGGACCCGGGGATTTGTTTGGTTTGATGTCTTTGAGCAATTTGGCAATTCCTTGCTCGTCCACTGTTATTTTTGTCATGGGTTCAGTATATATTGTTTCTTGGAGATACGCGGTAGCTACATCGTTCGTGAAGACGCTCTGGAAGAATTCGTTTAGAATGTTGGTTAAACAATTAGTTAAACTCAATTGCATGCACTTTCACTAACCTCCTGTGTGTTGTGTCAAAACCCTTCCCGCATGCCATTAAGTAATGCATTGCTGTTTACAGTAATGCGGTATTTCTTTTTTCCTTTTTTGGGTGGTGACCTAACACCCCCCGCCACACGCCCTTGCGGCGGCTTGCAGGGTATTATGTAGATGTAGATGTACCCAGAGATGCAATATATTTGGTTCGACTGCCGCAATTTCACTGACACTCTCAGAAAACATTTTGACAGATACGTTTTCAAAGTTTTTGGCGAAATCTATTCAAAAAGATGGAGCAAATTTTAAAATGATTTCAACCGATATTTAAAATGGATGTTTATGTGTGAATCAGGAATTTTTATGACAATATTTGTGACAAAAGCAACACAATGGTATTTCAAGTATGAGAAAGACATTAAATTGACCACTTTCCATACCAGGCGCTCATAAATCAGTTAATCTTGTCTCATTTGACAAAATTAATCTCTCATTGCGGCAGGAAACTCTACTCCACAATACATAAATCGTTGCTGAAATTATTTGTCGTGGAAATATTTGTTGCGACTATTTGCAACATCCACGAAACACATTTATAGAGTTTTAATGCTCAAAGGGAAATAGTGATGAAGAAATGAATAGTGATCAAGAATATCTCTCTAATTTCACGTGCATAAATTTACAGTATTACATTACATTTACACTCCAACGGCCAGTTTGCAATCATACTCGACTAGTTAATGTCAACATTCCGATTTCTATGTAGCAGTTCTATGCTACAATATGAGCGCTCAATCAGTGAATTGAATGAGCCCCATTTCCTAAAAGTGTCACTTAAAATTACTACCGAGGTGGCATGAACGCTTATAAGTCACTAATTCTGATTGATGAAAAAAATTGTCCTCATAATTTTCGGAAGGAATCATACGTCAATATGAGCACGTAATTAACTTAGGGAAGTTGATTTTGGACCCCGTAATGGTCGGGGCGAGTGAGCGCCCACGTTCTCTTCTTTTCTGAGCGTTCCCGCCGCAAATGCCGTTTGCTGGTCGCCTGGCTCCCAAGGAGGAACGACCTCGGGTGGAAAAGACGCCGAAAACTACCGCCATCTTCTCCCGTGCAGTATGCCTCCGAATTCGACATTCACGCCCAGTCAGCACAAAAGCCCCAATGGATGCAAAATATTATATTATTGCACCACATAATTATGACTAGATACAAATTAACTATGAAGTGCCTTAACGTATGCCGTGTGTATTGGCATTACAGACTAAGTGCTAGATAATTGGTGAAAAGATATTAAATCCACTTTTGTAATAAGATTTCAACAGTAAAATACTGTTCTGAGCGTGCCTTTAAAATCTTAGTTATCATCTAAATAAATTTCCTGCTGTCACGAATGAAGTGTAAGAATCGATGGTTTCAGGCGTTATTTTATGGAATCGGTTCATTCTAAAGCGGATAAAATAATACTTTGTAATTCCACAGATTTATTTCACAAACACACGACCCGGATTTCGACGTACAACGTCATTTGTTCGGAAGCTGGCCTCCCTTAGAGAGAAGAAGTCTTCTGGAAGGAACGTGGAACCACCTGAAACCTCTACTCATCAGTTCCGACCGAGGAGAGTAAATTTGTCAGACCACTGTTTCAAACCCAGTGAGACGATTCTATTAGAAAAAGGCCTCAAGTACATTCCGAATATTCCGGTGTCAGTTAAGGACGTAAAAAACTTTGCTGTGGATTGCGAAGTAGCCCTGAAAAAAGAAAATGTAGGTGTAAAACATGTCGTCGCTCAAGAAATAGAAAGACAGCTCCAACTAGGGTTAATACACCAAGACGTTTTCCAGAAACTGTTCCTCTGAATTCGATCAGACGCACCTTGTCATCCAAAGATCTAGTGTTGCAGAGAGCAGATGAAGGTAATGCAGTGGTGGTTCTCAATAAGTGTCAGTACATCGATAAATGTGAGAGCTTCATCGAAGGTAACGGAATCATGGAACTGAAATCCGACCCGACGGACGAATTCCAACTGAAGTGCAAGTCGGCAGTTAAATCTTGTGATGTGATCTTCAGTAAGTGGGACGTTAATAAGGTACTATAATTCAAATGAACCCGTCAGCACCACGTTTCTTTGGGCTGCCAAAGATTCACAAAGTTGGAATCCCGATTAGACCAGTGGTTTCAAACGTGACTGCCCCCAATCATTTAATATCGAAAAAAGTGAACGACATCTTTAGGTAGCATTCTAAATTTTCTGCCAAATATGGGATCGTCAATTCCATTGACCTTACTGATAAACTATCCAAGATGGTCCTTCCCAATAAGTGTTTGCTAGTTTCCTTTGATGTTTGCAATCTCTTTACTAGTGTCCCACCTAAAGAAGCGCTGAGTATAGCAGAGACTATTCTCTTCCAAAAGTGCGTCCCTGCCCCTATCATCTGTGAACTTCATGCAATGCTGGAAACGTGTTCTGCAAAACTATTTCAAGTTTAACGGAAAATATTTTGGACAACTCAATGGCTCGGCCATGGGCTACCCCTTGTCCCCCCTCTTGGCAGATATTTACATGGACCACTGGGAGGAATGTTTGTTCTCCTCTGGGAATGTACTCAACAAGAATGTTTTATGCTGGTATCGGTATGTAGACGATGTCTTTTGTGTGTGGAAGGGTTCAAAAAGGCAACTTGAAAATTTCTTAGCTCATTTAAATTCTCTAAATAAGAACCTTAAATTCACCTGTGAGTTAGAAGAAAACAATTCACTCAATTTTCTTGACTTAAATATTTCAAAAGTTAAAAATCACTTGGAATTCTCCATTTTCCGGAAAACTTCATACACAGACCAAGTTATTCATTGTAACTCAAGGCACTGTTTTTCCCAGAAACTGTCCGCCTTCCATTCTATGATCCACCGACTGACAAGCATTCCTTTGTCTCTATGCAATTTCAAGAAAGAACTGTCAACAATAAAATTAATAGCACGTATAAACGGCTACGATGATAAACTAATTGATAAACTATATTTAGATAAAATAAAAAACAGGCAATTGACAGAATTTATAAATCCCAGCCACTACAAGATTCCTCTGCCAAGTGGCGGAGAATCTTGGTGCACCATACTGCAAAATTTGCTGAAAATTTGGTGCACCATACTGCGATCCAATCACCCCAACATTAATTTATGCTCTTTCTAGAGACCCTCAGACTCAGATTTTCAAACACTTAATACCCTCAATGAACAAATAAATAGCTTTACACGCAAAAATAATAAATGCATCAATATAATTGGTGGTGACTTCAACCTCCCTGGTATCGACTGGGATAGCAATAGCGTTAAATCTCGGACCCGTGATCGCGAATCTTGCAATTCCTTACTAAAATTGGTTCAAAGAAACTCGCTTCATCAAGAAGTACGCACTCCCACCCGTGGAAAGAACATATTGGACTTATTTCTTACGAACACACCGGAACGCATTAATAGTGTATCAACCGACGAGGGTATAAGTGACCATAAATCTGTTATTATCAACTTGAACGTAGAAATAAAAAAGAATGTTAAGCCAAAAAGAAAAATTTATAATTATCACAAAGCAGATTTTGAAACTTTTGCCAGCCATTTAAACTCTTCACTACACGATTTCAAAACGCGCTTAAGTCTTGCCACCGTGGAAGAAACTTGGACACAGTTTGTCCAAATTATGCAAAAAGGAATAACAGATTTCATCCCTGTAAAATACGTTAAAGCAAATCGCGACCCAAGGTGGTACAACAAAGGCGTTAAAAAAGCCCTTCGAAAGCAAAGAATGTTACACTCTAGGGTAAAGAAAGCAGGTCTGAACTCATTACCCTTGGACAATAAACAGCTGTTGGACAAGTATAGATCCTCTAAAGTTGAAACTAAAACACAATTACGTAGCGCTTTGCAAGATTTTAAACATAAAGTACTCTGCGAGTATTTGAACACTGACCCCAAAGCTTTCTGGTCATATGTTAGGGAAATAAATGGGGGTCAACAAACCGTGGCTTGCTTAAGGGACTGCAACAATATCATTCATACTGACAGTGAGGCTAAAGCCAACATTCTAAACGAATTCTTCCAGAGCGTCTTCACGAACGATGTAGCCACCGCGTATCTCCAAGAAACAATATATACTGAACCCATGACAAAAATAACAGTGGACGAGCAAGGAATTGCCAAATTGCTCACAGACATCAAACCAAACAAATCCCCGGGTCCCGAAAATATACCAGCTCGGGTGCTAAAACACTTAGCTCCTAACATCGCCCCGTATCTCGAATTTATATTTAACAAATCACTCACTGAGTGCAAAGTCCCTAAGAATTGGAAAACCGCGCAAATAACGCCTATTTTTAAAAGTGGTGACAGGGAGGACCCCAGCAATTACAGACCCATTTCTCTCACTTCAATAAGTTGCAAAATTTTAGAGCACATAATTGTCAGTTCCATAATGAGACATCTTGATAACATTAACTTTTTAAGTGACAATCAACACGGATTCAGAAAAACCCGCTCATGCGAGACCCAATTAGGATTGTTCACACATGACTTACTTTTATCGGGTGAAAGTGGTAGGCAAGTGGATGCGATCTTTTTAGACTTTCAAAAGGCATTTGATAAGGTTCCGCATGGTAAACTCATCCATAAATTAAAGGGCGCAGGTATACACAAGGGGGCAATAAATTGGGTTGAAGACTTCCTTTCAGACCGGGAACAGAGGGTAGTCCTTGACGGCGCTAGTTCTACCAGCGTAAGAGTCACCTCGGGGGTTCCTCAGGGAAGTGTTATCGGACCGTTACTATTCTTGATTTTTGTTAACGATCTGAACCGCAAAGTGAAAAGTAAGATAAGGATGTTCGCGGATGACACAGTGATTTATCGGGAGATATCTGGGGATGAGGATCGTTTAATTCTAGCACGTGATTTAAAAAGCATTAATGAATGGTGTTCAAAATGGGGATTGCCTTTAAATCTTAATAAATGTTCGGTGGTAAATTTCTTTAAAAGATCCACGGGATTAGTTTACAAATTAGCTGGAGTTGACCTTGAAGTAGTTGATTCTGTGAAATACCTAAGTGTTACATTCACTAAAGACTTAACTTGGGGGACCCATATACGTAAAGTCTGCGGGCAAGCATATAAAAAATTAGGATTTATTAGACGCATTGTCGGTAGAAGTGACTCCAAGGTCAAGGAACGTTGTTATCACGCTCTTGTAAGGCCCCATTTAGAATATGCATGTAGCGTATGGGATCCGTGTGAAAAAGGCCTCATTCGGGAAATTGAGAAGGTCCAACGCCGGGCAGCTCGTTTCGTGAAAAACTGTTATGATAAAACGAAAAGCGTCACTGAAATGCTTATGGAGTTGGGATGGGAATCATTGGAAGAAAGACGACTCAATGCTAGGTTAAACTTACTAAATAAATTCGGATCCGCATGTTTCAGCACCGAGGTCTCGAAAATTATTCGCGCTCCAACATACATTGGTCGCTTGGATCATGGGTACAAAATTCGGGAAATAGATGCCAGGACTAGCAGACTCAAGGACTCCTTCTTCCCACGGACAATACGGGATAACAACTCTAGGGTTACACTCGGAGATAACAAAAATGCCACTTGCCACCCTCCGCGTCTATGTAACAATTAGTTGAATTCAATTGCATGCACTTTCACTAGCCTCCTGTGTGTTGTGTCAGAACCCTTCCCGCATGCCCGAGCGTCTTTACGAACTTCATGCTCCACCCTTCCATCCCTTGTCCCTCTCTGCGGGTGTGCCCTCCTCCCACCTGCAGCGTTGGGCCGGATTCCTCACCTTGGGTGGGAGAGAGTTTTGTGTGGAACGCTCTTGTGGTGGTGGTGTTTCGCCTGGCTACTTGCTGTAAGCTAGCTGGCACGTTCGTGATGGGTTTCTACTGCATCCTAGGGTGGAATTATTTGTTGTAGGTAAGCGTATGTACTTGCATGCTTTTGGAGTGAGGATAGGTAGATGTGTGGTTGCATGCGCGTCGAATGATGGGGTGTTGCAATGAATGTGTGCTCTGTTGTGGATTGGGGTTTGCATGTGTGTGTTGGTTTTTAATGCGGTGTTTCTTTTTTCCTTTTTCTTTTTTCCTTTTTTTGGGTGGTGGCCTAACACCCCCCGCCACACGCCCTTGCGGCGGCTTGCGGGGTATTATGTAGATGTAGATGTAGATGAATCTTGTATCTGGGTGAAACCTGGAAGAAAATTTACAAATTGCTACCAAAAGATAAGTTAAAAATCGCTTATTATAATAAATCAAGCCTTAAAAACCTGCTCTCACACGCAAAGGACAAAATTTTAGAAGGAGAAAAGAGCGGCGTGTATATGTTACGTTGTGAGTGTGATGCAGTGTACGTGGGTCAAACAGGAAGGAAATTCTTTACGCGAGTGAAGGAACACCAGGCCTGTGTGCGGAACCAAAAGCCATCTTCGCATTTTGCTAAACATTTACTGGACAACCACCACCAGAGTGCCTTTCAGCTAGAAATATTACATGTTGAGAAGAAAGGGTATAGACTTGATGCTTTAGAGCAACTGGAGATTTTAAAATATGTTCGCTCCAAGGAAAAAATTATTGTTAATGACCTATTGTACACCTCCCATTCCCCTCTCCTAAACCTTTCCCTCCGAGATATCCATAGTGAACCTAAAAATTCCACAACCTCCCCCCCCCCGCTGGGGACTCCCAGTAAAGGGATAATCCGTTAGGGACTCCTCCCCCCCCCCCCTCTCCCACGGCCCTCCATTACCCACTTATTCTATTCCGCCTGGCTCTCCACCCACAAGCGCGCCTTGCCCAACCCCCTCCCCCACCATCCTCCTCCACAGCCCCCCCCTTTTTTCCTTCTTTCCTTCCCCCAATTTTCCTCCCCCCTCCCCCCGGTCTAAGGGTATATATATGTTGGTCGCCTGTATGTCTGCACCTGAAGATGACGTTGTACGTCGAAACCCGGGTCGTGTGTTTGTGAAATAAATCTGTGGAATTACTAAGTATTATTTTATCCGCTTTAGAAGTGTAAGAACACAAATTTCGTTGCTCAGTCATAAACTCTGATCTATTGTAAATACTAAACCACCACAAACGAGCACACAATTCACTGGTGGATTTCCTTTAATCCCTTTGGTAGTTAAATACCCATTAGGATGTGGTTTTAGGGTCAGCCAGAAAAATAAACAACCTTCTGTCGTTCGTGAAGTTAGAACAAAGCGGAGCACCCTTCCAGGCCACGCACTGGTAATACATTACGGAATCGCGTGCCGAATGCACTGGTCGACGAGACTTGTATTTCGATCTGCGGTGAAACCCGACATGCCGTAGACATAGTCGCATACGTTAGTTCTGCATTTATATCTAGGGTGGATGCCAAGAATGAATTTCAGAAAACCTCAAGCGAATCCAAAAGGAAAAAGTTAGCGGAAAATTTGAAAGAGAATCCAAAATCTTTTTGGTCATACCTCACAAAATTTCAGGGAAATAAGTCAACTGTTAATTCTCTCAAAAATGATAAAGACGAAAGAGTAACCAGCAGTTTGGAAAAGGTTAACTTATTAAATTCCTTCTTTCAAAGTGACTTCACTAATATCTCTCAGAATACCCCCGATATCTTGCCAAATTGTACCGGTCAATCGATGCACAAAATTGAAATATAATATAATGGAATTGAACATTTGCTGAAAAATATTTAGGCTATTAAATCCTCCAAACCCGTTGAAATACCCTTTAGTATCTATAAGGATCTAGCTTCAGAAGTCGCGCCGTATCTAGAAATAATATTTAAGAAGTCGCTAGTGGATCAGAATGGCCCAGAGATTGAATAACGGCCAACATAAAATCAACATTTAAAGATAGAGACAAAGAGGAACCGAGTAATTACAGACCTATTTCCCTCACATTCATTTTCGGGCAAAGGTTATGGAACATATGTTTGCTGGTTCGATCGTGAGACACCTCGATAATCAAGAGTAATTTAAGAAAAATCAGCATGGTTTCCGAAAGGGTAGATCCTGCGAGAGACAGATTGCGCTTTTTTTTCATGATATTCTTATTTCAAAAAAGAGCAACGTTTCATTGGTCGCACTTACTCTAGCTTTTAAGAAAGCCTTCGACAAAGTAATTCATGGTAAAATACTGAAAAAGGTAGAATCATATAGCATAGATGAAAATATCCTTGATTGGATTAAAGCCTTTTTGAATGGTCGGGTACAAAGAGTAGTGATAGATAGAGTTAGCTCAAATGCAATAGAAGTTACTTCAGGTGTTCCCCAGGGAAGTGTCATCGGACCTCTTTTATTCCTACTTTACGTTAACGACATTGAATCCGTAGTCACTAGTAAGATACGTTTATTTACCAATGACTCAGTGGTTGACCATGATATCCGTGAACCTGAAGACACAGCAGCTTTTTCAGATGACCTTAATGCAATACAACGCTGTTGCGACACATGGCAATTAGAATTAAAATTTTAAAAAAGTGCGTAGTCATGAATATTTGGAAACAGAGCAATATTCACCCGATCGCCGACTGCATTGGGAACGCTGAAATAGAATGTGTATACTCAACTAAATACCTAGGCGTTACCCTCACTCACGACCTCTCATGAATGAAACAGATACGGGGAATATGTTGATAAGATAACAAAAATTTAGGATTTATTAAAACAGTGCTAGGTATATGTGATGAAAGATCAAAGAGAAATATTGTCTGTCGCTGGTTAGACCATATTTAGAACATGCTGCAAGTATATGAACAAAATACCAAGAATTAAGCCAATTGACATCAGATAGGGTATGATAGAGGGCTGTAGTCAACTAATCTTAGGATTAAACGACCAATGATGATGCAAGTATCGTATATGGGATCCTCACGTTGTTGGATTAATTGCTGAATTGGATCGCGTGCAGAATGAAGGAGCTAGATTTGTAAAACGTTGTTATGACAAACTTCGTAGCATATCCAAAATATTAGAGCACCTAGGCCGGGAATCACTCACAGAACGAAGGCTAAATTACTGATTGAAGCTCTTGTATAAATTGGAAGGAAGTCTCTTTAGCTGTGATGTTGAAATGTATTATTAATACCCCCATCGTACTACGGTAGGAGAGATCATGCCAATAAAATTAGAGATGTCAATTGCAGATCAGATGGATTTAAGATCTCATTTTCCCACGATTAAAATGGGATCATAAGAATATTGTTCGACCGCGGTAGGGTCATGTTCGGGTGATTATATTCTGGTGCGAATTCACCCCCTGCCACACACCCTAGCGGTAGCTTGTAGGGCATATAAATTAATAAATCGTCAGCGAATAGACGTATCTAACTAGTGACTACAGATCCAATGCCATTAACTTAAATACGGAATATACAGTCTTCATCTCTAAAACAGCTATTTGAGGACCAAAAATGTTTAGAAAATTTTCGAGTCTCAAAACATAACTAATGGATGGTAACTGGGAAATTGTCTCATTCTAATGATTATTATAAAAACATTTTCATTGTGATAATTGTAATGGCTTGCGTGACCTTCCACAACCCAACACACTTCCTTACCGGCGGTTGCGGGTAAAATGTAGACGTAGATCCAGAATTAAAGTCGAATTTAAGTAAACTCCGCTGTTGCGAGGTTATTCGTATTTATGCAAACTCTCATTGGCAAAAGTTTATGCACACTTAAGTTTGCATTGAAATAATGGGGGTTATGTTGCCGCACCCTGTTCGTTGCGCACCCTAGTACACCCACGTGTAAAGCGGAATACATGCTAGGATTTTAGGGGTACAGTTGCATATCCATTGCAGATGCACTCTACATGAAATCTGTACATCCATTGAGTGCCATTAATATCTATGGTGAACATGCACCACGTGTGAGTGGGTGGACTGGAGCTGTGTGCGCAGATATCTTCTCCATTTAAGACGGAGACACGTTACTTCTTCTTCAGCCCATTCCCAAATGCCATTCCGCCCGACTTCACGGCCCACGTGGTTGACAGGAATAAATGCGGAGGAGACTCAGCAAAGGGGGCCGCATGAGAGAAAAAGAGAATCCGGCCGGAAAAAAATTTGGAGAGCCACCCGCTTCCCGTCTACACCCTCCCTCCCCCCCATCTGAGCCGAGACCTTCCCCCGAAGTGCATTTGCAAATGGATTCTTCCCTCGGGAGTGCATTACTGTTGTTCGCGACTGGGCTTGTTGGGGTAATAGAGGGAGCAGTGGGGGTGCTGGATAAACATCCAGGGGTACGGCAAAGGGGACAGATATTCAAGGGACTTTTAAGGGTGGCTATTCTCTGGGGGGGGGGGGAGAGGTAGGCAATATATTTCGGCTGCAAACGAGGATTCGAGTTTTTCATCCTCCACGATTTCTGAATGTCGCCCTGTCTGCTCCCCTCCTCCCCCGAAACCACCCTCCCCCCCTCTGCCTCATCCGCCGCCCCCACCAAAACATCCCTCACCCCCCTCCCTCTCTTCCGCCTCCTCGACAGGGGGAGGAAGACCGTTTTCGGGGGAGTGTCGCCATGGCAACGGAGGAGTGGAGCGGAAGAATGAAAGGCGGGCGAAGGACATTCGCCAGGGATAATATGGCGTCCATGGCAACGATATCGCCCAATCTTTTTCTTTTTCTCTCTCTCCCGAAACTTTATAATTTTCGTTCCGGGGTGGTGGTTTGCTCTCCGCGGGGGTTTTGGGAGGCCCTTGGTACTTTTGAGAGTAAATACTGGATTTGTGAAAAGGATGAGCGTCCTCCAGACTCCGCGATGTGAATCAAGAGTCAAAGCGGAATACTTCCTGGCATTGTGTCTTCTTGTTCCGCAAGTGAAGTAAGTTTTCTCCCATTGAAACCAAGATTTTATGGCTCGTTATCTTTACGGATGGCCGCTTCGGTCCTTTAAGATTCACGGAAATATTCGGAATAAGAGTGTAGGAGGATTTGTAGTTTTATACGTCTCGATCTTAAATAAAAATATAATTCGCATTTAACTCATTACACTCATGATGAATGAAAGTACATGTTGCGTGGAAACTTTTTTGTGGTCAAAAACCCATTATCAGGGTTAAGTTCTTTAGGTTTTACCATCACTTAAATGGCTTACTGCCTAAATTCAGGCAATGTTAGATACAGTTGTGGTCACTATCTGCAAATTGAAAACCATAGATACTTCATTGCCTCTAACTTAACAACGCTTTTCTCTAGAAATCCTATTGACCATATCTTTTAATGAGGAAATACGTCTCATTTAACGCAGTCTATTAGACCTATGATTTGTTGTTTGAATTGAAATATTTCCTATTAACCAATAATAATGCAATAATTCTGCAATGTAATAATAACCTATAATCCAATTATTCTACATCAAATCTCGTCAAGAAAACCACGTTAATGCCACCAACAGTCACTTTCCGTGGAGCCATCCGCTAAATTTTCATTTCAATGCAACAATTTCAGAACGTAAAAAATATTCGTCTCGACAGGGTTTTGAACCCGGATCGATGTCTGGCCGAGTGTTTTAGCCAGTTAAAATATCGAGGCGTTCTCTAAAACTCAGCTTCGAATTCTGGCAAGGCTCTGCAATTGTTTTATTTCCATGCACATTTAGCAGACGACTCCGTTAAAAGTTACTGTCAAGGCATTTCCCGCAGTTTCTTGTAATATATCAAATGTGAAACGCCCCTAGTGTTTAAATAGGCTTTAACCTCGTGGTCTGTGGTGAATGGCGCATGAATATGACTGCCTGTGACATCTTGTTCCTTTAAAGCTCTCAAAATTTCAGAGTTTAGGAGGACGTCTCGGTAGCTTAGCTGGCTAAAGCACTCGGCCGGATATCGAGGGATCCGGGTTAGAATCCGAACGATTTTTACGCTCTGATATGGTTGAAACTAGTCTCTTCTTTTGGCAATAAATATAGTGTCCGTGCAGGCAAAACTTGTCGATCATAAACTATTACGGATACCGTGCATTCTGTAAGACGTACATGGCCTGATTTTGATTCATGAAAGTCTCTTAAGGTTCGAAAATTTGATGTATCGATAAGAAAAACCCCAACGGTGGTCTTCTTACAAGGGTACTATAGCACGCTAAAGCTAAACATTATATCCTTCGAAACGATAGGAAAGCTGTAAACACTTCGACAACCTTTAAAAATAAAATACAAACATCAGTGCTTTTCGTTCGTTGCTCCACTCTCGTAGTCACTTCCACG
>CM073769.1:141186031-141283531 GCA_037158775.1 Hetaerina titia
GTAGTCCATGGGAGGGATATATATATATAACACATATATAATTATATATGTATATATATATATATATAACCCTCCCATGGAAACATACAGCCAGCGACAGATAGAATTTTACTCGTAGAGATTAAAGCAGAGCCGACGAACTTGGTCATTATTCAGGTACACATGCCACCGAGCAACCACAAGGAGGAAGAAGTCGATAGGATGTATGATGAGTTAGAGGATATCATCGCGAGTGTTCCTGCAGGGAAACATTTGATAGTGATGGGGGATTGGAATGCGACGGTAGGCGAAGGAAGAGATGGTTTTGAGGTGGGGGACTATGGGTTAGGCACGAGGAATGAACGCGGGGAGAAAGCAATTGAATTGATTGAGACTGATCCGCAACCTGTACATGTCTCAGACTGCTCAGGTGCGAGTGGGGAACGGAGAGTCCGGATGGGCAGTGTTAGGAAGAGGTGTAAGGCAGGGTTGCCCATTGTCACCGGTACAGTTCAACGTATATGTAGAGGAAATGATTAAAGAGGCATGGGAAGAACTGGAGGTAGGAATGAAAGTCGGAGGGGAATACGTAAAATCGGTTAGGTTTGCTGATGACCAAGCATTAGTTGCTCAGTCAGCCAAGGGGTTGCAAGCATTGTTGAGTGAATTGGAGGTTCAGTGCGATAAATATGGGATGAGAATCAATATTAATAAAACAAAGGTTATGCGATTTTCCAGAAAGAAAAAGGCTAAGCTAAATATTAAAATAGGCTGGGAAAGAATAGAGCAGGTAGAGCAGTTTACATATCTCGGAAGTGTTTTGGACCAACACGGTCAAAGTGGTAGGGACGTAAGGAGAAGAATTGCGCTAGGCAAGGAGGCTTTCTCAAGGAGGAGGGAGTTGATGACGGGGACGTTGAGTAGGGATGTTAAGACAAGACTCGTAAAAACTCTGATATGGAGCGTAGCTATGTACGGCGCGGAAACGTGGTCGCTGAAACAGGAGGATAGACGTAGATTGGAGGCTTTTGAAATGTGGGTGTGGAGAAGAATGGAGAAGGTGAAATGGACCGAAAGGAAAACAAATGAGGAAGTACTAGAAATGGTGGGGAGGAGAGGGGTTTGTTGAGAGAAATCCTATGGAGGCAGGAAAAATGGATGAAAGGCGTATTGAGCGGTAGTGGAATGTTGAAGAGGGTAATAGAGGGGAGAATGTTGGGCAAGCGAGGTAAGGGTAGGAACAGGATAGGGATGTTGGACGGGATGAAGGGAGGAAAGAAGTACACCGAGATGAAGAGGGACCTGATATAGATTAGTTTGCTAGGTGGGGAGTCACAAAATGTTTATTTGATAGTTGTGTCCATCCAAAACCTACCTATAATTTAACCTATAATTTAGGATGGTGGGAGATTTGATGGAATAGCGGTGGTTATTCATTCGGAGGGAAATGGTGGTTTTGCATTCACCCACGTAAAAGGCAGGGCAGAAGTTACAGGAGAGGCGATGTATAATGTTTTTTGAGGTGCAGGTGGCGTTGGGTTGGGAGTTGGTAATAAGGGACGTAGAAGGTCTTAGGAGATGGTAGCATTTACAGCGTGGGCGGTATATATATATATATAACTACTTATATATAACTTATATATATTCTAACTTACTTATATATATACATATATATATATATATATATATACATATATATATATATATATATTATATATATATATATATATATATATATATATATTTTTTTTTTTTTTAAACCTCTCACTCACATCAGAAGCACCACTTCCAGTTTCTAAAGAAAAACAATTGAATTTATAGATTGCAATGTCCTTCCAAGAATATCAACAACCTAGTTTAGGCTTCTACAGCTTTTTGTGCAGTACTTTTGATCAAATACAAATTGATCACTGCATTGGAGGTTGGATTTAACTCCATCTGGTTTCAAATTTAAATGCTCTCATCCAAATTTTACGTAAGAAGGAAGTCGTTTTGCAACTACATAGCAACGCATTTCATCAATATTGCAAAACCGTGCATTATACCCAAAAACTATATGCTGTGCGATGTATCGAAAAAAAACTATATTCGATTTATCAAATATGCGTTCCAGCTTAAATGGCAGTTTGTTTTAATTTTTAGTTCTAACAGCGGAGGTTTTTATGGAACACGGATAACGGATATTTTTATGGTGCCTTACACAAGCGCGAAAAATGTGAATAAATCAATAAAAAGTCCATGGTCTTTGCGATTGGAGAGTCACTTTCCCACGCAACCACGGGCATTTGCGCACATTTGCTGGCCTGCTGTAAGATTCTTCGGGGAGTCTGAAATAAAATAAATTTATTCAAAGAACAGTGCCTGTATACATATATATGTGTGCTCCGAGTGAAGAAATCTTATCTACTGGTTCAGATATTATTTAAAAACAGCAAATGTTTATTTGCAATACTCATTACAATGGCTCTATTTGGAGCAATTAAAATTAAATTCTCATTTTACATATGATTCCGAAATAAAACGATATTTAATTATTAATTAGCCTGTATTAGTATATTCTAAATGAAATACCGGCAAAAGACCAAAGTCATTTACTTCGATCGATTCAAACACAGGGAAACACCAAAAGGAGTAAATATTCATTATTTCTAGTCTGTTTAAGGGTGATCTTGAATGGACACGGTTTGAAAAAATCCAGAATTCTTTAGTGTCGTCTGATAAAAGATAACCTGAAAAATGCAACACCGCATGAAGCCGTTCTTCAATTCCCCATACTTCCTTCCTCCCATCCTTCCGCACAACAACATGCTAATCCTAGGGAACATCCCCTACATGGGAACCATTTGGTCTAAATTTCGCCTAAAGACCATCCATGCCTTAGCCTAGAGAAGATCCATCTATCTCGTTTGTCTAACGTTCTCCTCTCTATCACAGTCTTTAAAATCCCGCAAAAGATGTTCTGAATCGACCCGTCCGTTTTCCTTAAAATTTCTTCCAAACATCCTTTTCCCATTCTTAAGCATGCCTAGCAGTTTTCTGTTTATTTTCCTTTTAATATTTTCCATTCATTTTACCTCTAAATGTTTCCTTCTCCATTTTTTGCCGGCAAATATTTTCGCTCGAGTTAGCTTTTCTCATTCTCAATTACCCAACAACCTTTCTTTTATTGATTTTAATGATTTTCTCATGCGCTCACTAATGCTTGTAGAACATGCACCATTGAGATTCAAAACTTATGACGAAACCATCAGCTCATCAGATCATAGATAAGTTCTGTTTTTCCTCCAAAATAACTTCAAGTGAATCGTATTTTCCCAAGCATGGAATGAAAACTTCCTATGCCTGAGAATGGTCCCTTAAAATTAAAAAGCTGTAAAATTACTTCGAAATTGATATGGTAAGATAAATTGTATCCGTAGAAAACTCTTCAGTAGAATATACCAAACGTACGAGGTAATATAGTAATAGGTAGTGGAACTAATGTCTCCTCCGGGTGTCGGAGTCAGTTGCACGATGGATACGAGCCCAAAACCGCACCGAGCAGTATATCCAACCACCGTGGTGGGTGACACGGAATTAGCGCGCTTCAAAACCAGTAAAACGGGGCCACGAAATGGTTATCTCCGTTCCGGGAAACTGGAGGCGAAAGAGAAAGTCCCCGAAGAATGTTTACGCACCAATAATCAAGTCATCCTCGACGACAGCCACGCTCTCGGCAAGTTCTCCCCCCTCCCCTATCGCCCCTCCCCCGGGGGGACGCCGGGGCAGAATTTTATCAGCCGCTTGTGTGCACGTATGTGTTCCCGGGATACCGTATCCCTTTCATTTCTTCCCTCCCCTCCCACAACCCTGAGAATTCCTCGAAAAGCGAGTACTGGACCGCGAGACCCTGGAGTGAATCGGGAAAAGGGGCGGCACAGTGCATGTACGCACTTATAAGAACCATGACAGCGAAAAGTTTTCGAGGACGGGAAAAAAATTAAAAAAGTTGTTAAAAATACCAGTTCTTATCCCTTCACAAACTTTTCCCTTGCATACCTGCTTCCCAAGGGCACACCCCTGAGCGGCGCACACTGCGGCCATTTTCCCTGGGAATTTAAGAGTTGGGAAGGGGGGGTGGGGCGAGGAGGACACGACGGAGGGGTGGGTAAAAGGGGCAGCCTAAATAAAGCAGGGAAGTTTTTTTCGGAGAGTCAAAATCCCCTCCACCCAATCCTAATAGGGGAGAAAATCCAAGTCGCCATAAATATGGAGGAAAACTTATCTTGGGTGACCACGCCCCGCCTCCTCCCTCCAGAGCCACGCGAACAACTGCCTGGCCTCCTTCCCTTGCTCCAGCCCCAGTCTCCCCCACGTCACCCCCCCTCTCTCCCCAACCAATCTCCCGTTCAGAGACTCCCAGAGACGGAAGAAGAGCCACACACACACAACTCACCCCCTTCTCCAACTTCCCTCCCTCAGGTACGGAGTCACTCACACACAAACACAAGCGCGCACACACGCACGCATACACATGGCATTCCCCCTCCCCCCGCCCCCGCAGTCGACCTCCAGGACTCCCCTCGAAGCTTCCGGAACGGGATGCGATCGTGGAATTTTCCCGACCCCCAGGATCCAGGGGTCCCCCCCCTGCACTCAAGGCGGGAGGCAATCTCGGGAGGCGTGCCCGCTGGCCTCGCGGCCCGTGAGCCGAGGGACCGATTAATTTCACGCACGTGCGCCGTCGAGTTGCGGATCGAGCACCAGTCCGATGTCCAATCGTGGAATTGGAAAAGAGTTCGGTGGGTGAAAAAATGACTGTAAAAATTAGTCTCGAGCGTATGCGGCTGTGATCGGAGTGACTATTTGAGCGTTAACTTAACTCCAGGCAGCACAGAACATTTATGGACCGAAAAGTTCGCTTTAGAGGGAGAATAATAGCAAGCATAGCTTTGCTCGTAGCCATTGCCTAGTCTAATTAGTGCTGGAATTGATAGTGGAGATGAGGCGATTATAGGGAAAAAAATTTAGAGAAATCAGGAAAACTGATTTCAGGAATTTTTGAGAAGTATAGTGAAACATAGAGAAGATAATATTGGTAGGAAAGTTCGAGGGAAGAAAATCAGACTAGTTGGATGGAATTTATAGAGTCGGAATATTTGTATGTGGTGCTGAAAATTGGGTTATTATCGTAGGATAAGAAAAAACTGCAGGAAGTACCCCTTTTTTGAGAGTTATGATTCTTGGTGTCCTGTTAGGATAGATTTAGAAGTGCGGTGATGAATACTCCCGGATAACATGAAAAACTAAACCTCCCAGAAACTACCAATTAATAAAGATAAAAATGAAACTTGATTCCAAACTATAAAATGGTTACCATAATAACCGTGACCTTGGAACGTGCTCTATTTTGTGCACAAAAAAATTATAATCAGTCCTGCAGTCATCTGTTAAGATAAGAATGAGAATATTATATTTACAGTTTCACAAAGTGGATTACGTACTGCTAAATAATATAGTGAATTACGCGCATTGTAACACTACTGCATAACTTTAGTGTTATAGGACGTAAATAATAACATTTTCATTTCCCTCAGGTTTCCCGAGCTGGAGCATACATCTGCCGCAGGAAAAAATATGCAAAGGATGGTGGTCTTAGGAAACTACACCCTCCTCACCTTATTTGAGAATTCTAAAGAAAGCTTTATGAAAAATTATATATCTGCAAGACCGTAAAACCCTTGATCTAAATTTAAAATTAATATGATCACATTTCCTTTTTAAATTTCCACTTTCAGAGAACAAAAAATATAGGTTTAACAATGGAATATCTCGTGTCCAGAGACGAAGCCGAACACTTCCGAAATTAAAGATAAAAAACAGATAAAACACTGATATTTATTTCGATAAATAATTATTAGTTCATTCGATATATTATGTCTAATATCCGATATTTGTCTTGGATTCGAGAAATCTTGGGTGTCGATATATAGATTCGATATATCATCACCCCCCTGCCGCACACCCTAGCGTTGACCTGCAGGGTACCTATAAAATACAAAATATCTTTTCTCCACTCAATTCATAGTAGTTTGCTTTTGGATACCTGTAAGTGGACAAAAATGATGAAAAGCGGAGAAAGAGATTAATTCATTCTTAAGTGTGGCATTATTGCAAGGTACGTTGATCTGCCAAAAAGCCGATATTAGGGCCGAAAAGGCATCTCTCAAACAAACTGGCCCCGAGTCTCCATAGTCCCAGCATCTTCCTCGGGGGGGGGGGGTCACGACCCCTTGCACCCGTTCTGCCTCCCCCTACCCACAACCTCCTCTTTCCACTTTACCCAAAGAAGGATTTCTTTCCATATTCTCTGTGATAATCAATCCCTTGCCTCTCCACGTGAGGCGTGTTTATTTGCTATTGGACTCCTATTGCTGTACCGAGGGCGAATTGCAAGAGCGAAGCGGGCAAAACCATGTCTCTCAATATCATCAATTGCTGTGGGCATTGAAACGCATTATCTAATCAAGTATATGGGATCCTCACCAAGTTGGGGCGGTTGCCGAATTGGATCACGTGCAGCGTAGAGGAGTTAGATTTGTAAAACGTTGTTATGATAAACTTAGTAGCGTATCCAAAATATTAGAGCAGCTAGGTTGCAAATCACTCAATGGAGCTAAGGTTTAATTACAGATTGAAGCTCTTGCATATGAATTGGAAGGGAGTCTCTTTAGCGGTGATGTTGAAAATGTATTGTTTCCCCATCGTACTACGGTAGGAGAGATCATGTCAATATAATTACAAAGATTAAGTGTAGACCGGATAGATTTAAGATGCCATTTTTTCCACGAAAGATAAGAGGTCACAATTGCATTGTTCGACCGCGGTAGGTTCATGTTCGGTTAAAATTATTTTGGTGCGGATCCACCCCCTGTCACACACCCTGACGGAGGCTGGCAGGACATAAGTGTATATATAAAATTAAAAAAATTTATAAATGGCTATTTTATCCTTTTTCATGATTATAGTTTGCAAAAATACATTATTTACGGATGAAAATTTTATTTCCAGTCATTTGTTTAAAAAATTTACTAACTTCAATCTTTATTTACGTAATACGCAACCATATTCTTCAAATTGTATTTCAAACTTGGCTCCACGTCTTGCACAGAATTACGAATCTTAATTATATAATTTCATATTTTGTATTTTTAAGATTTTTGAACAATAAAAATGAAATAATATCACCATAAATACTTTTTTTGCTTTAAATTCAGCTTTTTGACTCAACTGAAGCAATTTCTTTTCCCAGATATACAATGTTAAATATATTTTTTAACGTATTCTCAAAAACTTCACATTAAAGTTGAAATTAACCTTTTACGAGTCTTCTCTTACCCCATACTTCACCGCGCTCATCTAGATAAATGTGAAAAAATGAACAATCGACAAAGCAGGAGACGAATGTTTGCACCTTGTCCTGTCATTCCCCCGCCGTCGTCCCAGGGAAGAGGGGAGACGGACGGTCGCCGGCTGAAGGCGCTGGCGGGTGCCCCAAGGCGAGGAGAGGGAAGTGAGCCACGGCATTTCTTCCTCTAGCCACTCCACTGCTGCGTGGGATTATGACTACAGGGGATTAGCGAGGCCGGATGAAATGGAGAAGTGTCGTATTACCCAGAGAGAACTTTCACCTGTTCTCTCTCCGATTGAAATATACGAAAATAGAAGCACTGCAATCATTTAAATAAAGAGTCGTTGTAATATCTGTTCAGCTTATATCACGACCCCGTTTGTCGTGACACTTTGCGACACACCGTCGCACTCAATACTTAAAGAGTTTACTAAGTTTTCCCTGATCGCAAATCTGAAAAGTTCCCTCTCCTCCTCCCGCCGACCATTTTTGAGTGCCTTGGAAAACCAAATCCGTGCGAATTTGTACGCCGAAAGTGCGCAGTTATCTCTCATTTGAAAAAAATAAGCTGACATACTATAAAAGAGTGCGCAACGATCGAAATAACGCAATCAAGGGAACGGAAATGCTTAGCGGTAATCCGATATCTTGAAGGACACTTTAGGCGTGGTCCAAGAATAATTTCATTCATTTTCTTCTTCGATGGAATTTTCGTAAGCCTTAATTCAGTATGTTTCGAGCTATACATCCAGTTGGCGGCTAGGCTCCCGACAACTAAGCCCGTGCTGGGTGATTTTATGGGTACCAGGTGTACCTGGGAAACCGCGTGAGACACACGGAAAGGTTTTGCCACCCAATGATTTGCGGTCTTATTTCCTCTCTTGACCCACTACAAGGTGACCTTTACTCTTATTTATTGAGTCCACCTTCGGTTCATTCCTAATGCAAGCTGTTTTAATGTCATGCAGTGAATGACGCCACGTGATTGAAGGTGGAACGAGATTACGGTGATGTATCCTCCCTGCAATTTTATCTTCATCTTCCCAAAATTAGTACATGAATCTGCATTCGGTGTATTCGAACATTTCCCCTTATATTTGAACTAATAATGTCACTTATCTTCCCAATATTTAAGATAGTGCTTATAAATGCATCGCTACGATCTTATTTTCAGAAGAGGTAGTATTATTTTCCCATCCACTTTATTCAATTCATTGAGTAATGTTAACTTGAGTTGATTGTAACAGTGATTCACCTAATCTTGATTATCACAGAGAAAAAATAGCTTACCTATTCTCAGTAGTCCGTCTCAACCTAAACTGATCTTCTCGTAAATATTTTCATCTTTCGTCCTATTTCTATGCCATATGGTGCTCGTCACCCCTTTACTTGATTCTTTCTAATACATTAGTGATTAGATTAATAAACGTAATTCTGCAGTGTTCACAACTATCCTCCCCTTTCAATATAATGATGATTAATTTTCTTAAAATACATTAGAACTTTTCCTAATATGGATTAATATTACGAGTTGATCTTTCGAGTTTAATTCAATTTATAACCCAGTTATTTTTACTAAACACAATGGCATTTCTCTTACTTATAAATTCTAGTTAACTCGTACATCTGATTTAAGCGTCAGATTCAATCCATACGAGGTCTTCTCTTTCAACGCCGTCTATAAAAATTTTCTTTTCCAAGTAATCTTATACATATTTACTCGCCATTATAAATGAACTTCGTAAAACCTTTCCACTCGCTTTAATGATATCAGTCAGAGAACCTTCCATGACTCACGATTTCATACCTGCTAGTTTTCTCTTGTCCACAGCTTTCCCTGCAGCTTCAAAAATCTTTTAATACCTTTTTATCTTACTTTGATCGATCACGTGATTGTGCCTAGAACTCCTTGATCATTTTAACTCTCACTTTCGCAGTCATCTTTGGTGACAATTGACAATTTTAAATGTGAAACATTTTATTGGTCGCTCAATTTTTTATTTAGCTTCTCGAGCAGATGTAGACAATTAATTAATAAATATTTGTGGCCACCTTGGGTTGCTGCCTGTACCTGTTCATGAATATACTTGTAGTTCTCTAATTTATTTCTAAATTTTGGTTGCGCCAGGAAATCAAGACAAATTTCACAATCCCTTATATCCCCAGTCATATTCTTTACTTATTTCTATTGATTTAACTATAAGAACCAAGTGCTTTTTCAATTTTTCATTTTAAAATATTTAATTAAATTTGAATACGATTCTTTCAACAGATTATAGAGTCGCATTGGGCTCAAATGGGGAATTTCATTTAAGGAGAAGATATGCTGACAAAACACCCAACTGGAGGCCTTAAGACATAACTCAAACTTTAAAATACCTCACCGTTTGCTAAGAGCGAGCCCTAGCGTCTTCCTTCTTTTAAAGGGTTTTAAAAGGGATTATTATATTTTAGAATCTAGAGATTGCAGACATCCTTTTTTTCGCAAGAATGTGTAATGATGCTCACATTTTTGGGTAGCAGAATTTTTAAGGAAAATTTAATTCTGAGATAAGCACATGCGGCTGTGTCAAAAAAAAGATTCTGTGCGTTTCCACCCATGAAATATAACTTCTCTCTTTACTTTCCGACTCAAAAAATGACTTTGACCGAAGATTTTTCTTTTAGATAATCCCGGTTTCCTTCCCCCCATAGATCCCCTGCTTCTTTCCCTCGTTCCTCTCACCCCTTCCAAAAAAATGCCTCCCGAGTCTAGGAGGGACACCCTTTGCATTCAGAGATCCGCTGCCAGCACGCAACACCCTCCTCCATCCACCCACCCCCGCCTCAAAGCGGTCGACTCGTTTCCACTTCTCGCGTCTCCACGGCTCACGTGAAGGCGCGAGTGAGCCCCCTGGGCTAGCGAACCGGCCCTGCCAGTTGCCTGGTGCGTCGTGGGGATACCCCTGAGGAACAATCCTCTGCGCCGGACGACCTCGCGGCAATATCGACCGCAACTCTCCCTCTCGTCGGAGTGAAGGGGCTTAGAGGGCGAGGGGATGAAGGGGGGAGGGGGCTTCGGAGGAAAGAATGGAGGAGGAGGAGAAGAGAGAGGAAGGAAAGGATATTAGGGCAGGAGGAGTTCTGAGGAGAGGAGGATATTATATATTGGAGGCGGGGAAGGAGGACGGGCAGGGCGGCGTTGTTATGGGCGAGGCAGGGAAGGGAGATATATTGGAAAATGTAAAGGTAGGAGGGGGAGGGAATATGACGGGCGGGGAACGGGGGAGGGAAAGGAAGGAGAGCGGCACGCCGTGTGATGCATAAGTAAGTCGCGGTGGCTAAATAGCAGTGAACAGGGGGCGTTGCTAGGGGACTCCTCTTTTCGTGAGGTCGGATGGGATAAAATAGGGAAAAATTAAAACATTTTGAAAGAGAAGTGTCTCTCAGGAATGGCATAGGCGTTAGATAACGGGAAACATGGTGAAATAGTTACTGAAAATGAGAATTACGAAAACTGTTTGACTTCTTGGCCGATTAAATCCAAAAATGATTTAAGAACGACGGTAAAAGGCATTAATTTCACTTTTTAACAAAAAAATTAATTAAAGATAATTTAGCCACAAGCGTGAGAATTTTGAAAATTTTGAAACTATTCTCACACCACTAATGTCTTTACTTTCTTTCATAACGTGACGATGACTTTGATTTATGACGTTGTTTGCTTGCTTTACCTACTGTGCTTTCCTCTTGTGTCGTCCATGTTCCTCGGGTGGGTAAAACGGCTCCCTAAGGACATCTCCCTCGATAGCTCAAGTGGTTAGAGTATCGGCCTCAATCAAAATTGAATGATCCGTCTTTCAACTCCCAGTCTAGAAAATATTTTTATAATTGTGACCAGCTCCATTCCACCTTCCCCACCTTTCCTGCGTTCTGTTTTCGTCTTTTAGGCGTTATCCTATCCTATCCTTATCATTAATATACAAGTACCTCCTCTGTATCCCTATGAATGAGAAAATATATGTATTATTATTATTGGGTAATCTACCGGTAGGTTTCTGGTTTGACACTACCATCAAATATATATTTTGCAACTTCAAACAAAACCCAATCCAGCAACCAACTCTACATCAGGTCCCTCTTCACCTCTGTGTACTTTACTGTGTACATCCCCATCGTGTTCCTGCCCTGTCCTCGTCTGCCTAACATCCTCCCCTCTATTACCTTCTTCAACATTCCACAACCGCTCAATATGCCTTTCATCCATTTTTCCTGCCTCCACAAGATACCTCCCAAAAAAACCCCTCCCCTCCCCCACCATCCCTAGTACTTCCTCATTTGTTTTCCTTTCGGTCCATTTCACCTTCTCCATTCTTCTCCACACCCACATTTCAAAAGCCTCCAATCTACGTCTATCCTCCTGCTTCAGCGACCACGTTTCCGCGCCGTACATAGCTACGCTCCATATCAGAGTTTTTACGAGTCTTGTCTTAACATCCCTACTCAACGTCCCCGTCATCAACTCCCTCCTCCTTGAGAAAGCCTCCTTGCCTAGCGCAATTCTTCTCCTTACGTCCCTACCACTTTGACCGTATTGGTCCAAAACACTTCCGAGATATGTAAACTGTTCTACCTGCTCAATTTTTTCCCCGCCCATTTTAATATTTAGCTTAGCCTTTTTTTCTGGAAAGTCCAATAACCTTGGTTTTCTTAATATTGATTCTCATCCCATATTTATCGCACTGACCCTCCAATTCACTCAACAATGCTTGCAACCCCTTTGCTGACTGAGCAACTAATGCTTGGTCATCAGCAAACCTAGCTGATTTTACGAATTCCCCTCCGACTTTCATTCCTACCTCCAGTTCTTCCCATGCCTCTTTAATTATTTCCTCTACATATACGTTGAACAGTACCGGTGACAATGGGCAACCCTGCCTTACACCTCTTCCTAACACTGCCCATCCGGACTCTCCGTTCCCCACTCGCACCTGAGCAGTCTGAGACATGTACAGGTTGCGGATCAGTCTCCTGTCCCTCCAATCCATTCCTATTTTCTGCAATCCACGCATTAATTTTTCCCAATTCACTCTATCAAACGCTTTTTCGAAATCTACAAAACAGGCAAAAACGTCCTGATTGTATTCTATATTCCTTTCTACTAGTGATCTCATTACTGCAATGGCATCACGCGTACCTCTTCCTTTCCTGAATCCAAACTGATCATCCCCTAAGTAATCATTTGCCTTACTCTCTATTCTTTTGTTGATGATCCTGAGAATAACCTTAACTGCGTGGGATATCAAACTTATTGTTCTGTAGTCCTCACATGACGAAGCCTTTGCCTTTTTTGGAATAGGAACTAACACCGATCTCACAAAATCTTCCGGCCAGATTCCTTTCTCATAGATACTACGAATCAGTCCATATATGGCCTACTTCCCACCTTTCCCTATCCATTTCAACATTTCTACAGGAATATTGTCCACCCCCACAGCCTTATTTGCTTTCATCTCCTTTAATGCCCTTTCTATTTCATCGTCGAGTATGCGTGGACCTAAGCTATCTTCTTCTACGTCATGTTCCTTTTCTATGTCTAACCTTGTCGGCCTAAATTCTTTACCATACAGTGTTTTTATGTTTTCCTTCCATCTCTCCTTGATTTTTCCTGGTTCAACTATTATCTTACCCTATTTATCTTTAACTGTTAGCACAGATCTTGCCTTCTTACTTCCCGATAATAACTTAACCTTCCTGTATAGAGCACCAATTTCACTCTTCTTCTGTATACATTCTATATCCTCTCATTGCGTTTTCCACCATTCTCCTATTGCTTTATTTGTGTCTTTTCTCATTTTATTGTTTAACTCTTTCTACTTCATTTTGCTTAACTCTGTGTTTACATTTTCCATCTTCTTCTCTCATCCATCTTTGCAATCATCTCATCCGTTACCCATGGTTTCCTTATCCTTTTCCCGTTAACGGTTCCTATAGTGTCTTTAGCGGCTTCCACTATCCCTTTCTTGATACATTCCCATTTTTCTTCGATAGTACTCAGTTCATTACCGTCAATAATTATTTTCTCTACAGTCTGCTGATACTCCTTCCTCGTTAATCCATTTGATGCTTCTAAATTCCATTTCCCAACCCGCCGCCCTTGCCTTATCTTCTTGAAACGAACGTTACATTTCATCCGCCCGCATCCGCTCCTGGGAAACTGTGCGAATTTATCACACTGTTCCTAAACCTGTGCCTAACCATAATATAATCTAACTGATAACTTTCTGAGTCACCTGGCATTTTCCATGTATACCTACGCCTTTTGTGCTGTCTAAACCATGTGTTGGTGATGACTAACCCCTGTCTCCTGCAGAATTCAATTGCTTTCTCCCCGCGTTCATGCCTCGTACCTAACCCATAGTCCCCCACCTCACTACCATCTCTTCCTTCGCCCACCGTCGCATTCCAATCCCCCATCACTATCAAATGTTTCCCTGCAGGAACACTCGCGATGATATCCTCTAACTCATCGTACATCCTATCGACTTCTTCCTCCTAAATATATATATATATATATATATATATATATATATATATATATATATAAACACACAAACACTAACACAAAAAACACTACACACATAGAAACATAGAAGAAGGACACCTACATTGGATATTTACGTTTCGACGGCACGGCCGTCTGATGACGACGGCCGTGCCGTCGAAACGTAAATATCCAATGTAAGTGTCCTTCTTCTATGTTTCTATGTGTGTAGTGTTTTTTGTGTTAGTGTTTGTGTGTTTGTGCGTCGCCGGAGAGCGTCTTTTCCAAGTTTATACATATATATATATATATATATATATATATATATATATATATAGATATATATATATACATATATATATATATATATATATACACCTTTTTCGAAAACCTAAAAACGTGTAATGTAAATTCACTGATAGTCATAATAAACAGAAACCAACACACAAAACAGGGACTCACTGGTTCTCGAATTTTCGGTGGTCGAACCACCTTTCTCAAGAGGAATTAGGAACAGAACTGAGGCAGAGGAGGGCCCGAAAGCAGTATATATATATATATATATATATATATATATATATATATATATATATATATATATATATATATACACTTTTTTGGAAAACCCACAAACGTGTAATGTAAATTATTTATTTATATATTGTATATATTTTTTATTTATTGTATATTTATATATTCTAATTATATATATTGCATTTAATTATGCATTATATATATTGCATGTAATCATATATATTGCATTTATATATTGTAATATATATATATATATATATCGATGATGCGGAAGTACTCACGAGAGCAATATAACATTTGGACGGCACAATATAACACAGAATAAAAGTGATAACACGTAAAAGGGCACTCACACTGTAGATGATTTGAGCTCTCGGCCTACTCTCAGGCCTTCAGGTCAGACTCACGGTCTGACCTCAAGAAGGCCTTGGAGTAGTCCGAAAGCTCAAATCATCTACAGTGTGAGTGTCCTTTTACGTGTTATCCGTTTTATTATGGGTTTTATTTTGCAGTCCAAAACTTTATATATATATATATATATATATATATATATATATATATATATATGAGCGGGTCGCGGTGGTCTAGTGGGTAGAGCGTTGGACTACTGACCGGAGGGTCCCGGGTTCGATTCCCGGGCAAGGCACTTTGGGAACCTGCAGCTCCACCCAAGCTAGTTGATTTTTCGGGTACCAGATCTTCCTGGGAAACCATAACCGGCACAGGGAAAGGAACTGGCCCCCCTACCCTGATGTGTGAATATTCACACGCCGTCGGGCTTGGTACACGGGTGAGCTCTACCATCACCTACTAAACCGACCTTCGGGTTGATTACTGTGTTTATGGTTATATATATATATATATATATATATATATTCAAATTGCCTGAAGTAATATTTCCATAATTTACTTTTGATTGCGAGAGTACTAGAAAAAATAAACGTGGTCATTAAGGAGGAGAGGAACAACTCGAGGAAAACACCAATTTTGGCTTAGGAGTTGGAAATTTTGCCCTGAGTGCCGGTAATATTAACTTTTTTCACCGCCATGCGAGCACATAAGAGGCCTTAGAAGGAATAGAAAATAAAGCAGCAGCGGAGAAGGAGGTCAAAGGGGAGAAGGGAATATCGGCAGAAGTGAGAGCGGCAAGAGAGAGGAGAACAAAGAGGATGAAGGGAAACGGAAGTTACGTGGAGTGAGGAGGGCTCTTGCCAATAATGCGTGCTTATAGTGAGATGGAGAGAGAATTCAGGGCATTTTTTTGGTAAAGGGAACGTTTACGTCGTGATTGATGGACAGGCGAATGAGAGAGGGAATACGGTAAGACGATAAAAAGGTAGGTTCAGGAGGGTAGAGGATGAGAAATTCCTCCTTGTGGCCCAGAAAAGGGAAGAGAGGGAGAGAATCAATGTGAACGGCGAGAAGGCGGCCTTCGTAAGGTTACGACAGGCGAAAGTAGCAGAAGTTATATATTAGGACGAAAACACTACCGTTTTCGTACTGATATCCTCTTTTTATTTTACATACGTACTTTGAAACGAAACACCTTAATGGCATCTCCTATGGAGAGTACTGGATTCAGCGGGTAACTCACTGATTTATAATCTCGACGGCTCATAGAAGTGACCAGTTTAACCTGTGATTTAAACGTGTCACTTTAAGCAGTAAGGAGAAAAGGCGTTTTTATGACTGTCCGTCTTTACATGCAGTTTTAAATTCGCTCCTCTATTCTTAACCCATCCATACCGAGTGAACTATTTGGGACTCGGAAAAATACTGGAAACATAATAATTTGAGAGCAAATCGTTCTCTTTAAAATGCATTACTTTTACACATGAGGTAACTGCATAAAAAAGGAGAAATATCAGATAAGTTCCTTAAGAGACGAAACTAATATTTTGTGTCTTAGTGCGAAGGGAAAATTCCAAGATTGACTTATGGAGGCCCGAGCGAAACATCTTTGAGGTATGTAAGGCTGAATTTCTGAATTTAATCCAGAAAGAGTGTTCAATCCACGTGGCTTTACTAAATAACTTCATCTATTCTTAATCAAAAAATAGCACTTACTCTCCTGTTGCTTCCTCGCTGCTATATTTCTCCTTCCTGTATGCCACAGTTCGCTGCCAAAAATGAAAAATATATGAAAATGGATACACGAAATTTTAATTCCATACAGGATGCGACGACATAACTTCCTCTTTTTCAAACGCAAAACGCTTTCAAAATGGGAAGTTATGTTGCCACACCCTCTATGTTTACTCATATTAAACGAAAAGCGAAACCAAATGCCGTAATATACATCAACGCGCGGCAGGCTGCGCATTCGGTTACCTTGCTCTTTCGAATTTTTCTCAGTAATTACTTACAAAAACATATCTTTACCAAACACTCATTCTCTTCGGGGGTCAGCTCCTTCCCTCTGCTTACAATCGCCTTACAACACATCATCCATCATCGGATCATCGGATAGAGTTCATTGAAGGTCTTAATTATCCAGACATTTTTCTCCTACATGTTATGAACCGAGGCTTTAGCAACAAATTTTGTTAGATTAAGGTTTTGGAATCTATCAAAGGACATCCAGCCCTAGGCTACTTTCCTGATTTGGGCTGATGTGTTGCGCGCAATGTGACTTTATATTCATTCACTCAAAATCTAGTATTACTCTATTTGAGCTCTGACACAATCAAATTCACTTCAAACCCGAACTTGAAATGTTTACCTTAAAAATATATGTTTTTCTTCAGCTATTTCTATTCCACAAATCGATTGATGACATCTCGCGCAATATAGACATGATAACGTAAATTATCAGGCATTAAGCGACTTTATAGGGATTGCAAGCAGGAAAACAGAAATAAGTACAAACTATAAATTTATGGTTAGAGAATTGGTATATCGGGAATTGTATGAACAAAATAAATGAAACCGAATAACAGTTCCTAGAGAAAACCGTTGACAAAACAAGAAACATTATAATTTTTAAATTTTCAAGAAACAAAAAGTTTTATAAATTTCAGACATTTCAGCAGGAAATAAATAGAATTTTAAAAGGTCGAAAATGGCCAAAAAAAGTAAAACTTTTTCTAAATGACAGGAGAACTTTTAAAATAGATTTCTCATTTTCACCAGTATTGCAACTGCTATCTGAAGAGCATCTTAGTTTTCTTCTTCTCTTCTTCCCTCGACATAAATTCAATGAGTTCCCAATGTTTATATGCAAAGAGTTTTATGTTTAAGCGGATTATATGGCTTCAAATCCATTTCTTGTAAAAGGTCGGTTTCGGCACTCCTTCCCACGCTATATTTTCCTATATTACCTACGCCACGCCGTAATTTTCTCTTTCCTCTAAGAGGAGATTAATTCTAAGAGGATTGTTACAACGGACCATTTTTTCGCAGTAGAGGGGTTTTTGGTATCTTTCCTAAATTAAAAAAACTATCTGACATTATCATCTCACGTTTTTATTTCACAGCAACTATTATACGGCGAATAAATAAACGAAAATTACTCAAGTAAATTGTTAACATCTAATTTCACGCGAATGCTTTTTTTATGCTCATTTTCATTAATGGGCGATTGGATACTTGTTTTCTTTTTCAATTTACTCGTCGATAAACATTCCTCTCTCTGGAAGTTCACTTCCCGCATATCCATTGAAAAAAACCCTTTCTGCGTAAAACCATCCAATTATTTCACAGAATTTGAAAGACCGTTCTTTAACATTTCGATCGAATTCAAATTCAATAAAATAATTACTCAATTCGTTTTGAAAAACATAATTTATATCTTTTAGAAGGAGTCCGTTATTTTTTTCACTAATTATTCATCATGAATTAGTTTTGAATAATTTATTAACATGTTCAATAAAGGTTTTTCCATCTATTCTATCGGAAAGCAAAAATTCCGGGTTGGATTCATTCTAACGATATTGTAAGCGGTTATTGATCGCAGTGAGCCCAATGACGTTTTATTGTTGAACTTAATTGGTATTGTTCATCTTTATTTTAACTAAAATGCATGGACTGAGCTTCAGTTTACGATTAAATAATTTTTACAAATGTCCTTTACACGGCGCATTAATAATTTCTCTTTTGTTTTATTTGTTAACCAATTTTTTTTCAATCGTCTACATTCATTTGGTAAAAAGAAATACCCGATTCAATTTTTCATGATTAAAAGAATCAAGTGAATAATATTATACCAATTGGACCTCCATAGACAGTTTTCAAACTCATATTAAAAGGCAAGAAGAATTATATTTCGTCCATTTCCGAAATGTAGAGGTACATATACTTTTTTCCTCTTTCACGCTACATCATACGGTAACTATCTACCTATGAGTACATTAACATGAAGCCAAAAGAAATCACTGATTTTTAGGAGAGTTATATTTAAAGAAAATATTACAAATGACCGTCCTTATGCGTATGATAGCGGAAATTTTCTAGACGATTAAGGTGATGTAACTACTTGAATGCCCACGACTAGAAATGAAATTATTTGTACAGAGAAAAAGCAACATTTATGCGTAAGGGTGTAATAAAGTCGAAGGCAAAGGGAGGCGCGGATTGGGTGACAGGTCTTAAGGACGGAAGTTAAATAAATCGCAGTGCACAGATCTTCAAAATGGTACTGACTGACTTTCTTTTACTCGAGAATCAATCGCTTGTTAACTCTTATGGCCTCATATCAACCTTAAAATATATGCTCGCAGCGGTGTCCGAACCGTTAATGTGAACATTGGATACATGACAACTCGAATAATTACAGTCATTTCACTTTTATATCGCTAACTTACAAATAACGAGATTCTATAGTCAATCTCCAAGTCCAATGACTAAATTCAAATAATAAATAATAAATTAAATTTTCAATCTGATTTGCAGATTTCACAAATCGGTCTAGTGTTCTCAACTAAGAAACTACCGTCGAATTTGGTGTGTCCGGGTAGTTATTTGGACCGCCAGGCATGTACCTGAACTTGCTTCCCACGCCTCGCTCTCCGTAATGCCGGATCCTATTCGGCAACCACCGGGCAGGCGATTCGAGGTCACGTGACTGCTCAAACATCAAATAATGCGTTAGTTTCGTGTTAAACCAGTACAAAGCGGCCCAATATTGAATCTACGACGTTCTCATGAGGTAAACGCGAATACAAAAAGAAATATAGGTACGTATAAACCTCAAGTTCCACCCGCCAAGACCTTTCATAGTCCATTTATAATAATATTAATAAGAATATATTTTCTAAACATAGGATATAATACATGGGAGCATTTACATTAACTCGTTTTGGAATTCTAACGAAACCACCTCATCCCTTTACATGGTCGAGTGGGAAATAATTCTTTCTTTCTTATCCCAACGAAATAGTTAAACTACCATAAATATGAGGAATCCTTAGTAATTTTTCAAATAAGTAATAATGCATAACGTCCAAAGAAGCTGTATTATATGTTCGATAATGATTACAATGGCAGTAAGGAGAAAGAACAGCATTTTATCTCCCTCCGGCTGGCCTTTATTGGAACCGAAATCGACAAGAAAGGAACGGAGAACATCCATGCGTTTTAGATCCGGATGGCAATCTATCGACCTCGCCCGACAAAGAGCATCTCCATTCGCTATACCACAGAGCAGCTCAGCACGGATCCTCTCCTCGCCCCGGATCCCATTCCCACCCATCCCCAGGAGGACGTCCAACTCCGCGGCTGCCAGCACACCTCCCGTCTCCCAGCACACAGCCCCTCCCTCTCCAGCCGGGGAAAGAAACCGTGGCGAAGAATAAGTGCGGGAGCAGGAGTGCGGCTGTCGCGGCGAGAGAACTCCTCCTCCACCGCCAAAACCCACAGCCCTCACACCCTCCACCCCACGCCTCACTCCAGCCGAGGGCACCCGCCCCAACCCGCGCGCGGTGATTGACTTGCCACCCTTCTCCCCAACTCCCCGCCGAACACGCTATCACAGACTCGGTGTCAATCCACCAGAGTGCACCGCAATCGGTTTTTTCCATTGCCCTCCGAAAAGGATAGGAAAGGGAAAGGGAAAAAAAGGGAAGACTCCTCTTTCCCTTCCCCTCCCTCTCCCCGTCCGCCCCGTCCCCCCAAACCTCCCTCTCTCCCCCCAAATTTATATTGAGAGATAGTGTCCCTCGAGAGT
The DNA here is from genome assembly GCA_037158775.1 of Hetaerina titia. Taxonomy (NCBI): domain Eukaryota; kingdom Metazoa; phylum Arthropoda; class Insecta; order Odonata; family Calopterygidae; genus Hetaerina; species Hetaerina titia. The sequence continues at coordinate 141,206,621 of CM073769.1, forward strand.
GGTGATGGGAACCAGTTTCCTCCTGCTCCTCCCCTTCCTTCCTTCCTCCTCGTTCTCCCCTGAACCGTCGATACCTGTAAGTATTGGAGTGTGCGAGGGGCTACAATAAATATCGTTCCTTCACCGTGAGCACCCACAGAGAGAGAGAGAGAGAGAGAGAAAGAGACGGAACGAAGAAACCAATCTTTCCCTGGCACGAGGGCGATGTTTGATGAATGGAAAGAGGGAGAGCGAAGTTTGGAGGGTTCAATGAGGTGGGGCGGGGAGGGAAGGGACTGTGGTTGAAGTGGGCGTTTTATCTGCAAACCGCGTCCCCACTCGTACTCGTCGTACTCGCCTCCCTCCTCGCCCGGGTTGCGCACTCAAAGCCCAAGCAAACAGGAGGAGTTTTTCGTCTAGGAGATCTCCCGAGCAGTCATCGCTCCCCCTTCGGCACGAATTGAATGGAAGGATGAGGAGAGGGGATCTGTCTTTATAAATTTGCCTACCGCTCTCATAACCAGTCGACCTGCCATCCCTGCGCATTCCAAATGATAAAACATGTACTCCGCTTTAGATGATGTGAACTCCAAATGCAGCAAACCCTCTTCGCCTCTTGAGCAAGGCAGAAAACGAATAAAATGACAGTAGAAATTCATCATGTTTCTTCAGTGAATATACAAACTTTGTGGCGTTGAAAAGAGCTGGATTCCATCGACTATTTTTTAAGTAGAAACTGTTTAAAAAGTGTACACTGAATGGTAAAACTCTTGTATCCTCCCCTTCTTTTTCAAATGCCAAATGATGAGTTAAGTAGTATACACAGTGCGTTTCGAAAGAATACCATTGAATTTCCCGCGCCGCTCCTGTTGGTTGGAAAAGAATCAAACTACTTGAAATAGGTGGAAGTAACCCTAAGCTTTGCCGCAAAATTGGTCTCAGTGTTCCCAAGCTGTGGAAGCGGCGGGACGTCGGTTATTCTAAACCTCTGCGCGCCGACCGTGTCACGAAAGAACGACCGAGCGGAAATTTCAAGTGAACTTTTGCAACGTATTGAAAATGAACCTGATTATTTGGATAATATCACCACTGGTGATGAAACCTGGGTTTTTTAAAACGATCCAGGAACCAAATGCCAAAGCTCTGAGTGGCTCACCGACCAGTCCCTCAAGCCCAAAATGGCAAGAATGAGCAAATCAAAAGTAAGGACAATGCTCCTTGTCTTTTTCGACAGTGAAGGAGTGGTCCATAAGCAATTTGTTCATCAAGGACGGGCAGTTAACGCTGCCCACTACGTGGACGTGCTGGAAAGACTCCGAAAAAGTGTCACCAGGACGAGAAAAGACATCTCCACTACCTGGTAACTCCACGACAATGAGCCTTGCCACAGCGCGCTACGTGTCCCCGAGTTCCTGGCCAAACACCAGGTCCCAACGCTGCTCCACCCCTTCTATAGTCCTGACGTCGCCCCAGTAGACTTCTTTTTGTTCCCACGAATTAAGACAGTCCTGAGAGAAACTCGTTTTACGTCCATAGAAGAAATCCAATCATCCGTAACGAGGACCTTGCTAGAGTCGCTACAAAAAATGTGTAGAGAACCAAGGAGTGTACTTTGAAGAATTTTAAGTGTATGTGTAAACCTGTTCAATAAATTATTTTTAGAAAATAATTCCATTTCTGTCAGAAAGCACCCTGTGTGTACGCCACAATAACAAAGGAGAAGGTAATTACAAAGGTGTGTGTGTATTTAGGTTATTTCAACGATGATGTGAAATTTATGACTAGCTTCTCTTTTCGATGTCATTAGCATTTCAGAAAGTCCCAATGCTATTGTGCGGTATCGTAAATGAAATTCACCGAGCCACATGTCAAAGCAGTGCAATTCAACGCTCGAGGCAGCTTTTAAATCTGTTGCCATTCGCGTCACGAGCCAATTCAGCCAATTATCGATCGGAATTCTCCGGTTGTTCACATTAATTTAATTTTAAACTTCCGTCAAAACGTAAGGTCAAATGAGTTTAAGAATGTAATAAACTCAGAGAAAAAATCTTGAACGAATATTTTCATGGAAATCAATAAATGGGGTAAGAATGAATACAGTGAATGACCTCATAATATATTTTTAAACATCTTCTGCTCGCTATCCTCCAAGCATGAATAAAATGCTACCATACATATTAGTGGACATCGACATCATATCCATTTTCAATGGATACTTAAACACCGTCACTTCTTTTTTGGAGCCTCAATTTCGAGAAAATGGCGGGAGAGATTTGTTTGAGGATTTGTCTCCTAGTGGTCGGTTTTTTTCGAGCTCATCCCCTCAGCATATCGCTTTGGGAATCCTCCCGTCCGGGTTTTCATTTTATTTTTCGATATCCCATTGATCCCGAAACCATCTGCGTAGGCCTCTTGGCTTCATCCTTCGAAGCCTCCATCCTTTCCACAACCCGCGCGCCCCCATCCTCTTCCCCATCCCCAGTCCCTCGGCAGAACACCCCTCGACGTCACCCCCGGGAAAGAAACGTGCGGGGGGGGGTAGAGGGGAGTGGAAGAGGAGGGAAGGCGAGGCAACTTCAGAGGCATGAAATGGGAAGGGGAGATCAAAGGCCAACGTACCTAGGCGAAGAGGAGAAGGAAGGAAGGGGTGGGAAGGGAGAGCGGGGGGCGGAGGGGAAATGGAACGGCGGAGGAAGTGGGTTTAAACCTGATACAGCGAAATGCAATTACGAACTCTGACCACTCAAACCCCCTCGCAATCTTTTTCACACACACATTCACATTAAGGCGCTCAACCAAGCCCACACCTCCTATAGTGGCAGCGGCACCCGCTTACACTTTACAAACACCTCCAACTCTAGTTCCATTTTCCTGGCGAACTGGCAGGATGCTCAATCGAAGGAGTCAATAGTCGAGACCTTTTTTTTCAAAAAGGTAATTGTTAGGAGCACCAGAGGAAGCTGTCCCCATTTTCATTGTTCTCCACCGATCAGAGTGGAATGCGCAATTCCAAAACTTCCTCGTACGAGAATAGTCTCGTCCAGGACTCGTATGGTCCTTCTTCCAACCCTTCACGGCCACTCCTTCATCTTCCCCAGGGTGATTACCTCGCGGCTTTCTCCATTGGAATCGAAGCAACGAAGGAGTGGCGCTAAGCGTTCGCCAGCCAGAAAGGCCATCATGGAATGAAACGTCTACCACTCCCACGCCTCCTCCACTTCTCTCACATGTCGCAAATCGCACTTCGTGGACGCATATTTATAGTATACTCCTAATTTCTGAATTTTCGCGACCACTTCGCCTGACTGATTCTACACCTGTACAACTCCGTAGAGAAAACTGCTTTGAAAGTGCCACTTAAACTGAAAGAAAGAACCTTCATATTCAATATAAGTAAGATATTAAAGGATTGCTACTGATTAATTTGACACTATCACTTTCGCTGTCGAGTACCGGTCGGAGAGATTTATTTCATGCATTAAGGAATTTATCTACAGAGCATCCAAATTAGAATTACGATTGAAAGAAAGTAATCAACAGTTTTAAAAGGCTTTGTATCGCAAATTTATGTTTAGGAATTATCAAAAATGAATAGTCTGCATGCATGATGGGAATTTTCGGAAATATCGCCATATTTATCTTTCTTAAGCATCGCGATGCCCATCGTTTGCAGCTCCTCTCCGCCCATTCTGAATCACTCTACTCCACAACCTTCTCACGCAGTTACACTCGATGCCTAGGCTGGAATCAATGAATTCATCTTTCGGAAAAAAATTGGGAATAGCCAAAGTTTCCATCCCCGCCTATTTTGGGAATCCTTTAAGTTTTGGCCTGAATAAATAGATTTTTTTGCTTTTTTATATCCAAAGTTTAGGAAATCAAATGTAATTATGATTTTTACATAGCATATAGATTTTTGTAAATAACTCCAACATTATATTTCCATGCAACAAAGTTAATGCATAATACCAAATAATATCATTCTTACTAATTCTTTAGGCAGGCTTTTACAAGATATGTTACAAAAAGTACGGAATAATTCTGTTCATAATTTGTGATATCAGTCTCTTCGATACACGAAAACTCGTTTTTACAGGTGTGAAGGATCAGCTGCATGTATTTAAATGATTTCATGATGAGCCCATTATTTACTTTCACATAAAACATTTATAATTTTCTTGAGCAGGCGATTATCACGATGGGCAAAGGTGATTAATCCGGTGTCACATGATCCGACCAAATGAGAATGCTGAGGGATTATACAATAAAACGAGATCTCTCCTTGGCTTATCAAGTCGCAGAGAAAATTAATTCCTGTCAGATTTGTGGAACTTGTGTACTCTTAATTTTTCTTTAATGTTTTTCAATATTGACAAATTTTATTTATTTATAACCTTTTTAAACACTTATGGTCTCATTTTCGCCGATACTTAACAAAAGAATGGCAAAAAATTTCAATATTATTGGGTAACATATCGCATATCGCGGAGTTAACTGTCGCCACAAATTTATAGTTACTTATCAGTTATAAGTATTACAGCATTATTTTAATTAAAACCTTCAATATTTCAATTATGATAATGTTCCAATGTTATTTACATAAATTGAAAGTGCCATCGGTCAGCAACACCTAACCTGCATACCAATGGATAAGAACATGGGCAAATTATCCAAAAGAGTTTTAAAAATTCAATCCAGCAAGCTGATCTCTCATATAATTAACACCCGCCGCAGGATTTTACGTATTTATTGTTTATGAAATTCGTAACGATTTCATTTCACACACAATTGAATTTACAATTAAATTATATTACTTCCCTGACACATTGAGATTAATATCAGGTAAACTTTATCGAAGAAAGTGCTATATTGAGTTATATAGAGTGCCCTGAACAGTAGGTTGGTGGGCACGTTCTTCTAGTGGGTGAATAACTAAAAATGCTCCTCCTTCCTTTCTTTTCACTTGAAACTCTTATTCCTTATTTCTCTGCAACCACTTCCTTCGGCACTCAAACTGAGAAGACAGAGAAAACATACAGTTCCCGAGGGTATCCCAAGGAGGGCGGAAACTGAAAATAAAACCGCACTCCTCCCGCGTCGCTCCCAAATTAATCTGGCATACATTCATCCCAAGCGCCAACATATAAATAAACCCAGACTTGCCACGTCCAGAGGCTAGACGAAACAGAAACTCCCTTGGACGCTTGAGCGGACGCTGGAAAATCGTTTTGCCAGAGTCACAATAGCCTCGCAACATTTCTACAGTCATCCAATGGATATCATGGCTAAGTCATACGTACTAAATCATGAGACCGAGGGCAGTGAGTAAGTGAAATGGACAAAACTTCTGAGATCATCTTGGAAGATGACCAGAACATTTCACCTCCTGCTATCAGCCTAATTATTTAGTTATATTTGGTCAAGATTATAACACCCTAGTTTCTCCGACAGTGGAAAGTCAACAAACAATTCGATTCACATCCTTAGATGATGTCACCTGCAGCTAAACCCTTGGTTCGACTTCGAGTAATGCTCCTTTGGATTTCGTGCTGTGTTGAACAATGTTTTAAATATCTGGGGATGAGTTTAGAAGAGTACAAGAGGATCTAAAATCATTCGGTGACCTTATAAATGGAAGCATAACCACTATAATTTATGAAGGCTACTGCCATTAATGGGATTACTTGCATGTGTATCGTATATATGCACAATTATGCACTCTATTTATGATATAATTAAGAGGTTATAATACACTTCATAATTAACGTTAAATGCAATTCTCTAAAAGAATTCACTTGCTATGATCTTAATGCCCTAAATCGTAATAATAATCTTAATTTTAATGCCTTAAAATATTAATAAATTCTAAATTCTTAGAATCGGCCTTTGACCTACCAATGCTAAAGAAGGGACATTTTATCATTTATAGTCTATAGTTTTTAATAAATATTTTCGATGGATATAGACTTAAACTTCAGCACATTTCTATGGCTCTACCAATATGGCTCTACAAGCTTACATCCGACGCAATATTTAGACCCTTCTTTAATTCCGCACAAATTGGAGCCTCCCTTCATTCCGCCCAACATACGTATCCTCCTCCGTCCTTACTTGCCTAAAGTTCTCCTCTCTGTCACAGTCTTCAACGAATTCTTCATCCAGAATGAGCCTGCGCCCTTTGGATTTCTCCCAAAAATTATCTCTCCTCTTCCACGATGGCTGGTTTTCTTAGTTTGTTTTCCTTACCGTACATTTAAATTTTGTATCCTTCTCAACACACATCTCAAATATCTATTCTACTTTTTCCAGCTCGAATTTTAACTTTGCGAAGAATTTTCATTTAACTTCGTATTAAACGAAGGAGTAGCATGAAAATCAGATTTTTGGCTACAAAATTCCATGTCCATTAAAAACATCAAACAACTTCCTTTTCTAGTCTTGAATTTCTGATTAATCTGAGTTGAAAAACTATTACGAGAAAACAGAAACCCCAACAAAACCTGTGAGAGAATAAAAAATCAATTTTTTCGATACTTAGGATGTGACTCCTTCGGTGTCTTCCGCTTCCCCTGTTTGATGGCCACATTTGAATAACGGAGTTGCTTAAGCTTTAACCACCAGTTGAACGTCATGTCTTCATGCATATCGTGCAAGCATCTGAAGTTTGACAAGTTCTGCGATTTGGCGAGCGTGAAGGCAAAACCACCCGTACTTTATTGCAACTCGTTCTTTGCTCCTTTCATATTAAGTAGCAATTACTAAAATTCGAAGGAAGACTTTCCTTCGAATTCCCCCCCCCTTCCCCCACTTTATTCCAAGGAAGATAATGAATGTGTTACTTAAAGTTTGATTTATTATTATAAATAAATCTATTTGATTTATTATTTATATATAAATCCTCTCATAACATAACTCAATCCTTTGGCTTTCTGGCTAACTAAAGCTTGATCATCCGCAGATCCAACTGTTTTGAGGAGTTCTTCATACACATTTTACCCTCCAGCTTTTTGATGCCTTTTTAACCATTTTTCCGCTAATAAATTGAAAGGAGAAGGTATTAATGGGCATCCTTGTCGTCCTCCCCTGCCTAGCACCGCGCATCTCGACTCTTCATTCAAATACTCTCCTGCAGTCTAAGATACGTAGAGGTTCCAAAAAACCGTCTGTTTTGCCAGCCTACTCCTGAATTATTCGAAGTGTTCATTATTGATGCCCGCTTTACACTTTTGAATGCCTCCTCAAGCGCCGCGAAACATACATAAACAACCTGTTTAATCTCCATATTCTTTTCTACAAGTGAAATTGTTATGTCATTACATTTACAGATCCTCTTTCTTAATGCGAAAAGATCTTCGGCCATACTCTTATTTGCTCTCTTCATTATCCCTTTGTTGTTGATTCTAAGTAATTTAAAAAACAAAAGTAAGACTGAGTAATACCATTTCCGCGAGCGAAATCATAAATTATAATGCTGCTTTTCCCAATTTTGAGATTCTATCAATACTAATGCAGCAAAGTACGTATGGTGGCTAAATTACTTTATCATAAATGCTATGAACTTGCACATACATATAAACCTTCCTCGTTTTCCAAAATTCTTGATTCAAAATCTTCTTAATTTAATTTCCTTTTAAAACCTTCTTTAATTTAATTTCCTTTTTTTTCATTTTTTTCGAGCGCGCAGTAAAGAATCCCTGGTCCTCAGCTATCATGAACAATGTCATATTCCCTTCATAATTCCAAGCACCGTGGCCTGCTCTCTTTGCCATATACATGTGGTTCATTAATATATTCTTTCCATCATGTCAGGATCTTTTCTTCTTTGATTTTACCTGTTCGTTATTTAAAAGTGTACACGGAATTTTCCTATCTTATATCATGAGAGTTCCTACAACTTTTTCAGTTGTTCTCCCCTGTCCATATAAACTCTCCAAATCCTTGCACTGCTCCCCCCACCATGCTTCACCATCCCTATTATTTGCTCAACTTATATTTATCGCTTAGCTCTTTGCTCTTAGTACTTAATGCACTAGTTCATTGTTAACTTTTCTCTTTCATGCAATATCATAATCAAAACACACAATCATCAACATCAAAACTTCTTCAGTCAAATATACTTTCTTCTTAGTCAGTTTCATTTTTCTAAGATTTCGTTCTCTGCTTGATTTATCATTTTTTAATATATTCCCTGCTTTCTTCTACTATATCCGTCTTTTTATCCTCCAACAGAATTTTATTTACCACCTCCACCTATCTATCATTTCCTTTTTTTGCCCCGTTCTATACATTTAATTTCCTTGGACTACTTCCAATTCTCAAACTCCTTAATTCATTATTCAATATTCAACTTTATGAGTACTAAATTTTAATCTGAAACCGCATCTGCTCCCGGGATACTATATTAGTTGCTAAATATATTCCTAATTATAATACATTCAAGTTGATCCTTTCCGGCATTTGTCTACCTACACCGTCTGTACTGTGTCGTTCTTGTGTTCGCTATAATCAACACATTTCTCCGGCAAAACTCTATGGGTATTTTTATCCCCGCAGTCATTCCGTTCTTTACCGCACTCAAGACTCCATTCCTGAATCCCGCCTCTCTCTTCTCTTCCACTGGCTTCCATATCGCTATCAAGAGCTTACCTATACGTCAGTTGGCAATCATTTCGTTTAAATAATCTTAAACACCAGGATATAATCTTAAGCACTATGAATACTTCTTCATCCCTATGACTTGACATGCATGCCTAGATTACTACTAGAATACTCGGGTCTGATCATATTTATATTAATAATTATAATTATTCTATCATTCACCGGCTCCAAGGTTACTACCCTTCTCCCAAGTTTCCTGTTCATTACCATGGAGACCCCAAGTTTTCTCCGCTATATAATGGTGACTTTTAATAATAATTATATTTTAAAGGAATGATGACGAAACATTTAATTATTTTTGGTAACAAATATTAAATGGCAAAGTACGTGCCTACCTGTAACTAGCAACTTAGTGGGAAAGCATGCCGAGAACGGGGTGCCATTATTGGAATTTCCATGTGTTCCGGGAAACTTCGAATCTTCGGAGGTTGGCAACGCTAATGGGCGAGGGGGGGAGGAGGGCGACGTACGAGAAAGACGTACGCGGTGACGTTAGAGGGGATGGGGTGGGCGGCCGCAAGTGCCGAGGGGGGTGGGAAGGAGTGGAGGTTCGTTTTGTGGTGTAGGAGGCGGAGCCTCCCGGGGGAGGAGGATCCTGGAGGTGGGGACGAAGGAGGTGCCTCCGAATCCCCCGCCGCTCCCTACCGTGTCTCACACACAAAGCCTCCTTCCCCCATCGCCCACGGCGCCTCCCCCACCGAAATTCCAGGTGCAGATGTGTTGGGGATGGGGAGCGGCACCACCAGCGATGACTGGTATTCCGCCGCGCGCTTGCCGCACCCCTCCGACGCCTCCGCACCTTCCGGGAGATAACTCCATCCCCGCTCCCGAAACTTCCGAGGCTCAGCCAGCCACCGCTACCACCTGGTCGTTCATAAATTGGCGGCTATAAGGTGCTCTCTTCGGGGAGCAGGAGATTCGGAGGGGAGGGGCGGGGGGGGGAAGTGGTGTTGGGAGGGGGGATTTGAGATATTACAGAGGTGGGAGGGGAGGGTGGGCACGGGAAACTGCTGAAGGGGGCGGGGACGGCGATCCGGAGGAACCTCGGCCTTAAATACACGCCGTGCACAGACACAACCACACTAATGACATTCTCAATACTTCTGCAAAGCCAATCTTATACGTTCTACCGAGGCTTTCCGTTAATGTGCAAGAGCGATTAGCGGCAGACTATACGGTTCTACAAGCCTTTTGCAGAACGACTGCTACATGCGGCATTACCTGCTTGCCATTACATCGACATCCCGGTCAGTTTATGCACATTTTCACCGGTATTCCACAAGCAAACCCAAGGAGTAGAAATGCCTCACACCCTCCTTCACTATTAAATACAACCTTCTATACGTTCTCGAGAGAATGCCTTGTAGCCAGCGTAACATTTCACACGCTCCACCACTATATGCCGTCTGACACACGAGAGCGGAGACACACTAGCAGACTATTATTATCAGTTGGTGCCCACCGTATCGTGGTAGTTTTTGATGGGCTTTAACACTACCGTTCTTGTAAGGCTTATCTTGTTACAAAATATCCTCATACCCCATACTACATACTTGTATTTAAATAATTCTTATGCGAGGTGTGTTAAAAAATAATTAGAATTTTAACTTTTCGGAAAATAATATTAATTTATTCTTATGCATTGATGTTGTCACCTTCAAAGTAGTCCCCATTGGAGATTATGCACTTGTGCCAGCGCCAAGACTTCCAATCCCCGAAACACTTCTCAAACTCGATCTTTGAGATAGCCTTTAGTTCTTTCAGCGATGCGCTTTTAATGTCATCTGCGGCTGTAAAACGACGGCCCTTCAAGGTTCACTTAAATTTTGGAAAGAGGAAAAAGTTATACGGAGCCATATTTGGCGAATATGGGGGTTGGGGTATCGTTACAATATTGTTTTTGGCCAAAAATTCTCGAACAAGCAATGAAGTGTGAGCTGGTGCATTATCGTGGTGCAAAAGCCATGACTTTTTTCCACAAATCCGGGCGTTTTTTTCGGATTGCTTCCCGCAAACGGCGTTGAACTTGTAGGCAGTACTTCTTATTGAGCTGGCGGCAGGAATTCATGATGCACTATGCCATTAAAATCGAAGAACACAGTGAGCATAATGAGCAGAGCACGAGATGTCGGGCATTTTCGGTCTTGGCGAGCCAGAATGCCTCCACTGGGATGATTGAGCCTTAGTTTCAATATCATATCCATAAACCCATGTTTCGTCACCACTGTTATAATACGTACGTTTCAGTAATTCTGCATCGTCGTTTACTTCATTTAGTGACTCTTAAGCAACTTCCATTTACAGCTGTTTTTGCTCAAAATTCAACAATTTTGGAACGAGTTTTGTTGCCATGCGTTTCATACCCAAAAAATGGAAAAAAATGTTACGACATGATCCAATCGATATGCCAACATCATCAGCGACCTCTGTAATTGTGATTCAGCGATCGTTCGTAGCCATTTCTTTCACTTGATAAATAAAACAGTTTCTGGCGTAACTTGGTGCAAAATCTTCATATTGACGTTTTTTTTAAATATCAAAACACTTTGCTCTTCCACATAAACTTTTTACTCTCACGACCCTGGATGATGTTATGCTACAACAAAACCTGGGTCGTGAGACTAAAAATTTTTTGTGGAAAAGCAAAGTGGTTTGATTTCTTTTCAAAAAAACGTCAACATTTCTTTCTCTTTTTCCACGTTTTCTTCGATTGTTGATGTGCTGGGGCGTCCAGGGCGTTCGTCATCTTCAAGGTCTTCACGGCCTTCTTGGAAACGCTTATACCACTCGTTAACTCTTGATTTACTCATAGCAGACTCACCATAGGCCTTTGTTAACATTTCACACACTTTATTTTATTTTTTTACGCAAAATTTGATACAAATTCTTTGATCCATTACTTTTAACTAGCTAAAATCGCCGAGCTCATGAAACACGTCTAACCTTAGTGGCTGTCACAGTCAAAGTCCACAATGAAAACAGCTGAAAGTTTTATCATACTTCAGCCCCATGTATACTAACATAATAAATAAACGTTTGACAATCGGACTCTCCAAGCCCGCGAAATGAAAAAATTCTCGTTATTTTTTGGACACACCTCGTATAGCTGTGTATAATTCATAATTGTAACAGGCCGCATAAGAAAAAATCGTAGGTTCCCAAAAAACTGCGGTTCTCATTGATATTTATGCCTTTATTATCATTAAAAATTAAATTAATAACGAGGAGTGAGGCAAGCAGCAGGGATAGTAACAAATATATATTAGTAGTAGTTTGCAGGGGAGGCAACGGACAGCTCTGGTCATTTGCGCCATTGGGGTTGGATAGAATAGGATGAAGGGTGAAGAGAAACCCAGCGTAAGAATTAGCCTGCTCTAAACAAAAGGCGCCAAGGGGTTCGCAGCTCAACGTCCCATCCGACGGACGTCGTACTCACTCAAAGTGCCCTCCACAAAGCACCTCAAGTAGGGACCGGGACACCACTGAAAAGTATGCATCGCCGCAGCGATTCGAACCCGGACCCTCTGGGTAGGAAATCAGTACGTTAGCCACCGCACCATCCCGATCCCCAAAAATATAAAGAGAACAACCATTTCAGAGTGTAAAAATCATTCGCCTCGACCGGGATTTGAACCGGGATCCCACGATGTCCGGTCGTGTTCTTCAACCAGTTAAGCTGTCGACTTCGACTCCCGGTCCAGGTGAATGATTTTTACCCTCTGACATTGCTGCATTTTAATTTTAATTTACCCCGTTAAAAGTTGTTGTCACGGAATCTCCCTGAGTTTCTTGGAAAAATATACAGACGTGATGAAAAATCGGGCAATGACGGGATGCTTTTTAGCAGCTAAGTTTCTATGTATATTATCAATACAGGTCTTCATATTTGACCTCCTCGAGTAGTAGTTGATTAAGTAGGGTAATCAACCAACAGCTGACGTCATTTGAGAAATTAGAGATGCGTGGGAAAAGAGGTAGGGTGGAGAGAAACCTGGCGCAAGAATTAGCCTACTCTTAACGAAAGGCGTCACATCCCATCTGACGGACGGCGTTCTCCCTTATAGTCGCTCACTCTCCACAAAGCAATCCTCTAGTATGGATCGGAATAACACTGCAAATGACCTGTCGTCTTCAGGACTCCAACCCCGACCCTTTGGGCGGAAAGTTTCACCTCCTTAAGTGTCGCAGTTGTAATGCTATTACGGAACTGCAACTAAAGGAAAAAGCTAGAGGCGAAAAGTACGCACTTAGCATTAGTTGCTAGAAAGAACACTTATCTTTGTGGATAACTATCGTTCTATTGCAATGATAACTTCGTTTCCTTCTATATTATTTCACAGTCACCTAGTTCATAAATTAATATGTTGCTGTTTGGAACAGTCCACGAGGGGATTTATTCCGTTTCAATCCGCTTCACTTATCAAAGATAACATTGATAATAATGTTTTATTTTGCATTTCAAAATACGATCGTGGTGCCTCTATATTCCAGAATTAAATATTAATTCATCGATTAATTGAATCCCTATTCATTTTCTCATATCCTGAGATCTAGAAAATTTAATACAAATTTAATAATGAAAACAGAACACCTTACACAGATTTTGCAGAAGTTTTACAGAAGTTTGCCAAAATAATACAATTACAACACATTTTTTGCACTTGAAACAAGGACAAAAAATACCATTCTTTGATACTATATGTCTATAAAAATATGAAAACCTGAAAAAAAAACCTTTGAAAAAAGTGTGTGACGGAAGTCAAAACATAGACATTCTAAACGTTTTCTTGCCCATCCCTGTGTTTAAATGGAACAGGCCCCGCCTTGCACCCCAATTTAACCGAGGGGGGTATTCTTTTGTGACCAAGGGAAAGGAGGAGAGGCAAAGCGATGTAATTTCCATTTTAATACCTGGTGGCTCACTCGACGGTAAGGGCCAAGAAAAATGCGAGCAGAAGGCCGGTTGTCGGCCAGCACGAGAGAAAGGAATGTTCCATTACTTTGTCCCATTTTCTTCCCTCGCGCCTTCATCAAAGAGCACACGAGCGAAGGAGCCGGAGCTAAAGGGAGCCCTTGTCCTCGAGACCAACCGGCCCCTCTCTGTCCAGAGCTCGGGGCAAAATTGGCAATCACGTGACCGTCTTTAAAAAATAATTTACGAGACTAGCGAAAAACCACAACTCGTTCCTAAACTCCGAACTACCGTTTTTCTTTACCATCGAGAGAGAACTGCAATATTTTGCTCATAATGCACGATATTGAGTTTCTAATTAGTCCAAGTGCGCTGATGGAGGTGCTTCGCTTTTGTTGATGAACAGGAGGAGGAATGTGAGGAGTAATCTGGAGCGCGGCGTAGTGATTTCAATGACATGAAAGCATCCGTAGGTTGTAAGTACCTATGAGGGGTGCTTTTAATGGTGAAAAATTAAAATGGATATTTTCAACGGAACAGACACGAATGGATTTCAAACATGTCCGGTATGCCGTTTCTTGTTAACAAGCATATAATTTGGCAGCAGACTCAAGCGGAAAGAAAATATTTAAGCAAGGCACTCCAATTCCATTTTTCTCTGACGTTCGGGTATTCAGTTGCATATTCAACTACTTCCATTCCTAATATGAAACTATCAACGACATTTTACAGGCATGTTGAATTAGGTGCCTATTTCTCCCAAATTCTCCCAAAGAAGCCTTCTGACTTTGATATATATATACTAATTTGATTAACGAGAATAAAGGCACGATTCCCCCGAAAAGGTCGACTCAAGGCATACCAAATAGGTGCTTACGATCCTCTAAAAAAGCAAAACAAATTGTTTTTCGATGAAAGTTTATGTATCATGACTTTTTCTGAGGTGGAAAAAAGATAATCAGAAAAAAACTGATAAAAGTTGGTTTTTAAGAAATTTAAAGATTATTCGATTAATTTCTAACTAAGGGCTTATTTTATTTAACATCTTGGAAATCAAAATGAAACTTGAACTCACAACGGATGTTGGAATGGAAAACAAACGATTCTTAGTTTCACTTATCTAGTGGAGAGTTGACAGGCTAGATTTGGTAGCATCAAATAATAATCAAACGAGGTCAAATGGAAATTAGTCTGTATTATATTCTAGTACTAGTCTTATTATATTCTCTAACTTAAGAAATTAAATATTATCTTTGCTTTCTACAGAAATTTCTGTAGAAAGAAAAGATAATATTAATTTCTTAAGTTAAACATGGATTTCTACAAAGTTAAGGCCTCAACCATTCAGTGCATCAGCATATTCTCGTTTGAATTGTTTCCATGGAAAAAATCATGCAGAGTTTCCAATGACATTTTCATCTATTTAATGGAAATTCATGCAGAAAACAGACTTAAATAAACTACGCATGTTCCACAGTAATTTTTCAAACGACCGATTCCGTCTAGCAAGCAAAATTTACAGGTAAACCCGAAGAATCGAACTCAACTATCGAACGAAACCGGTAAATTGAAAAAACTTTACAAGACTCAAAAGTTTGGTTTCGTCTTTACTCATGCAGAGCTTAATTATACGAAAGCATGGATATCAAGGGTCTCTCGAATATATTCTGTTCGAAATAAAATAAATATTTATTAAAAAATTATAACAAAAAAAATGCAATAAATTCAATTAACTATTTCATGTGATTGAAAAATTCTAAGAACGAGTGAACGAGAGGAATAAGTTTAGAAGAGTGAGATGGAAACATTTGCTACTCTTAACGATGCCACGAGAAGTGATCGCACTTGTGCAGTGTATTCCTTAACTGAGGTCAGAGTGGCCGCAGTCAATATCCACGTTCATGATATCTCATACGACCTTTTTATCTTATAAAAAAAGAAAGAAGCGGCCCTTTCATTCGATATATAGCATTCTATTTTCCAAACTTTACATAGGAAGTCATGAATGATCAATTGATTTGAACTAGACATGAGGCACTTCTAATTTCGTTTAGTGCTTTTTGTTGTACTGCTGTGTTGCGTTCAGTAGGACTGACCACCGAATGGAATATCCTTGTGAGTGCTCATCAGATTTCCCAAACGTGCTATTTCTCTCACGCCCCCGCTACCTTCGCGTGAGGTGATCAGCATTACCTCGAGCTGTTCGTGTCCTCAGACATTCGGAGCCTCACCTAGTACCGCAATATAATCACAAAAGAAACTGATTATCATTAGTCGTAATGAAATTTCTATCAAAGTAGCAGTATTAATACCTTAAGCCAAGGAAAGTTTAGACTTTCTCAAATTTTTTCGACGCACCTACTTGGTACGTTTCGTGAAGAAAGATAGCTAAAACAATATTCAGGTGGTTTTCCACGGAGGAATAATCTTATCGCTAGGACGAATGATTTTGATGCCAGAAAATTGCGTGCAATATATTACTGTCATGAAAACGTTTAATGATATTGCCAGGTGACTTAGATTAGTGTTGATAAAATGCAAGGATACGTTAAAAACAAAATGCTCCCAGTCAGAAAGGTATGAATAAATTATCTCTTGATTCTTGAACTCATTCACAATTGATTATTTTCGTTTATATTCGTTATACATGTTATTATTATTATGTTAGGTTATTATTTCGTTTATAGATGTTATGACGGCCGGATGATGTCGGCCGGATATCGAGGGATCCGGGTTCGAATCCCGGTCAAGGCGAATGATTTTTACTCTCTGAAATGGTTGCGTTATAACTATTTTGTGGTTAGAGTCCGCATCCGCTCCTGGGACACTGTGCGAATTTATCACACACTATTCCTAAACCCGTGCCTAACCATAATATAATCTAACTGATACCTTTCTGTGTCACCTGGCATTTTCAATGTATACCTACGCCTTTTTTGGGGTCTTAACCATGTGTTGGTGATGACTAACCCCTGTCTCCTGCAGAATTCAATTGCTTTCTCCCCGCGTTCATTCCTCATGCCTAACCCATAGTCCTCCACCTCACCACCATCTCTTCCTTCGCCCACCGTCGTATTCCAATCCCCCGTCACTATCAAATGTTTCCCTGCAGGAACACACGCGATTATATCCTCTTAACTCATCGTATATCCTATCGACTTCTTCCTCCTTGTGGTTGCTCGGTGGCATGTATACCTGAATAATGACCAAGTTCGTCGGCTCTGCTTTAATCTCTACGAGTAAAATTCTATCAGTTGCTTGCTCAATGTTGGCTACGCTTCTTCCTACCCCTTTATTTAATATTACGGCAACCCCTCGTTGGCTCTCGTATCCGCCGCTGTATATAACTCTATAATTGTCACTCCAGTAATCGCCGCTATCCTTCCATCTCACCTCGCGGAGACCTAAAATATCTATATTACCTCTTTCCATCTCTCGCTTAATATTTACTAATTTGCCTGTCTTCAACATTTTCCTGACATTCCATGTTCCTATTCTAAGTACTTTCGTCTTCTTCAGCGTCCTCTGTCCTACTGCTGTTATTTCTTCCCTACAAGTGGTTCGTGGGATGACGACCGCGGAAGCCTTGCCTCCCCCGCTGCCGGGCACGACACACGGCCGCTTTGGCCGAGTCCCGTAGTTGCCAGGACTCATACCCTCTATAGTGCTCATCATTACATTCTTGGGAATGATAATTGAGGTGGTTTCCCGTTGCCTTCCTCAGTAGTGTTTTCAACGTGACACCATCACCTAATGTCGCCCCCCCTGACATCAGACGCCTTTGCAGCCGCCTCACTGAGGAACATATGCTGCGTGGATTACCTTTCGCCTAGCTCCTAACCTTCGACATATCTGGCACGGGTGACCCTACCAGGACCAATTACCATTACTCCCGCCTGGACAGCTCTAGGGGTCATCGGAACACACAAGCCCTTCCACCACGACAAGGTATTGGAGGGAGATATAGAGATAACAAAATGGTAAAGGAACACACATAAAGGACGAACACAAGAGAGGTGGGGAAGGCGGATTTGAGCAGATCACAAATGCAAAAATATTTTCCTCGACCGAGACTTGAACACCGGATCTCTGCAATTGCCGGGCGGATGCTTTTTCCACTTGACCTTTCGAGAATATGTACTTTACACTGAAATCTGCGATCTTATAAAGCGCCAAAGTGCTCCGATTCATTGCCCAGGAGATGGCGTTAGGGAGCTGTTAATATATTTTTATTTGTAATGTGAAAAATATTTTTGCGTTTTTCATCTGCTCTAATCCGCCTTCCCCACCTCTTTAGTGTTCGTCCTTTTTGTTTGTTCCTTTCCCATTTTCTTATTTCTATTTCTATGTGAATGAATATATATATATATATATAATAGTTAGTTAGTAATATATATATATATATATATATATATATACTATATATGCGGGTCGCGGTGGTCTAGCGGGTAGAGCGTTGGACTGCTGACCAGAGGATCCCGGGTTCGATTCCCGGGCAAGGCACTTTGCAGCTCCACCCAAGCTAGTTGATTTTTCGGGTACCAGGTCTTCCTGGGAAACCATAACTGGCCCCCCTACCCTGATGTGTGAATATTCACACGCCGTCGGGCTTGGTACATGGGTGAGCTCTACCAACACCTACTAAACCGACCTTCGAGTTGATTACTGTGTTTATGGTTTATAGTTTTATATTTATATATATTTATATATACATTTAAATATTTATACATATGGAATCGGCTCTTCGAAGTAACACGGAAGTGTTGAATAAAAAACTTAGACAGTAACACACGGCACGAGAACACATAAAAAGAACACTCACCATAATATCTCGATAATTTCAACGACTCGAGGTCCGTTTTCTTCGGAAGATAAGATATAACACATATATATGAGTCATATCTTATCTTCCGAAGAAGACGGAGCTCGAGTCTGTCGAAATTATCAAGATATTATTGTGAGTGTTCTTTTTATGTGTTCTCGTGCTGTGGGTTACTGTCTAAGTTATATATATATATATATATATATATATATATATATATATATATATATATATATATATATATAAACACAGTAATCAACCCGAAGGTCGGTTTAGTAGGTGATGGTAGAGCTCACCCATGTACCAAGCCCGACGGCGTGTGAATATTCACACATCAGGGTAGGGGGGCCAGTTCCTTTCCCTGTGCCGGTTATGGTTTCCCAGGAAAATCTGGTACCCGAAAAATCAACTAGCTTGGGTGGAGCTGCAGGTGCCCAAAGTGCCTTGTCCGGGAATCGAACCCGGGACCCTCCGGTCAGTAGTCCAACGCTCTACCCGCTAGACCACCGCGACCCGCATATATATATATATATATACATACATACATACATACATATATATATATATATATAACTTGACTATTAACTATATTTAACTATTAACTATATAATTAACTTATTAACATATATTATTAACTATAATTGACAATTATAGAGTAATATACAGCTGCGGGGACGAGAGCCAACGAGGGGTTGCCGTAATTTTAAATAAAGGGGTAGGAAGAAGCGTAGTCAACATAGAGCAAGCTACAGATAGAATTTTACTCGTAGAGATTAAAGCAGAGCCGACGAACTTGGTCATTATTCAGGTATACATGCCACCGAGCAACCACAAGGAGGAAGAAGTCGATAGGATGTATGATGAGTTAGAGGATATAGTCGCGAGTGTTCCTGCAGGGAAACATTTAATAGTGATGGGGGATTGGAATGCGACGGTAGGCGAAGGAAGAGATGGTGGTGAGGTGGGGGACTATGGGTTAGGCAAGAGGAATGAACGCGGAGAGAAAGCAATTGAATTCTGCAGGAGACAGGGGTTAGTCATCACCAACACATGGTTTAGACACCACAAAAGGCGTAGGTATACATGGAAAATGCCAGGTGACTCAGAAAGGTATCAGTTAGATTATATTATGGTTAGGCACAGGTTTAGGAACAGTGTGATAAATTCGCACAGTTTCCCAGGAGCGGACGCGGACTCTGACCACAATTTAGTTGTTATGAAATGTAATGTTCGTTTCAAGAAGATAAGGCAAGGGCGGCGGGTTAAAAAATGGAATTTAGAAGCAGTAAATGAATTAACGAAGAAGGAGTATCAGGAGGCTGTAGAGAAAATGATGGATGACGGTAAAGAACTGAGTGCTATCGCAGAAAAATGGGAATGTATCAAGAAAGGGATATTGGAAGCCGCTAAAGACACTATAGGAACCGTTAACGGGAAAAGGATAAGGAAACCATGGGTAACGGATGAGATGATTGCAAAGATGGATGAGAGAAGAAGATGGAAAAATGTAAACACAGAGTTAGGCAAAATGAAGTACAAAGAGTTAAACAATAAATTGAGAAGGGCCACAAATAAAGCAAAAGAAGAATGGTGGAAAACGCAATGCGAGGATATGGAAAGTCTACAGAAGAAGGGTGAAATTGGTGCTCTATATAGCAAGGTTAAGTTATTATCGAGAAGTAAGAAGGCAAGATCTGTGCTAACAGTTAAAGATAAATGGGGTAAGATAATAGTTGAACCAGGAAAAATCCAAGAGAGATGGAAGGAATATATAGAAACACTGTATGGTAGAGAACTTAAGCCGACAAGGTTAGACATAGAAAAGGAACATGAGGTAGAAGAAGATAGCTTAGGTCCAGGCATACTCGACGATGAAATAGAAAGGGCATTAAAGGAGATGAAAGCAAACAAGGCTGTGGGGGTGGACAATATTCCTGTAGAAATGTTGAAATGGTTAGGGAAAGGTGGGAAGTAGGCCATATATGGACTGATTCGTAGTATCTATGAGGAAGGAATCTGGCCGGAAGATTTTGTGAGATCGGTGTTAGTTCCTATTCCAAAAAAGGCAAAGGCTTCGTCGTGTGAGGATTACAGAACAATAAGTTTGATATCCCACGCAGCTAAAGTTATTCTCAGGATCATCAACAAAAGAATAGAGAGTAAGGCAAATGATTACTTAGGGGATGATCAGTTTGGGTTCAGGAAAGGAAGAGGTACGCGTGATGCCATTGCAGTAATGAGATCACTAGTCGAGAGAAATATAGAATACAATCAGGACGTTTTTGCCTGTTTTGTAGATTTCGAAAAAGCGTTTGATAGAGTGAATTGGGAAAAATTAATGCGTGTATTGCAGAAAATAGGAATGGATTGGAGGGACAGGAGACTGATCCGCAACCTGTACATGTCTCAGACTGCTCAGGTGCGAGTGGGGAACGGAGAGTCCGGATGGGCAGTGTTAGGAAGAGGTGTAAGGCAGGGTTGCCCATTGTCACCGGTACAGTTCAACGTATATGTAGAGGAAATGATTAAAGAGGCATGGGAAGAACTGGAGGTAGGAATGAAAGTCGGAGGGGAATACGTAAAATCGGTTAGGTTTGCTGATGACCAAGCATTAGTTGCTCAGTCAGCCAAGGGGTTGCAAGCATTGTTGAGTGAATTGGAGGTTCAGTGCGATAAATATGGGATGAGAATCAATATTAATAAAACAAAGGTTATGCGATTTTCTAGAAAGAAAAAGGCTAAGCTAAATATTAAAATAGGCGGGGAAAGAATAGAGCAGGTAGAGCAGTTTACATATCTCGGAAGTGTTTTGGACCAACACGGTCAAAGTGGTAGGGACGTAAGGAGAAGAATTGCGCTAGGCAAGGAGGCTTTCTCAAAGAGGAGGGAGTTGATGACGGGGACGTTGAGTAGGGATGTTAAGACAAGACTCGTAAAAACTCTGATATGGAGCGTAGCTATGTACGGCGCGGAAACGTGGTCGCTGAAGCAGGAGGATAGACGTAGATTGAAGGCTTTTGAAATGTGGGTATGGAGAAGAATGGAGAAGGTGAAATGGACCGAAAGGAAAACAAATGAGGAAGTACTAGAAATGGTGGGGGAGGAGAGGGGTTTGTTGAGAGAAATCCTATGGAGGCAGGAAAAATGGATGAAAGGCATATTGAGCGGTAGTGGAATGTTGAAGAGGGTAATCGAGGGGAGAATGTTGGGCAAGCGTGGTAAGGGTAGGAACAGGATAGGGATGTTGGACGGGATGAAGGGAGGAAAGAAGTACACCGAGATGAAGAGGGACCTGATATAGATTAGTTTGCTAGGTGGGGAGTTACAAAATGTTTATTTGATAGTTTTGTCCATCCAAAAACCTACCTTAACCGGTAGATTACCTAATAATAATAATATATATATATATATATCCATTCCCATAGAAACAGATATTAGGAAAGGGGATAGGAACACACATAAAGACGAACACAGGAGAGGTTGGGAAGGCGGATTAATAGTGTATAACTTATGTGTATACATTGTGTGTAACTTTTATGTATATATATATATATATATATATATATATGTACACATAAAAGTTACACGCAGCTACAAGTAAATAATGTTATATTATATAAGTTACACTAGCTGAAAAACGTAAAAGTTTTCTTCGCCATAACAAAGAAAAAAGAGACCTCACTGAAAATTAAAGAGTACTGAAATTTAGAACCAGAATGGAGTAAACGTGGTGCAAATTTTCATTAGTGATCAAAAAATATATTTATAAAAGTCAAAATCCAAATAAAATATTATAAATAAAATTCTCAAAGTTATAAAGGTTATAAATACGAAGGCGTTATAAATTTTCATTGAGTAAAACATCGGGGTCTCATTGTCGTTCACTAAATACTATATAGAGGGTTAAAGTGGGTAGCTGTGGTTATTACCATTAACTTATTCATTAAACGATATTCTTGATAATAATGTATACTATGACGCCAATAAATACCGCGAGAAACATATAATGTTAAACTCTTATTTAAAACGAGGGAAGATTTCACTATCAGTGCCTCCATGGGCAACGGCAAGAAAGCATTCTATTTTACTCTTTACCTACTCCTACGAGCACCGATTCTATCAGTCTTCATATTCAGCTCAGGTTGACTCCCACACCTCAGCCACTACAGCCGGTAAAATGAGCACGGTGATTGTAGTTAAGTGAGTGGCCCTCATTCCGGCAAAATGAAGACCAATGACACCGTACAGCGAGGCCATTCATCCCGATTCTAACTTCTCGGCACCATGGAAGGGAGGAAGTACGAAAGGCGGAGGATATGCCATAAAGGGGAGGAGGGGCGAGACGCTTTGGAGAATGGAAGGCCTGCGACGATGGGATTCCGTGGGACGAACGGTGGTGGGCGCGGGGAGGGCGGGCCCAATTGGAAACGGGGGATGATGGAGGCATCGCCGGGAGGGCTGGGAGACGGGGATGGGGGAGTGAAAGGGAGGGTGGAGGCACACGTGGAGGTGCTTACGCGAATGGATTGAGAAGTTGAAGAGGGTGACAGCGAGGAAGACGCAGCAGCGTGTGCTGGGGCACCGTGGTAATGGCCCATTTTGGGGACGGAATGACGGTGATGGGGGATGGGAATATGTGCGGCGACATCCAAGGATGGGGCGTGGACCCCGGCTAGGGGCAGGGTCCGACGCGATCACGTCCCAGAGGACGGTCGCAAAGCCAGGGGGGGGGGCTTTGAAAACTAGTAGAGCGACCGCCTTCGTTTGGACTCTCTCCTACAAAACCCGGGATACTAATATTTCCCTATTTCCCCCAGTATATAATTCACACCAATTGGACCATTCTAAAACCGCCATTAAGCCCATCAAAGTGCGGTTGTGAAATGATTGCATGCATATAAAATTGTTATAATTGTTTTCTTCGAGTCCCTGCATAAATTAATCGCCTCCCTCTGCCCGTAAACAAAAATTTTTGAAAGTAGTTGTCTACGGTGTTTCGATGGATCTCCGTACTACGCACCATTTTTCTCCTAAATCCAATCGTTCCTAAAGTTCCTTAAGTACTAACAAAAATGAACTTTACCTTCTTCGTGTCCATTACGATAACTAATACTTCACTTTTTTCATATTTCCCACCTCCCTTTTAAAAATCCAAAATTCTTATTCTTTTCCTCCCTCTACCCGTCTTCCCGAGCGTTTCCATTTCTATCAGCCTTCAGAACTAATGAATACTATATATTATATATATATATATATATATATATATATATATACACTTATTTGGAAAACCCACAAACGTGCAATGTAAATTCACTGATAGTCATAACAAACACTGAAACCAAAACACACAAAAGAGGGACTCACTGGTTCTCGAATTTTCGGTGGTCCAACCACCGAAAATTCGAGAACCAGTGAGTCCCTCTTTTGTGTGTTTTGGTTTCTGTGTTTGTTATGACTATCAGTGAATTTATATATATATATATATATATATATATATATATATATATATATATATATATATATATATATATAACTTTTGGACGGCACAATAGAACACAGAATAAAACAGACAACACGTAAAAGGACACTCGGAGAGTGGCCTCGGAGGAGTAGGCCGAAAGCTTAAATCATCTACAGTGTGAGTGTTCTTTTACGTGTTGTCTGTTTTATTCTGTGTTCTATTGTGCCGTCCAAAAGTTATATTGCTCTCGTGAGTACTTCCGCATCATCTCTCTCTCTCTAAATATATATATATATATATATATATATATATATATATATATATATATATATATATATAAACACACAAACACTAACACAAAAAACACCACACACATAGAAACATAAAAGAAGGACACTTACATTGGATATTTACGTTTCGACGGCACGGCCGTCGTCATCAGAATCTGATGACGACGGCCGTGCCGTCGAAACGTAAATATCCAATGTAAGTGTCCTTCTTTTATGTTTCTATGTGTGTGGTGTTTTTTGTGTTAGTGTTTGTGTGTTTGTGCGTCGCCGGAGAGCGTCTTTTCCAAGTTTATATATATATATATATATATATATATATATATATATATATATATATATATATATATATATATATGTGTGTGTGTGTGTGTGTGTGTGTATATATATATATTCTACACACACATATTTTTATGATGTGTGTGTGTACACATGCATCAACATGGTTATTCATATCAAAAAGGGGAAGAGAGTACATACAAATAACCAGAAGAAAGAAATATTTATGTCCAACGAATATGATATAATCACCGTTAATACGATTCCATACTAGCTAATCTGAAAGCTTTACTTCGGAAAATACTGCTTGCAAGCGAACGCTACAGAGAATTCAATGTAGTGGAAATCCTTTGGTTGACAAGAGGGGCATAGACACGCCGGAACGTCGGTGTTATCTTATGGGCGTGGTTAATGCGCATCGGGCGCAGGGGTTAGGGTGGGGCACCAGCTCACCTGGCCCTCTCCTCCCTCCCCCGGCAGCACCTCACTCCCGTCCCTTCCCACCCCCCGCCGAAATGCCCGTCTCGGTCCCCTTCCTGCAAATGACAAACACTTCGGTGGCAAGCCGGTTCCGGAGGCGGAAGTTTTTCTTCGCTTGTTGTGTTTAGGGCAATGGAATGGGACGACACGCAGGAGGCCCACGCCTTCGCCATAGGCACAATGTTCGTGGAGGCAACGAAGAGAGCACCGTGGAGTCAACCGTCCTCTGTGGTGCGGCCAACGCTGCACCACTCACCTCACCCGCCGAAAGAGGGGGGAGACAGGGCAGATACTCATTCTGAAGAGGCTGAATTACGGCCTTCGCTCATGACTCCATGGGAGCAACAACTGCCCTGCTCGAAGTTGGATGTCAACCGTTGTTCAATATCCTTTGCTAATGGAATGGCATAATGGCATTGCTTAATACCACATGATTAATTGAATAAAAATTATTTTAAATAGAGCGCATATATGAGTTATTCAAATAGAAACAAAATATTATTTTTACGACGATTTGGAAGCACAGAAAACTGTGAGTGTATATACACATATTTACGACAAAATATTGAAACACGAAATACCGCCATGTGGCGAATAAATATTCATTCACATTGAAATAGAGATAAGGAAAACGGTAAAGGAACACATATAAAGGACGAACACAAGAGAGGTGGGGATGGCGGATGTGAGCAGATCACGAATGTAAAAATATTTTCCTCGACCGGGACTTGAATATCGGATCTCTCCACTTGCCGGGCGGATGCTCTAAACCACCTGAGCTATCGAGGAAGAGTACTTTTACACTGCAATCTGCGATCTTATATTTTTATATTCGTGATCTGCTCACATCCGCCATCCCCACCTCTCTTGTGTTCGTCCTTTATATGTGTTCCTTTACCATTTTCCTTATCTCTATTTCAATGTGAATGAATATATATATATATACATACAAACACATACACATATATATATATATATATACATACACACACATACACACACATAAATATATATATATATATATATATATATATATATATACTATATATATGCATTCAAATACGAAATCCCGTCATACGGCGAACAAATATTCATTTACGCATAAAAATAGATATAAGGAAAGGGGATAGGAAAACAAATAAAAGACGAACACAGGACAGGTGGGGAAGGCGGATTTGAGCTGATCACGAATGTAAAAATATTTCCTTAACTATATATATATATATATATATATATATATATATATATATATATATATATATATATATATATATATATATATATATATCCACTCATCCTCTAATTTCAAGGACAGTATTTGTTAATAGATTTTCTACCTCGAGCTTTTCACAGAAATTTGTTTTAATTTTACGCTAAACAGAGAATTAAGTAGTATTATTCAGACATTTCTTTAAGTAGATCAATTTTTACACTATTCAAGCTGTTACTTTATTAATTCCTGCATACTGGTCCTTAAGTTAGTCAGGTTTTGATTTCTAAAGGCCTTATAGAGTTCAAGGAGTTGGATCGGCGAAATTCGTGAAAAGGTCGAAAGGGAATATGAAACGCCGATACCTCTAATTATGACCAGAAGCAAAAAAGAGTAATGTAAAAGAATCCATTGATAAATTTATTTGCCGGTCCAAGTAACATTGTTTGCATAACACACGGGACTTAACACACGGGAAGCACACAGAGATTCAAAATGTGGCATGCCAAGTTTTTACAGCTTTTTTTCGCTGAAAACATTCTCAAATATTATCTAAAAAGATGCCTCGGTTCATCTACTTTCCCATAGGTGTTTAACTATAAGGCTGTCTACCACGATAGTTGTGGACACCATGTTCCAGTGTACTATTTCTATCTCGGTAGAGAGGTGCTGAGAATGCTAAAGACCACGTCAAATAGCACAAAGCTGTTTCTAATTACCGCAAAACACTTTCTGTAACAGAGACATAAAGCAAAATATCCTTAAAAGACTAAAAATACTGTTTTCAGGAGATCGGGATTGTGCGGTTGGTAATTTCCCGGCTTGCCTCCCCTAGGAGTGGAATTCGAATCCTGGTGGTGGCCGAATTTTTCACTGGTGTCTCGATCCGAGAGCTTGGGGTGCTATAGAGCAAACCGTCCGCCGGTTGGGACCTAAAAATGCGGACCACTTTGGCGTCTTTCGTTAAAGAGAGGCTGATTCCGACGCCGGGTTTCCCTTCTGACGCCAATCACCTCTGCTGGCAGTTGTCTTCCATGATAACTAATAATACTAGAATATTTCTAAAACAGGGAAATGAGAATCTTTGGACAGTGTTAACTGGAGGATTTTTCATAACGCGAAGTGGCTACTAACTATTGTTTATCATAAGATTAAAAAATAATTTTAAAAAATAATGTGTCACAAGTGAATAGAAAAACAATCACCAATCAACAATTAAGCGTTGTTATGATTAACTTTGTAGCGTATCCAAAATATGAGCAGCTAGGCTGGGAATCACTCAATGGAGCGAAGGTAAAATTACAGTTTGAACCTCTTGTATAAATTGGAAGGATGCCCCTTTAGCAAAGATGTTGACAATGTATTATTATCCCATCGTACTCAGGTAGGAGAAATCATTCTAATAAAATTCGAGAGATTGATTGTAGACCAGATACAATTAAGATGTCATTTTTTCCACGAACGATAGGGGATTATGATAGCATTGTTCAATTGCGGTAAGTTCATGTTCGGGTAAAATTATTCTGCGATGTGTTAACCCCCGTCCACACGTCCTCTCTCCCACTCCCATAAATGAATACAATATATAAATTGAACTTCCTCTCTCCTTCGAGCATAATGAGATCGAAGACCAAACGAAATCACTGGATTAACTACGCGGTGAGATGAACTTCTGTGCTCTTAGGCCATCCGCCAACACATCTCACGAATTCTAGATGATTCAAATATGAACAAACGCGCTCTCACGACACACATTTTGGCATTTTTTTTACTTTCGTGTGAGAATTTGGGGTTGGCCTTCCCTCGCTGACGTGTGAACTGCTCACTCTCAGCGTTCACCTGCCTCGGCACGAGAACGAGCAGCCATCAAAAACAACAGTCAGGGCTGCTCATTTTGGCGGTTTCTAAGACGTCTGAGGAATTTATAGCGCGTTTTGAATGAAAGCAGACCCATGAAATTGTTATTCGCGCAAGACGACGGCGCACAGGAAAGGATAAACAGTTGGACGGTGCTGCCTTCTCTCCTCGTCCCCCTCTCGCCCTCGAACGAGAACGTCGCCGGTCATCCAGTCGAGGGGATGGGAGTCTTCCCTTCGAAGGCTCCGAGGCCACCACCCCATTCCGCCAAGGCAATACTTCTGCCGTCACTCTCCATTTTCGCAAAGCCGCATCCATCCCCCTCCAATCCCATTCCTCCTCCCCCCCTCTCCGCCCCCGCTCCTCCCCAGCCGGCGCCAAATGCCTTCCTGCGACCACCCGTCTATCTACTACTCTCTCCCATTAACCCCTCCTCCTCTTTGCTCACTCCCCATCGCAACAAACCTCAACCACTCCTCCTTCTCCACACACACACTCCCCCGGGCGCCGAAAACATACTCGCACAAATCCATTCCTTTCCTTCCGCCGCTCTGGAAGGGAGAGCGCCCACGGAATCACATGCGGATGTTTATTTCCCTGTGGTTTATTGTGTCCGGCATTGCTCCCCGACCCGCAGTGGCGATTACAGCGCCGTTATTTCGGCCATTATGCGAGTTTCGACCCGTTTAAGGTGCACATATATAAGAAATGGTGGGCATAAAGAGGAGAGGAGGCGAAACGACTGTCGCGGCGGCGACGGCGGCGGGAGGGGCGAGGGGAGAAGGTGGGGGAGGCGGCGGGAGGGTGAGGGGAGCGAGAAGGAATCGATATTGCTTTGAAGGAGAGAGAGAGGAGGAAGTGGGGAAGGGAGGGATAAAAAAGGACGAGTGGCATTTGAAAGGATTTTGCGGAATGAGAAAAGGACAAAAGGGAATTGTGCGAAGCGGAGAGGCCATTTCAAATCACGGTCATTTTTGTATCCACATGCAACTGGAAAGAAAATTTAACTATCGCATTTTGAAAACAGTGAAGAACGATATTCACCCGATGCAATTGGGTGAATTACCATTTGGAGACAAAATGGGAGGCTTAATATATATATATATATATATATATATATATATATATATATATATATATATATATATATATATATATAATATTTTTATAATATAAAAATTATTATTTATGGCCGGTTATGGTTTCGGGTACCAGAGCTTCCTGGGAAACCATAACCGGCACAGGGAAAGGAACTGGCCCCCCTACCCTGATGTGTGAATATTCACACGCCGTCGGGCTTGGTACATGGGTGAGCTCTACCATCACCTACTAAACCGACCTTATTAGGGTTGATTACTGTGTTTATATATATATATATATATTTCAGAAGTTTATTTTGATGTCAAACTTGACTTTTTTAAAAATTACATTTCCCTCGACACAAATAAACGTTAGTTATAAAATCATGAAAGTATTCTTTAAAGAAGATGGATGCAGATTGGAAAGTTTTTGGAAAATTGCCTTTCATATTTCCTATTTTAAGTATATAATGGGGTAACATCATATAACTTATCCGACCTAGATCCTTGAACAAAAATTCAAGGAAAAAAGTTGTGAAGACACTGAGAGTTAAAACTGTAAAAACCGTTGTTTTCATATTTTTTGAAAGAAAAAATATTTTAAGAATAATTTCCAGGAGCGTTTGTATCAACACTTAGGATATAATTTTCGTGCCATGAACATTCTAAATCTCTTGCCTCACTGATCTTAAAAATTAACTGATATGAGCAGGAATTTTGAGATGAAGTATTCCCTGACGTCTTCAGTCCGCGGATTCGTTGTATCATTATTATCAGAGATGTCTCGTCCTACTAGCTGAACTCGGGTATAAAGATGCATACTTACAGAAGTGCAAAAAGGAAAACTGGCAGCAGGAAAAACAGACGGCCCTGGGAAAAGGAAAATCGGGTGGATCGAACAAACCGTACGGTATAACTTGCTCGTTAAGGGGCGCAATAGAGAAATGGTGGAAGGAAAGGTCAAACGAAGAAGACGAGGAGACAAATACTGAGGAGAAGCAAAAAGGGAGAGAAATGGATGTGCGACAGAAAAGCCACCAATCCGCAAGAGCGTTAGCTTTCGAGCGGGAGGAAAGCTGCAGTCGATAAATCTCCGAACAGAACAATTGAACTCGCTCCAGTGGCGCGAGCGAAACTTTAAATGATCCGCAAATACAAAAACGTCACACATTTAAATCTACAACTAGAATTCCGAAAAAGAAAATTACTTTCAGACATTTTTCCTCGAACCCAAATCATCCCTTATAGAGATTTATTGGTCACAGGCAGGCCGACAAAACGAAACTAATAGGCGCGCGTACGAAATGCAAAAGCGGCTAAAGAGAAAGGGGGGAGGGGAGGTGTTGGCGAGTCGCAGAGTGAGTCACAGGGGGAGGGGGGCGTGTCCGCGGGGTGGGTGGGGGGAGCGGCGAAGGGGAGACGGGGGGACGCCACTCGGAGCGGGGGGAGAAAAGTGAAGTGAGCATTCGGTTTTTTCGGGCGACGAGCGGTGCCCCCCGCGTTCCTGAGCAACCCCCTCCCTCCATTCCCCAAAGTCCAAAACCTCCCTACACCCTCACCCCCTGGTCCAACCCCCACAAACCGTCGTCCGCGCAATTCAGTTGCATCGCTCCCACTTTGTACGCCTCCACTCGGCAATTCCTTATCCAATTCCTCATGCTCGGTCCGCCATGGTCTTTACATGTCAGCACCGTGAACAATCGGAATGAACTGACCGTGACTAATTAATATACTGTTAACGTCCCAAACGCTTTCGACACCCTGTCATCATAAATACGCTAAATGAAAACGGTAACGTGAATCATGAACGTGTGTGTTCACGTTAATTTCTTTACGCGCATGTTTTGCCATTATATAAATTGCATTTCAAATATAGAAATGAAAGCACTGAGGTGATATTTGCCATCCACCTTGATTTCGGCGATGAAACGTTAAAAAAGATAGGAGTTAACAAAATAGTTGTGTAAGATATCCACAGGTTTATTGCTCTCTGACCAAGGTTTTATGAAATAGATTTTATCTGAATACAACTGATATCGATTTTCTAAGTTAGTCACAGTAAAACTCAATATTTCTCACTAATTCAGTGTGTATGAAGAATCTTTGATGGAATTTCCCGTCCCGTGAGTACATTCCATTAGGGTTTGAACCAAGACTCCACTTATAATGCAGTTTCTCCATGAACGATGCCGACTCACCATGGATCCCATTGCTCACCTCACCAGTCTGGGAATACGGATTTTATAAATACAATCCTTATTCTCTCTGGGAACGTCTGCAGTGTGAAGACGGAACCCGAAAGAACAAACTTAGGGTTTGCACACTGGCGCATTATCCACCCGGCTATTCCGGCCGGCAATTAGTAATAATGTTTTCCTTAATATGTGAAAATTATTTAATTTATTAAAATAATATTTATATCGCTAATGTATAAGAGATTAAGACATAACAAAGTGTGTTTTCCTGAAAATTGATAGGATGTAGATAAAACGACGCCTGTCCAAAGCCCTGGAGGTCATATCCATTTTTCAGGGAAACTTATTCAAATTTTAGGGCAGCAAAAATATCTAAAATCTACAGCGTTTTGCAGAAAAGGTATTTACAAGAATAAGAAACTAAAAAGAGGCCGTAAAATGGACTTTTCTTTATTTTTATACATCGTATTTTGATAAAGGTTGTATTTTTCATGGCGAAATTCTGGTGCGTTATTGCTCTTCTTTCCTACATGATGATTACAATGCATTCCCTTATAATTTAATGTCGTTTGTGATCGACAGCAAATATTCCTCTCTTGCATATTTATTTGAAATTGCATTATTTATTACACACTAATCCGAACACTTAGGAGCGTACCGTTTGCATTGCCACCGCGGTGAATAGTGCCACGTGCCTAGTATCCATAGCATGACTTCGGCAATCTAATGGAGAGAATAAACGCTTTTTCCCGAAAATTGTTTTTCCCAAGTGCTTGCTTAAATTATTTATTTGACTAATCCTATTAAATATAATTGAGCATACACTGCAAAAAGCTTGGTCACAAATGTGTACTTTCACTTAATTTAGAAGGAAGTTGAAAATGAAGAGAAGTACAACGATGAGAGGAGACGTTCATAGGGCTTCCGTTTCCGCCAAAGTAAGTGCGAATGAGCTGTAAGAAAGACCTTTGGCAGTAATCTTCCGCTAGAGCGCTGAAGTATAACAAAATGAGAAGGCATTGAAAGGATTTTACAAGCTGGAAAGCTGCACCTCTTAAATCATGCTGAATAAACCCAACTTCACTAAGCTTAACGCTTGCTTGCGGATGTGGGAAGCCTTGTGTGAAGAGTTGAATAAAAAAACAAATGAAAAGGATGGGTGACGAATTACGTCGAAAAGAGGAGCATGGGAAGCCAGCGCAATCTATAGCCGAGAACACATTGATCACAGAACTCCTCATTCGCCATTGAAATGGATATCCTTGCTTTGTGTTTGCAGGGAACAACTTTGTCGAAAAGGGATATTACCAGAATATACGATATTTCACGGACGGTATTTCATTTATCTAATGAACACACGTTTTCAATTAACCAGAGACTAAATTAGATACAATTAAATAGTTTGCGGAGGGCTTAATTAATCCGCCATTTGTGGGAAAATGTTGCCAAAAAATTGTAATTAAAAGTCTATGGAGCTATAAAATTTATTATTTTTCAATAATCGGAAACATTTTTTAAGAAAGTAGGTCGTCGGAAATGCTGGATACGAACAGAAGAAAAATTTAAAAATCGCACTGTTTTGTAAATACTTATTATATACAAAACGCCAATCGTTTGGATTTTCCCAGTCAAAGGTAGTATGTCCTATTTTTACCTAACATAATCTAGGTTCCAGGAAGATTTTATCTAGTAATATTGGAAAATCAAAGATTTAAAAACATTTTATCGATTTTACTGATATTTTACAAGGTTTTTAAATTCTGAACATACGAATGTCATATCCGGAGTAAGATGCCGTAAAAAGTCGAAATTTATGACATCTTCAGATAATATATTGGGAAAGGTCATATATTTTTATCATTACCATGGAAACTTTATGATAAAAAATACAATGAGTTAAACCATCTCAATTCCGTAATTAATATTCTATAATGGCTTCGGAAGGTGGCTCATTGCATAAGAAATGACATTTTCGTAGTAAAGTGTTGATAAATTGTTGACATTTTGCTCTCACGGCTGAATGAAACGGCCTTCGAATAATTCACTGAAAACAAGTAGAGCACACAATTTGACCAATGAAAAGTCTTCATATACAGTTTTCTTTTTAAATTTTTGTGGAAAAAGAGAAATAGAACGTAATGTGCCCTTTATTTAAATGCAGTGTTCGTTAGCAATGAGAATTCCAGCATGTAATGTTTCGTGATTTTTGGTAACAAAATTTTTCCTGTTCTAGGTTTACTTCAAATTATGACACTTTCAAGCAATGAAAAAGTTAATCAATTGAAATGCAATCAACTTTTATTCACACTCTTCTTAAAGATTAACTCAAGAAAATTTTGATTTTAAGTAAATGATTTGAACCTTCTTGATGTAAAGGAAAAAGTTATTGACATCCTGTTACACGGTCCAAATAACAGATGCAAAACTTATAATGAAATAGTCTGTTTACAACTTTTGACACGAGAATAACATACGTCACTCACCTCACTCGCATTTCATTAAATTAAAGTTGGATCAATTTAAATCAATTTAATCCAAAACGGGAATCTACTAAAGCACCGTAATTTATCTCTTTTTAGCACAGGATACCCAGTTTGCTGATGTAAAATGATAAATTAACAGTAATCGCAGACGATTTTAATCAATTTATTATTTGGCCTTATGTTTTGGGTAGGTTTTAAATGGACCAAAATTTAACATCGCTACATTTCTCTCGTTTTATAAGACACAGCCAGACGCCACACATTGCAATAACCCTTCTCCAAATTCCCAACACTCTATCTCCCTTAATTCCATCCACAATTACTACCTTCCCTCCGCTCTCCACCTCGTCTAGCAACATTCATCCCTCCATCAGTCTTGAAAATTCCATTAGCTATCAAAATGCCCCGCATCCGCCTTTCTTTCCTATTTTTTTAATTTCTCCCAACGGTTCTCTATCCCAATATTCCTAATAATTTTTCGTTTGCCTTCTGTTGAATATTTTACATGTCCGTCCATTTCACCTTTTCCATCCTTATCCACATGTCATGCCTCCAATATACATCTATTATCTTGTTTCATAGAGCATGTTTCCAAGCCGTGCATAACTACGCTTCTTACCAAAGTTTTCGACGATATTTTGTTGTCATCCTTACTCTAAAGTTCCTAACATCGTTGAATTTCCTTCTCTTTGTGACAATCTATTTTCATATCGTAATTCTTCTTCTGTGATTCTAAAACTGGTCGAAAACACTACCAAGGTATGTAAACTGTGCCGCCTCCTCTGGCTTTTGTCCTCTTACTTTACGTTTAACTTAGCCTTCCTTCTCCACGAAAAACTAACAACCTTTGCTTCTCATGCCATACCCATCACAATAATATTTTATGTGATAATCAATTATTGTAAACTATTGGCTGACTAAGGTTTGATCATCCCCACATTTAGCTGATTTGATGAACTCCACACTTACTTTCCTCCTGTCTCAATCCCTTCGCCCATGCTCGCTCAACCAACATGTCGACAAAAGAACTAGCGACAATGGACATCCCTTTCTAACTTCGCTACCTGACGCTGCCCATCCCTACTCTCTATTCGCCACCCGCTCCTGAGCAGTCCGAGTGATTTGCAAGTCACAGATTCGAGTATGTCACCTATTCCTCCAATTTAATCCTATTTCATTTATTCTACGAAATTTACACTATCGAACGTTATCTTGGAATCTAAGAGACTAACAAGTTCATTCGAAATGTACTTTAGATGCCTTTCAAATGGTAACCTAATTACTGCTATGGCGTCACTCGTACCTCTTCCCTTTCTAAACCAAAAGTGAATATCCCTTAAGAATTCATTTGCCCTCTCCTTCATCTATTTATTTATGATGCTAAGTACCGCCTTAGCGGTGTACAAAATCAAACTTGTCAATGTGTAGTCCTCACATACGGCTGGCTTTCCCTTTTTTAGAATGGGAAGTGACAATTAAATGACATTTAATATTTTTTTCCCAATCGTTGACGATTCACCGGGATTTCCCATTCTTACTTCCAGATGCTGTTTTTACCGTCTTGTACAATGCACCTACTTCTCCCTTCCTTTGTAAAATCTCCAAATCTTCGCAATGTGTCTCGTATCTTCTACGACGCTTCTTTCGCTTCATTAGTTTCCAACCTCAGGTTATAATTTATTTCTCGTATTTCAATCTTCCTAACCTTGTATCAACATTCTTTCTTTTACTTACCTCGTCAAGTTTCTCAATTGTCTGTAATTCGTGATTTAGTTTGAGACTTTTAAAGATTCCTTTTTTGCAGAGCTCCCATTTTTCGTCTTATTGCACCTGTTTCCTAGTCATTAATTTATAAATGACATTAAATCCAATACATTTATTTAACTCAACAATTTTTCGCTGCCTTCATGTACTCCTTATTTTTCCTTCCGGCTAATCCCCTTCCGGTTTGCCCTTACTTGCCTTCCGGTTAAGTTGCATTTCTTTAGCTTTCTTCCATCCGGAACTAAATCATGATCTACACTCACATCCGTTCCCAGAATCAGTGCAAATTAATTACGTAATCCAAGAATCTGTGTCTTACCAAAAAGTAGTCCAAATTCTGGGTCCTCAGAGATTTACCTCGTATAACTAAGTGTACTTTGAGATTTTAAACAATATGTTCGTGTTCATTAAGCCATTTATCCTACAAAACTGAAATTTATTTCTCTTTGCCTCGTCCTTAAACCGTAGTTCTCTACTTCACCATCATCTCCTCCCTTGCCCACCACCTCGTTTCATTCTTGCACTACCATCGATTATTTCTTCCCAAAGGCACACACATCATATATTTCACCCAATTAATCGTATATCTTACTTCTTCCTCCGTAAGTTTACTTTTGGTGTCCACACCAGAATTGTAACCTGGTTCGTTGTTCGAGATCTCACTTCTACTAATAATATTCTGTCATTACCTTTCTCTACGATTGTTTAACTCCTTCCTACCTGTTTTCTAATCTTATAGATACCTCTTGCTGCATATTTCCCCTCCGCTGTACGAGTATGTTACTGTATAATTATTGCTCCAGTAATCTCTACTATTCTTCCATCTCACCTCCCACATTTACAAAATATCTATACATGGGATTGTTTCATTTCAGGCGTTAAAACATGAAGTACTGAAGCTGAAGGTAAACTTTAAGCATTAGTCAGCCTATTTTTTACTAGTGTAGTGATACACGTAAGACGGGGTATGGAGTTGCAGCAAATTTGTAGTTGGAGAGCTCAAATGCTGGCTGAGTAATGAATAAAGCATTTTCCAAATATGTACATGGCGAATGGTGGAGATAGAAAGAGGGTAAGGAAGCACTTTCCCCCAACACCACTTCCCGCACCCGCATCCTCTCCTTCCGCCCACACCCTCTCCCATTACTCGCCCTCGCCCCATCCACCCCACTCCTCCTCCAATCACACCCTCCATTCGCTCCAACCCCTCACTCAATCCGCATTCCCACCGTGCTTCCCATCGACCCTTCCCCCATCTCATCAGAGTTCGAATGTCCTTATCGCGTTTTCGGGAGGTAATTACTGCCCGAGGACCCACCATCTCTCTCTACCCGCCCCTCATCCCCTCCCTCCCCAATCCCTTTGTCAAATCATTCAAGGGGCGGACATCGTTCGGTCGAATACGGCATACCCCACCCTAATTGGGATTCAATACCGCCAATGGCTGATCAGTCCCGTTCGTTAAGTCGTAGCCTTCCAATATGAATTGTCTCTCGAAAGGCAATTCTAAGTAGAAAGGTAGCAGAACTCTCAGCACTGAGATCAGATGACTTTCATCAAATTTCCAAAATTAACTTGAAAATTGACAAATGTTCATTAGAAGTACATTCATGAAAGCTTACTCTTTACCCTCATAATGTTTCTCAAGTTGAAAAGATATTCTTTTCAGTCACTCTCCAGTCAGAAACGAATATAGTTGCATCTTCCAAGATTCCACTCTCCTTCAAAATAAATTTACAAGTATCCCGCAATCATGGTGAATTGTGTTGACGGTAAAACATTTCCTTAATATTCCTTCAAATTCAGTATTTTAAGTATGTACTCGTCTATGAGAGCGCGAATGCATAAAATGCAAGTCCTTTTGGAGCAATACATGCTAATATCTGAAGAGGGTAAATATGAAACGTTTTATTACAAAACATTCAGCATTATTCAACATATTATTTACCATATCCTTTGAGATTTCAATGTTTTATCATTTTAATCTCATGCAAATTGTCAAAAAGTTTCTCGCATTAAATTAATTCCAATCATAAGTTCAAGAACATTTCATTTGGGATTAAATATCATCAGAAAGTAACCGCGGAGCATCAAGTCTATTTAATGGTCTCGCGGCTTACGATGTGCATATGATTCTCAAAATTCTGGCAAAAAAGATTTATCACAATGTTTTCTGGATTTCTCAGAATATTAAAATAAACGTCTTTTTCAATCATCTCTACCGATACGACTGATTATGGCAGTTACCTTGCAATTCTGATGGCCCAAACTTTCAGGTTGAATTAGTGGTTACCTCATTACCGTGGAATAATTTCCTTTATATTATTGTGTGTATTACATGGAATCCAAGTTAGCAAAATTTAAGTTAAGATTAAGTTAAGGTGAATAATAGTTCCAAAATTACATGAATAAGTTTCAGAAGGCGATACGTGTAGCAAGGTGCGAATTTCGGAAGAAGGATGAAAAGTGAACTCACCTATTGCCTGTTTTAATGATGGGAATCGGGAAGGAGAGAAATTCGCAGTGATCCCCGTTGAACCGAAAAGAGAACTGCAACCAAGCTTAAATCTTGATCTCCTTCGCGACTTCACCCTTTTTCTTCAAGACTCTTGAAGCTCGAAGCACGGGGTAGTCCAGGTCCACACTTTTTCTACGCGTGAATTTTAGATACGATATATAAAATGACCAGATGAAATTTTATCCCTCGGCCTGCCCATGAAAAGGATTCCCTTGCAACGCTGCGAAATGAATTAGTCCCAAATTCACAAAATTGCCACACACGACGAGTCCTCTTCAATGAAACGACGGCGAATTAGGGGCGGCCGCACTCACCAGAGCCGAGGAGGGAGGGTCCACCGCTCTGCTGACGCCGCTGCAACCCCCGGCGCCTCCGGGGGCTATCCCGCCACCTCCGCTCACGCGGACTTCTCAAGAGGATGCCATCGCCGCGACTCGAGCGCACCAGAGAGTGGAGAGGGCCGCGTTTCCCTCTGAAAGCGAGCGCGGGAGGGGCGGCGCGGGGTGCCGACGGGCGCCGGGGACATACCGCGATGCCGGGCGAGGGTCGTCGGTTCGCCAGGGGCAGGCAAGGCGGACGGGCGGGCGGCCGAGCTTCACGGCGACGAGAGCGGGAAGTGGGTGGTGCGGGCAGGCAGTGCCGCGGGGCCGCAGGTTTAGGTGGCTCCCGGCGAACGAAGGATGCGCGCCCTGGTATCCCGGGCCGATGAAGCGAAGTCTCTCTCCCTCTAGTCGAAACTGCTGCCTGCGCACGAAAAGCTGTAAAGATCATAAAGTATAGCATTTAATTGGCAAATTCATGCATTTTCACAAAAACAATTGCGTTTCCAGAATTGTTGGAAAAATATAATTAACGTTAATTTACAACCTCAAACACACACAGACACAAATGTGTGTGTGTGTACGTGTGTGTGTGTGTATATATATATATATATATATATATATATATATATATATATATATATATATATATATATATATATATACATAACATTTTGTGGTAATCCCACGGATGTGAACAATAATGTAAATGGAGTTCACACAAGTAGACACAAACACAGAAATATATAAGAGGGACTCACTGGGTCTCGAATTTTCGGTGGTATAACCACCTTTCTCAAGAAGAGGTAGGAACAGGACTCTGAACAGAGTGCACAGTGCATGCACTATCATCTTCTCAATACCAATACGGTTGCGGCCATGCGCACACCTTAATTACAATCTGAAAACATCACTTAATGCACACGTTCGGAAAATGTTACCGATACTCTTGATACAAACTTACCACTACTAATAATAACCATGAGATATGAATAAATTACACCAAGTTTTTCCTCTAAATATACCAATCTAATCGTCACACCAAATCATATTATTCAATGATACATTCCTAATTGAAATAACTGTTGCCATGTAAATCGAATTGAATGATAATGCACATGGAAAATGCATTCTCAATTTTTTAAACAAATCATTTCATTAATTTAAAATTGTAATATGATACTGAATACAGTTCAAAATGTTTTTATAAGGTATATATCATTAATATTTCTCTCGGAGAGGAGGATAGACGTAGATTGGAGGCTTTTGAAATGTGGGTGTGGAGAGGAATGGAGAAGGTGAAATGGACCGAAAGAAAAACAAATGAGGAAGTACTGGAGATGGTGGGTGAGGAGAGAGGTTTGTTGAGGAGAGGGGTTTGTTGAGAGAAATCCTATGGAGGCAGGAAAAATGGATGAAAGGCGTATTGAGCGGTAGTGGAATGTTGAAGAAGGTAATAGAGGGGAGAATGTTGGATAAGCGAGAATTTGGGCAGGAACAGGATAGGGATGTTGGATGGGATGAAGGGAGGAAAGAAGTACACAGAGATGAAGAGGAACCTGATGTAGATTAGGTTGTTGTATTGGGTTTTGTTTGGAGTTACAAAATGTTTATTTGATAGTTGTGTCCATCCAAAAACCTACCTTAACCGGTAGATTACCTAATAATAATAAACAAATAATAGTAAATCGTCTTCTTATTTAAGTTAAGTCTCGTCTAAACTAAATAACTTAAATTTTAAGTTGGTGCAGATTACTTGATTTAATTTGTTTAATCTTAATATTTCTCTCCTTTTTTCCTTTCTGGTGGTTTAAAAAACCCTTTATGGCTCAAGGAAATATTATTTAAAATAGCCAGTCTAAGAAGAGACCGTAAGAAGCTCAACTTTCAATTTTCATTTGTTCCATCTGTGGCCAACGTTTTCTCGCTGACTAATTGCCATTTCATTGATCAA
This sequence comes from Hetaerina titia, assembly GCA_037158775.1. Classification (NCBI taxonomy): domain Eukaryota; kingdom Metazoa; phylum Arthropoda; class Insecta; order Odonata; family Calopterygidae; genus Hetaerina; species Hetaerina titia. The sequence goes on from CM073769.1 coordinate 141,246,879, forward strand.
AAGAGCGTCCTTGTGTCTGGGAAAATCTTTTAGTGAATTGAGTGCAAAGCAATTAATGAATAAAAATGCATGTGAATGAGCATGTAACCACATCCACTATGGCAGAAGGTATAAAATACTCTGTGTTATTCCACTATGTTGTTATCTTTCCACGATATTAAACGCCTTTTACATCCTATATTATCCCATAGTATAAATGTATCCATGATTTAACATATTTTTGCTATAAATAACTTTTATTCATACACAGTAACTTTTGATTCAAGATGGTATGTTCAATGAAAAAGATTCTTTTAGAGAAAATGATTCTCCATTACATATTATGCCACTTCCAAAAGTTTTCTATTTAATTGTAACAATACAATCGAATTAAAAATAAATATATATAAACTCAGTTGTGGTAATGAATACATAAATGCAATGAACAGCAAGTGAAAATGAGCAAAGAATGAGAATTCATTGATTGGTTACTGCCCTTATAACATAATTTTATGTACAAGGTTCTTATGCCTCCAGAATCACATTCTCGCCAAATGTAATACCAGAGGATCATGTAATATACGTCGAGGCTATTACCGCGACATATGTCACAAGGTAAACCACCCGGGGTTAGGTGGTAGAAGAGACTCCATTGTCTCAATCTCACTTCAAAATAAAGACGAGCATCTATCTATCTTGGGCTGATAAAATCTGAACAGGCGTAAATAACATAATATGGACGCGTCTTTTAATAAAATAAAAACAGCATGTCAAGGCGTTTTTTACAAATAACACAACATTTAGTAGAAGTTTATCTCCCAATACATCTTTATTCATAAAATACCTAATTACAGTCAGAGTAATGAAAGATCTGGTGCTTTCCCGGTGTATGAGTTGGGTGTATTCTTCTCGGCTCTTCCAGCCGGTTAATGTCTCCATAGATGCCGACGTTTCGATTCCCGACTCGGTCATCGTCTTCAGGGCTTCTGAGTGAGAAGAAGCGTCTCAGAAGCCCTGAAGACGATGACCGAGTCGGGAATCGAAACGTCGGTAGCTATGGAGACATTAACCCGGTGGAAGACCCGAGAAGAATTCACCCTAGAGTCGGAGTATCTGCCAAAAGTATTTAATTTCATGAGCAGGTCGCAAACTCTGTCAAATATCTCTAACCTGCTTCATATGAACTCTCCAAAAGAAAAAAGATATTTCTCCATAACATACGTGAAGAGTGCAAAACATAATTTTCCAATGAACGTAAAATGTCAATACTGTTTATGAAACATATTTTCCAAGGCCTTTGATTAGGAATCTTTGGCTGTCTGATATTTGATCACGCATATTCCCAACCAATAAAGCTATGTAATTCGCATCGTGGATTCTCATCTTTGATGTATGAGAACAAGAAATTCAATTCAATCCAGACACACACACACACAATTGCATTTAGAAAAACGTTTTAAAAAAATGTTTCAATGAGAGGTGTCGCTTTAAATCTCTAATTTACAATTACCAATGTCTTGCCCAAGCCTTGTATGTGCCGTGTGGGTTTTTATTTAATTACTTAAGGATCCACCTGACTTTCGTCTAACAAGGAAATTTAATTCATATATCGAAGAGGAAAATTACAAAAGATATTCGGTAGGTTTAAAACCTTGTTTTTGGATACATATGGACAGATTAAAGTATTTATGCATAGGTATCATATGGCATCAGCATATCCCTGACAAATTCATCTAACATCGTCTCCAAATTCAATATAAATGAGGAATTTTTTGTCATTATTTCCTATTCAGCGTACTTTCTCATCATCGAGAATAATATTAAATTAGAATGAATTAAAAAAAGATTCGTATGGTGAGGATATTTTGAAAATGAAAAAAACAGCGTTCATCAATTCATCACTTTCGACCGAGTCCCTGTCATCTGTCGCGGCCACATGCCAATGCATTACTAATTTATCAATGATTGGCAAAAAACGGGACCTCAGCTCGGAGAATCCTCTTCCTCAGCATTGTTCCCATTCGTAGGATCTCTCACGTTGCCCAAACGCCCAGAGCAACCCGATCTAATAAATCCCAAATATGGAACGGGAGGCCGAGGATGTAGCAGGTTTTTGGTTACGCGCTCAGTTACAGGAGGGCAGTACATCCGAGGTCTTATGCCCGCATTTTGAAGCGTGAGTCAACGAAATTTCTCTTCACCGTCATTTGTTATCTTAGTCACCGCTTTTTAAGCACCCGTTTCGCCCCGAGCAGCCACCACCGGAAGTGCCTTCTACGTCAATGTCCCACCCACGGCACTCTCCAGAGAGCGGAGCGCCCCCGAGGCACCCAACGCCTCCAGAGGACGAAGGCGCCGCAAATAGATGTCGTGCGACAGGCTGCTGCCAAAATGACTCACCCCACCGACAAACGACGACGGAGACTGCGAAAGAAACGGATGCCCCCAAACTTTTTCTCAGCAAAAATGTAAATAAATATATTCTCCTATCCCATTTGTGTTGCCACATTATTTTGACCAATGTGATGTCACCCTTCCCCAAATTTCTGATCAGTTATGAATAGAACAGGATAGTTATGAATAAGAAATGCTCGTACCAACCGATAAATATACAAACATATCATGACGTTGCTAGTTTTTACGCCAGCAAGCGCTTATTCTCAGTGAACCTATTCAATTTCATAGTGGTGACGAAAATATCAAACCATTTTGAAATTTCAAACTCTTTTGATGGCTACACCCGTTTGGAATATATACAGCATGTAAGCCCAGGTAAATTTTCTTCAGAAATATGTTAATTTTCCCTTTCAAGTTCGAGGTAATTAAACTACAGATTTTCTGTGCAATAAAATCAGCAGGTGTACATTATTTTTGAATTTATTTATACCCAGCATACCACCAACAGGGTGTGTGGCAGGGGATGAATACAGACCAGAATAATTTCACCCAAACATTACCCTACCGAGGTCAAACAATTTCTCTTTCGTTCTTGGAAAAAATGACATCTTAATTCTATCTGCTCTACACTCAATCTCTCGGATTTTATCAGAATGATTTTTCCTACCAAAGTACGATGGAGTTAATAATACATTTTCAATATTACTGCTAAAGAGACCTCCTTCTAATTTATGCAATATCTTCAATCTGTAATGTTACCTTCACTCCGTGAGTAATTTCCAGCCTGGCTGCTATAATATTTTGGATACGCTACTAAGTTTATCATTACAACGTTTTACAAATCTAGCTCATCTACGCTGCACGCGATTAAATTCGGCAACCACCCAAACTTCATGAGGATCCCATATGTACTTGCGCCATATTCTAAGTGAGGCTTAATCAACGAAAGATAGCATTTCTCTTTGACCTATTCATTATATTTAATCAGTACTCTTCTAATAAATCTTAATTTTTTGTTAGCTGTCCTCATATTTCCTGTATGTGTTTCACCCAAGAGAGATCGTGAGTATTTAATAAGGTATTTAACAGATTTAAGACTAACTTCAAAAGATCTAAATAGACTGTCGTTTGTGGGACAGAGGTTTTATTTTCGCTGTGTGACTGAATGTAGTATCCAAGTTAAACAAAAGGTGCAAATTATAACGTATTTTTATTGCCTGATTTTTTGGCAACACGTTTTCGCGTCTTTTTAATTTCGCTCTAACTCATAATTGTGAAAATTAACCGAAAATATCAGTCTGTGCGTAATATATAATTGCAATACATATATTTTAGTCAGGTCCTTTTATACTCCGTATTCCATCATAAGTAGTGGATTTCTACTCTTATAATTAATTTTGGGCCCTCACATTTACAATAAATACATGCATTAAGTACATACAGTGTTTTACGTGGGGTAAAATTCTGTGTTAAACCGACATATTTCTAAAGCAAGAGGTAGCTGACCGCTTTAGAAGAAACTTTTTAAGAAGTAAAAGTATATATTCAATTAATTAAATACCCTATTTCTTCTTGAAAGTCAGCCATTTAATATTTCTCAACCAATTTCTTATGTCTTCATATACGCCTCTCTCACGTGTTCATGTATAGTATGTCTACACCAACGTATCACCGTTCGCTCCTCACTTTATTCGCATCTACCACAGCCGCGGACGTGACGCCATGCAATCTCTTCTCCATTGCGACATTCTGCTTTGGTCTCAGGGGAAGCAAAATGTATCAGTGTCTCAGGTAGCAAAAGTATCTCAGGAAGCAAAAGAATGCCATCACCAAGCGAAACACCCTGCGCTCCCATCTTGCGACACACATCAAACGTGCACGCCCCTCAAGAGTCGCAAAACTAAGAGCTTGGATATCTCTTAGTTAAAACCTAACTTAGTGAAAACAAAACGCAAATAATGCTCATGTTTTTCTAATAATAAGTGTAAAAGAGAAGAGGAAAATAAATGTGGAAAAACGAAAGTTTTGGACCTGTATGATACCCTTTCGTCCGCTGAGGTGCACGAAGGAACCGCCTGACGCTTACATGAGGTACACGAATTTAAAAAAAAAACAAATGGAAGTGGTTTTACCGGTGAAATACTTCATATTTATAACTAACTAGACATATACTATGCATAACTATAAATATATTATGCATATTAGTTGAAATCTCCGTCATGACTAAAAGAAGGTAGAACAAAAGGAGGAAACTCGCATGTTAATTGAAATTTCCACCTTCGTCAGTCGATAACAAAGATAATAAACACTTTTTAATATAAGGTGGTAATGTTTAAATTCAGGTATAACATATAGTCAATACTACAAAGATATAGTTTTATGTACCTACTCAGTTGAATGTGATTACTGCACGTAACCGAGAGTTCTTTTTCCCACAAGCTATTTTTATCACTAGTTTTGCGAATTGCTTTTGCGATAATGTCTCGTTTATATTAATACTCCTTCAAACACTTCGCAATAACGGCTGTTTCCAAGATCCAAGTTTCCTAAACGTAGTTGAAAATGGTGAACTTTCGTTTTATAGTACTATATATTCCGAAAAATATTTACCTAGGTATCTCAGATATTTGAATTAAAATCCTCTATTGTTTCCTATTCTTGGTGACTCAATTCAATTCTCTAAAAATGAAAACACTGGTTTTGGTTGATATATCTATGTCCACTTATGGTAATGCATTAAACGGTTAAGTTGGCGGAAGAAGGAAGATTTAACTTAGCATGGCATTAAAGTACTATATCTGCCTGAATGTACATTAGATTTAATTTATCATTTTGAAATTCTATTGCCTTATTCAATTTTCAGAACAACAGATTCAATGATTGGTTTGTTAAGACGTTTATTGGAACTCTTAAAAAAAACATTAAAAAATTTTTTATATTCTTTGCTAAATACAACTTCAGATTTGTCTGTTTAGGATGCGAAATATTTCGAAATTTGAACAGTTTTCTTAAAACACTAAGGTCGATTCGTATGACCTGCTGAAAGTTGAGTTCTTGAGATTGACTCTGTCACGGATCTAACAACTTAAAATAATACATAATTTTCCTCACAGAATGCCGCAGTCAATTCCATCAACGGCGACAGGTTATATAGTATTTTCAAGAAAACCTTTGCAAACCAGTTTGGTCCAATATTAAATCATAAGTTCTACGCTAAACCTAATACGTATTGCGTAAAATAAATACTAATCTTTAATTTGAGATCAAGATTGAATTTCGATAAGCGATGATATTTCGTTCGAACCGGCATTGGTTGATCAAAGCGCTCGTTTTTAGCGTCATATCCCAATATTAAGGCTCTTGTCTACCACCTTCGTGATTACCAATTTGGTTCAAATTGCAAAAATTACATTATATATATGAAAATTTCCGATATATCTGTCTCTCAAATTTTCAAGTTCTCCGAGATACCAGCTTAGGTTCCGGTCTCAGTTCTACCCAGTCGGTAGATTGTTCCAGTTTCATCCCGTTCGATCCGCGAATTTGCCAGAAGAATTAAGGGCAAAAAACAGAGAATGAACAAATTACTCGTGCTCAATTAAATCATATTAAATACCTCCTTCTATCAGATTTTACTAATTATATATATTTATTTATAATCGCATTATGAGAAAAACGAATTAAGTACGGCACCAATTTCCATAATTATGGATATGAGTGCATTCATTGAGTAGCACAAGGAATACTTTTGCAAAATATCCAGGAAAAATAGAGCTAAAACCAATGCGCCACGATGCTTGTGCATGAACATAAAAATATTTTCTTAATTTCCGACGTGTAAATGCAAATCCATTGGGGCCGTCAGATTGTAAACTTAATGTTGATAATAAGTAAACGTTTCCTCATAAAACGAAACTCAAGTTTGTTTGGTCTGTAGATTTTCTCTCATCAAACTCTCTGCGGATCTATGTTAGTACAATACACCTAGGAATATTAATCATAGTTTAAAGTATTTATTTTCGCTTTCTCAAATATTGGAACCAAAATAACTTCTTTTTCAATATTGTTCCCTTATGCGCAACGCCAGAAAACTTTCTACGGCTCAAATTTATGAATTAATGTATTGGTTAAATATGAAATTATTGAATGTTATCACCTAAGAAGATAACAATGCTGAAAATAATCAAATTACAACGAATGTAATAACTCAAATTGAGCAAACTCTCTCTAAGATATACTTTAATTTTTGCGATCTATAACATAAAAACCTGTTTATGCCTCACCTTCACTCCAATATAGTTAAATAGAAACCATTTCATGAAATCAAGCAGATGAATTTTAAAAAGATATTTATGTCAAGCCCGAATATAGGGGCTGCAAAGCTACTAAATGGTGACCGACAGGGTAAAGTTTTCACTAAAGGATAAAACAAAAGTATAAATAAGGAGTTGCATGAGAATCACCCTTTTCACTCGCCGGAAACAAAACTCCTGACCAAATGAATTCCCCACGATACAATAAATGTCCCAAGAAAAGCAATGAATCTACAATTATAGGAGAAATATGGAATTCTTCGGAACCAAATTAGTTCTGACAATTACTTAGAGAAGGACTCGAGTTTATATGACTACTCCCGTTGGCTCCGTTTAATTCTTTCACTACATCAATTGACTTGTACTCACTCCATATAATTAGGTCAAATGCTTCTCTATGTTTCATGATATACTTCTGGTAACACTAGCTAGTTTTTTAATATAAAAGTAATCCTTAATAATCAATCGTGATTTTTGTGTGAAAATAAATCTGGCACGAATTTTAGCGTCATATTGTACATTATTCGCTCCCCGTAAAAAATTGGAAATATTCTAATTGATTAAGATGCTGATATAAGATATTAACCTTTTCACATTACCATTTTTTTGCACAATGAACTCTAGAACTTAAAACATCATCACAATTCTTATACTTGGCATAAAACATTGTTTTATTACGTAGGATATAAATTCTGAGCATATTTTATGCTGCAAGAAACTGAAGTATAATGTATAATAAGGATCTTCAATTTTATACAGTGTTCATGAAAACGCAAGTATATATTTCCAGAATATTAGCGCAGCTCTATCAATTGCAAACGAATGATTTTTGCTCTAATATTTTGGCATCCATCTGGGAACGAGGCTAAGGCGCGCTTTCCCAAGAACCCTTTGAATCATTACTGAAGGGAAGACGAAAGAACTGAACCGTCAAAGACTGATGGGAGTGACCCGAGTTGACGACCCTGCCGATAGGAAACAAACGACTGCTATGCCCGTCACGCCGAGCGCTCGTCATTGCCTTCCAACCACCGCACCACGGACCACTTAGTACCGCGTGCCAACGCTCTCCTGCAATTCCCAAAGTCATCGAATGTGGTGCCATTCATGTGAAGATTCTGATGGAGCCACAAAAACAATTTCACATCGCAGTATTTCCCCATTTTATTAGCACATGTAACATATCTTTACTATACGAACGAACTAACTGGTCCAAATTGCTTTCAGACAAAAATTTTTTTTCGTTCAGTCCAACCAAAATGGCTACACTTTCCCTCCTGATTCGTTCGACTCAACATTCTCTCCTTCACGCGAGATTTTTGTGCATCACACTGCCTCTCTATCCCTGTCGCTTCGAATTTCCCTGCCTATCCTTTTAACTCCTCCAAGAACCAACCCACCTTCGATCATTTTATTTCCTCCCCTCCCGACTCCAAAAACCCTTCACAATCCTCCCTCTCTCTCTCTCCTTACACAACCAAGTCTCGGATTAGTACGACACTGCGCTCCACGTCGAAGTTTTCGACATCCTCTCCCCAACCCCCCGAGCCCATTGGTAAGATGGACGACATCCAGCACGCAGAAGCCATTCTGTCTCGCCGAGCCCCCGACGACTGCCAGCCCCGAGGAGGCGGCCGCCCCCCACGCCGCACTCATCCGCCCTCCCACACCCGTCGCTCCAACTTTTCCGCCCACCCCTCCTGCCACACCCCAGCCGCCCACGACCGGAAAGACTCCATTCCCTCCCCGAGAGCCGACCCCCTCGCCGCCCCGTCGGGCGCATGTACTTCGCGCGTTGACGCCTAGCCGGAAGAAAAAGAGGGCGAAGAGGAAGCGATATCCCCTCCATCACCAACGCCTCCGCCTTGATGAGCGCTTCCCTGGGCGAAAGCAAGAGCGGTGAAAATAAATAGCGAGGGTGGACTCGAATCCGTGCAAGACCAACCTCGGGTGCGACATTCTCTCCCCTCCCCTCAGCCCATCCCCTCGCCCTAATGCCATCGCCAAACTCCCTCTCGGATACATTTTTTCCGACCGAGTGGATGAATTTTTGCGGTCAATTGCGGTCAAATTTTTGGCTCGGAGACCTCAACTTTCACTTCCGCTGCAGGCATTAAGATTCTCCTGTGCCAGAGGCGCACCGCTATAAAAAATACTAATTAAAGCTTGATTTTAAAATACCTTCAACGGTACGACAAAATATGACACTACATTGCAATAAACCTTTCTTGGACCCCGGATACTTTCCACCCAGCTTCATTCACCCACCATGCCCAATATGTGCCCTTCTCCTACCTTGCTAGCTATAATGGAAGCAGATTTTATTAATTTTGTGCATAAAATGAATATGAGTACAGACATTTTTCATTGAATGCTACTAAAAAGTTATTAAAATTTTCGGGAAATGAGGATATTATAATGTGAAATTTCAGAAATCGTTTATTATCGAAAAATCGATGCCCCAGCGGTCGTGAGTCGTAAAAAAAGGGAGAGACGGGCCGCGGGTTGAGTCCCTTTGTCCTAAAAGTACAAGTCTTGTAAAAGACGCACTGCACGACCAGTAGCCGAATACGAATTTTCGCGGGTACGGAGATCTTAATCATAATGACAATCTATTCATAAGTATCGGAAACTAATAATTTTTCTTATTAGCGTTGGAGGTTATCTTTTAATCAATGAGTATGTCGAATTCACGTAAGGTACTCATCTTAAAAAAAAGAGACGCGTTTATAGCGCGTGGCGCATGGTCCGTATAGATACAATTGGTAAGAGGATAACATCCAGAGTACATGCATACAAGGTTTGTATGAAAAGTTATCGGCAACAATTTTTTCTGGCCCATTCGGGAAGTGGTGCATTCAGACCTCGTCGGTAAAGTTTGCGCATGATCACAAATCGTATATTGGCATTGATAAGATGACAGTGCGCACACCATTATCACTGAAAATTTGGCGATGCGAAAGATCTGCGCTAAACACGTCCTCTCGAAGGTCTTGACGGACGACCAAGAGCAGAGTCTTGTGTTCACTTGCGAAGACCATATGCAACGGCATCGCCACGATTCCCCAACCCCCTTACAGTCCCGACTTGCACCAGCAGACGATTTCCTATTCCCACAAGTGAAATCCTCCCTCAAAGGACACCACCATGGGACCCTAAGTGCTGTCAAATAAGCTTAAAAGCGTACCCCTCGGAACCTTCCGGAATCCGCCCACCAGGGAGCCTTCGAGTCGTGGAAAAGCCGCTCTGACATACGTGTATCCAATGCTCAAGGGATGCACTTTAAAGAATTTTGAGGAATTGTAGCAATATATGAAATGAATCTATTTTTTTTTAACTTTTCTCGATATTATTTACACGAACCATCCATGTACTCTTCTTATCAGAGGAAAGGAAAACCGAATTGGTGGTGTGGTTAGTAATTTCGGCAATCCGCGGCCGTAGTTAAAACTCCTGTTCGAATTCAAAAGAGGATTATGCACCAGAAAAATCAGGTACGAGGAATTTAAAAATTTTACAGTATTGATAATGATAGACTGGGGGGCTTTTGAGATGGGGGTGTGTGACGAAGAATGGAGGAAAAAAGTTGGGCAGAGGGTAAGACAAACGCTACAATGTTTAAGGTTAATTAGTTGTCATCAGGAAGAGGTATGAAAGCTGATTAGGGAACGTACTGTGAGAGTCGTGAGAGAGGGAGAATATTGAATAAGGATTGGCCGGGTAGAAGAAGAAAAAAATAAATGGCTTTTTGTTAACATAATAAATGATGTATGAGAAACAAAAGGAGACTCAAAGTCATGAGAGACCGTTGAAAACCTGCATCTCATGAGCAGACTACTTTGACCAATTAAAACCCATCTTCCAAAAAATACATCATAATTTCGTGCATTAGAATTTGAGGCAGAGCTAAACATTTTTTTTTGGAATATCTAACTTGAACCAAATATCAACTGACATATCACTCCTACCTTGCCATTTCTACGAGTAAAATATAGAGTTTGGAGCTACGGATGATTGATATGCATTTGCATAGCAATGGACGCATTGCAGAAACATGTATATTAGCTGCAATGCAAAAATGCAACAGGTGTAATCCTAATACGTAGGTATGTTAACTGAACCCTTCGGGTTGCTTTGCAATGATATTTTAAAGAGAAGTTAACCACTTTGTACCGTCGGATTATTTACTCTTTTCGAAGTAAACTTTTTCCATGGTTTTCTCTGAAATTCTCATTTAAATTTTATTTGCAATATAATTACGAGAATAGCAAAATTTCAAGGATATCAGGACTTCAACTAATACAACCTAAGCCTTTGCCTTAACGAAAGCCTATACGAACATAAAGGGACTCGCTCATCCTTCTTCCGCTCCCTGCCTTGGGCTCCACAGGATGAAATTTATGGGGAGAGGGAGGAGCGAAAGACAGACAAAGTTTCCATATCAATCATTACCTTTCCTACATACCGTACTCCATTTGCAGAGATGTTATTTTCTTTGGGGGTATAGTCTTGACAGCTTTACATACTCCGGTCAAAAAATAAATAATTGCCAACGCAAAACTTACTAGAACGTCAGAAGGCAATGGCCTCCTTGTCCTCTTGTTGATAAAGGCAATTATGTATGCATACTTTTCGTCTTTTATTTTCTTCATTTTACCTGAAGATACAGAATAACATTTTAATATTTTTTCAAAAGGCGAAAGGCATTTGGACAAATTTGGAAATATCGCGCCATTTCAGGACTCGATCCTGAAGCTATTTCCCATCGTACGAATAAAATACATAGCTTTGTAAACGTTTCATTCCCATTCTAGACTTTATTTTACGATTAGTTGCACTTCATGCACGTTTTGATTCAGATGATGGGAGTAAGGAATTTTAGAATCCTCTAAGTATGTTAGGCTGATTTTACATGGCAGCTGAAAACTGCTAACGTCTTAAGCTCTTCAATACATTCATACAGTTAAATTAATCAATTTTTCGTAAACTAATTTCATATCCTGCTCCCTTTAATTTTTATTTACTTTCATTTGATCCTATCCTCTTCCTCCTTCCGTGCTCACCCAACGATATCTTATATACCTCCACATTTGAAAGGATGCAACTCCTTCCATTATCTCTCCCCTTTTCATTCAGTTTAGCTAACTGCTTCCCCTAATTCTTATAATTTTCATTCGCACCACGTTTTATCATTTTATTTCCTTTGCCTATATTCATAATTACGTACAGGGTCTTTCCCAAAACTAAAAAGAATGATTTTTTGCCACCAATGCAGATGACTGGATTGGGGTGATTTATGGTGGGAAAGGTAGTGGGAGATATTGGCAAAGCAACGCGACCCACATCAGTTAACAGTGGGCATTTACAGTGAGCGGATTTCTGCTAGAATGATCCCCTGTTCGACGGTTACGTCACGAATTCACGATACCACTTTCCATGGAGCAATTTTATGCGATAACATTGTGCATCAAGCATGAAAAATTGAGTTTAGAGGCCATGACCATAGCTAAGGATGCTTATTGAGATGGATAAATATTAAAATTATGGTTTTCTGCGGACACTAGATGTTCTGGGAGGATAACAAAGAGTTTGACGATGAGGAATACGCTGGTCATCCATCAGCAACACAGTGTGATGAAAACGTGCAAAAAGTGAGACACATGCCCAATTCTGATTGGCCGCCAAGTGTCAGGATGTTGGCATCAGAATGCAATATTCAGAAAACCACAGTGTATTTCATTCTTACAGAAGATTTTGCCATGATAAAGGTGTTCCAAGATGGTCCCAAGGCGCCGTTTGAAGTCTGCTTGTGTGACAATCTTGCCTTGGACCTCTTGGACCACGGTGAAAGCGACCCGAATTTTTTAGAATAGGTGTTTACTGGTGACGAGAAATTGGTCTTTGAGTACGACCCAAGTACGACTAACCCCATTGAGTGCCTTTTTCGACCACTGGATTATGTCAAAAAGGCCATGACGTGGTGGCAGAACGAGGGCCCTGTTGATGCCTTACAGGAAGGATACCACAACTGGCGGAGGCACTGGCATTGGTGTGTCGACAGATAAGGGTGCTCTCATGAAGAATTTTAGCAATTTTTACTTTTATCTGCGATATATATTTCCGCAGATTTATTCTACTTATTTTTGGGACTTACATTGTACATCTTAACAAATTCATTCATATCTCATTTTTTTCAAAATGAAGTCTCATAATCTCTTCCAGAGAAACCCGTCTCTTTAGGATCTCGTAAATTCAAAAGTATCGAGTGACCACCGCACATGTTGCCACTGTGTCCACATTTCTACCGTAAGCATTGATTAACAGTTTAAACTTTAAACCTAGAGCCAAAGACTAACATTTACTATACCCGAACACAACGAACGTCTTTTCAAGCGACTCGCACATTTCGAAGAGGTCAGCAATGAACGTCCAGCATTTGAAACCATTCACTGCCACTCTCCGAAACCGTGTCTTCCCTAATCTTAGGCAACTGCCATCAATTCTCCCCATCTCGTAAATGTCGGGGACTGACTCACAAAGATTTTTTCAAAAAACCGCTCACCCATGCCTGACCACACCTCGCCTGTCCTGAAAAAGCACCGCAGCCGCGCCTTTCATCTCCACCCCGTTGCCCCCCCACCCCCCCGTCGCCCTGCGCTCCCGCCTCCATCTTCCCGCCACCGCCGCTCGCACACAGCCTCCAAAGGGGACGGGCGATTATTTTCACTCCACCAGGCCTCATGGAAAATCCGAAAATCTGGCACGGTAGAAACGATGACAAATTTATTCCGTCACGGTTATGATTGCAGCAATTCAGCGATTTGTTCAGGGTGTATGTCGCTACCGAAACACTTCCTCGAAAAATACCAAGTACTTTCAATTATACATAGAAGGAAAAGTATATATAACGCAGTCATCATCGAATCACCGAGCAGACATATGAGAGAAGAGCATGCGGTTGAGAGAGAGAGGGGTAAATCGAAAAATTCATGACTGGTTGTGGACGAGGTAATCCTTAAAACGAGGAATAATCCCTGAAATAGACGTCATGAATCCCTGAAAAAAGACGCAGAGGGTATTGAGTACTTTGGGAGTTTTTTTTGGAAAAAATAGGAGGCATAAATGAGGGATGAGTGGTAGGCCATGGAAGAATGGCGATAGGGCAAATAAAAAGTTTGGAAATTAGTGAAAGATAAACAAGTAGATGACTTAAATCAGGCAGACAGGAGGGAACTGCTTCTTAAACGATAGCAGAATATTTCATTTGAGTTTTGCATGGAATTCTTAGCCTAAAAAGATTGATCATATATTTTATTTTTATTCTGTCTTAGTAATTTTCCTCGTTTATGCAAATTTTCTCACATGTGGATTGTTCGTAGCTTGACTTTGCAATCACTAATGCCAGAAGGAAAACTATATGAAAATTTTAAAGACTTCACTAATTTTTTTCAATTTAATTGTCTCTGAGCAATAATATTGAAATACGTTAGATATTTTACTCTTCTGCAAGCCACCACCACGTTGTGTAGCAGGGGGTGAGTACACACCAAAATAATTTTCCCCCGAACATGGCCCTACTGCGGTCGGATAATGTTATACTGATCCCTTATCGTTCGTGGAAAAAATGACATCTTGAATCTATCTTTTCTTCACTTAATCGCTTTAATTTTATTGACATTATCTCTCCTGGGTGCGTGTGTATGCTGTGTATATTGTTACAGTTATTAATTAACAAGGTAACTAATGCAGTGTGTTGCTGTATATTAATTTAAAGATATTTTATGCATTAATTTTATTGGTATTTAATATACATTTGTGAAATATATCTCTAATTTCAATCTTGTAAATGAGTAACAAGGGGCTAAGTGGTAGAGGAGACTCCATAGGCTCAATCTCGCCCAAAAATAAGGACGACTCTCTATTTTTCTATTCGAGATCTATTTTTTTCTACCGCAGTACGATGGGGGCAATAATACATTTGCAGGAGATGTAATCAATAATTGAATATTCACTCCGTGAGTTATTCACAGCCTAGATTCTCTAATATTTTTAATACGCTAGTCAGTTTATGTTATGCTAGATGGAATGATATATAATTTTTCATGCAGGCTACGCGTATCATTTCCATTAGTAACAAATATGGGCATGTGGAGTATTTCGATTGCATTCTTCACCATTAAAATGCAACGTGTCATGCGACTTCGATTAATTAAAGTCAAACTTAGCATTCAGTTCGCTTCATCACGAAGGGGTTTAACCACTGCCAGCTAACCTGGCTGTCTTAGGGCGCATACAAGTACATCCTGGAGCACATGTAAAAATGCAGTGTCGGTTATGGATTACCTGAGTACTTGTGGGGAGAAATACCACATCCGTAAGAGCGTTTGGGATACACTCCTCCCCGCTGCGTACGGTATGAATATTGGTAGCAGCGGATGTTTACCATGACATAAAATTAAGATTTTTATCTGTCATCCTCGCGAATTCATAAAAAGTAAATAACCACCGTGAATATCTACATCGCACAACCATTTCGGAATCAGAGGCGTTTTCATCTTATTTAACCGCGTGACGTGAAGCATCCCTTCGGGATCCAATCCAACCGCAAACTGCTCTTACCCTCCCCCCCAACCTTCCGTCCCACGCACACCTTCAGCGTTCAGCCCCGTCTCTAGGCGGGGTCCCCGCTCTCGCGGTCCAGGGCCGAAAGGAGCACCCCCGCACTCACACTCGCTCCCTCGCAAAGGAGTGGGCGGAGAAAAATAACAAGCGGAGAGGGAATAATCAGGCCGGAACGGGGGAAGGGTTGGTGCGGGTGTGGTGTAGGGGGAGAGGGTGTTGGGGAGCCCGAGGGATTGACGGCACTCCAAGCGGATTAAGCGGAGAGAGAGGGAG
The DNA here is from genome assembly GCA_037158775.1 of Hetaerina titia. Taxonomy (NCBI): domain Eukaryota; kingdom Metazoa; phylum Arthropoda; class Insecta; order Odonata; family Calopterygidae; genus Hetaerina; species Hetaerina titia. The sequence continues at coordinate 141,262,463 of CM073769.1, forward strand.
GGAGGGAAAGGGAGGGAGAGAGGGGCTCCCGTAATGGGTTTGCCATTAGCGAAGGAAGAGGATGCGCCACCGACGAGGATTTCCATTTGGAGCGCCTCCGTCCCATGATACGCCAACGCTGAATTGCACTTGATTTCCAGAGCGGCGTTATTTTTCAGGGAAAGATAAAGGAGGAATTGAAGGCCGGAATTAATCTCGAAAACAACAACTACGCCTTGCGTCAGCCTCCTGGTTTTCCCGCATATTGTGCAATGCATGGGTGGTTGCCGAACTCTATGCTGTTGAGACGTTTCGCTTCGATGCGGAGATATTTCGGAGAATTTGAGCGCTTTCGCAGAGGACGCAATTTTTAAACGTTTCGGTAAAGATCTCAGCAGTATTTTTTATATATTAGAAAGGAAATATTGCTTTTGCTGGATTTATAAAATAATATTATGGATTTAAGTGCTTGAATCAATAACCTTACGACGGCGTATTTGTTCATGTCAATTTTAGTAAGCGATGGTAAATCATCTACCTAAGCTACGAAATCCCAAATTTCAAGAATCTATCGCAGTAACAAAGGGTGACTCCTATCGTATAAAGTGTCTGAACCGGCCTGTACAAGTAACTAGGTTGCTTTTTCCATGATTTTCCATTATTCTGCTTCCTTTATTTTGCAATCTCTGTCTTTTACCTTTAAAGTATTTGAAACGGAAAATTACAAATTAGTGACAAAATCCTAAAACGACAAACAGTTTCTGGGGTCTAATATTTGCAAGTTATTAATAGTTATATTCAATAAGAATAAACAACATTTTAAAAAGCGGCAAACTGAGAAATTGATTTGCAAGTGTAATTGAAAAGGCTTTTGAGGCGAGGAAAAATAGGATAGACAAAAGAGCATCAATGGTATGAGAAGATATATATGAATATATGCATCAGAGTCGAAATTAATGTTGAAGCAAAGAATAGAACGGAAGGAATAAGCCAAGGATAAACATTGATTTCATAACCTACAATTAAGCTTTTATTGACATTGCAAAACTCCATAGGAAAAGAACGTGAAGGTACCAATATGCACGCAGGACTAAACGGTCAAAATAACCGAAACTCCCAGGAGCGCAGACACATTCCAATTCCAAAGTGCATGGGAGTGTTTCTCAATAAATAAGCTTAAATATATTCAACCCTCATGGTCTTCTCGGTCTATACTTCATAGCCTTTGTTTCTCAAAGCCTTGGTCAGTGTTTACAGGAAAATGCGATGATAATGGAAGCCATTTGAGTGGGTACCTATGGAACCAACTGCTCTGTAACACACTCGCTGATCATCCTAAATCACTATAGAAGCGCTTCCATCAAAGTCCCGATTTCAACAGACCAATCCAGAGCCCAATCATAGAGCTCAAAAGACGCCTGGCATTAAGCCATTCACCAAATTATTCCCTTTCGCCGTTCTCTCTTGGGACATTATATTTCGCTGAATCGGAAATATCTTCACATACCTGCGATCTGGTAAAAAATAGGGAGGCTGATTTTTAGTTTTCAAGTGTCCTCAAAATCCTAAAATATGACTGAAGTTCTTTGGTGCTGCAAGTGCTCGCACGGCTTAATGCGGTCTCTTTGTGCCAATGTGAACGGCCGCCACTCTGCGTGAACGTTAAGCTGGTGCGCCGCACCAAAGGCGCCCTGCTGTCAATACGGCCGTCGAAGCCAATCCTAACGCTGAGCCCAAAGGCAAAATTGGGACGTCTGCTCATTGAAATTTGAACGGGAAACCACTCCTTCGGACCTCCTGCAGTCTCTCTGCATCCCTGGGCGAGGTGCCTGGGCGGCACCGGGACCTAGAGATGATCACGCGGTGAATGACTTGGAGGGTCCGTGAAAAAAAACATCACATTCCATTAACTTACTCTTTCCTTAAAGAGGTTACATTTTATGCACTGCAGAATCATTTCCAGAAGTCTAAAACAAAGTCAATGAATATTTTTCATCAAAATCACAGAAACGACCTATGGTTTTGTAAAAAGATCCGATGCTTAAAAAAACATGATAAAGTTTGGCACATTAATTTGAAACCTATTTGGTTAGTCGTGAAACGCACTACCCACTGGACTACTACAACCACCAATATTATCCATAGCAATATTAATGCTAGAGCACATCAAATAACACCCGTATTCTAGACACAGACTCATTATCATAAACAATGGCAATTTGTACAGTGAATAAGCCATTACATTTTTAGATTCAAAAAGGATTCTAGAATATTTAACGAACAATTTAAATCAGTAAATTTACGCCTTGCGATAGATAAACGAGAAATTGTTGAACGCCTTGTAACATATAAGATAATAAATACTATGTTAATTTGGATAAAAGCGACTGGTTTTATTGCACATCATGGTTTCATAACTACTCATAATCTAGGAATTCGTTTACATAAGGGTACAAAATTCATTGATAATAACGTCGTGAATTCTTTACAGACTTTAATTTATCGGAACGGAAATCATTAATATGCAGAAAATAAAATAAATTCATCCATACAAAACCTTATGCTAAATAAGTTTCCTATATTTAATTATTTGCTGTAGAAAATTTGTTTAATGAGGCATAATGTCGAATAAGTTTTGTTTTTGCATTGTTTCTTTATGAAAAGTCCTTAAAATGTAAGAATATTTCATTTCTACTATAAAAAAGGGAAATTATATATAAAAACTGATTTTAACGCAGATATCATTGAAATTAAGTAAAGAGAAATTTATTTTTCCTAATGTTTTCTTTTGATTGATCAAGCTATTATTATAACATAATTTCTTTAATACTCCACAGTAAAGAAAGCAACTTCTAGTTAACCAAATTCTGCAGTTTGAAGAAAAACATTTACTTGAAAATGAAAAGGAAATTTGTTCGTGGTCTGGACTTAATTTCAAGCGAGGAAAAAAGGGCTTTTTCTCAACAGAAGTCTTTACATTAAGCATAAACGGATGAGCAGAAAAGAATCACAGCCTTGGAAGTGGAGAACCAGTAATGACGACCGTTGAGGGATTGCGGAAATTGAGGGAGGCAGAAATAAAGGAACATATTTTTGCGCACTACCTACTTCCAGTTATAAACTTGTATTATGTATTTTTAGCAAAAACATTATACACATATTCACTTCGAACAGAAATTCATCATGTCATTAACCCAGGTAGTGAAAAATTGAAATCAATACAAAGAAGCGCATTTCCATAATTTCCATAGTGATTATCACGTGGGTTAAAATCCATAGTTTATTATATGTTCATACACATTTAATCTTATTGCAAACAATGCTGGTTCACCAATAATTCAAGATTTTCGAAATATGCACGCATTATTTAAACAATGCGCATTACTAGGGTGGAGCCGCGTAATGCAGGGAGACGTGCGTTATCGGTTCTCTCCGACAGAGGAAGTCCAGACCCCTAAAAATTGCGTTCTTTCCCATCCACATTTCCGTAAAATACAAAGCTTTCCCAACGTTAAATAATGCCTTGATAGCAAGGAGAGGAGCCGAGGCAGTGAGCAACCCCGTTTCGAACAACCCCTTTCTCCCTTCTATTCGAGAGGGAAACGCTTGGAAACAACGGAAGGGAACTTCGTTTAAAACGCCATCGACACCGTGTCGACGACGCACCGACGCCCAATTCCCTCCCCGGCCCTCTCCACCTCTCTGCACCCCCTTCAAACTCCCTAAAGAACGCCGGTGCGAGCGGATTAGCGCTGCAAAACGAACGGAGACGCTCGCGATGGGAGGGAGCGGTAAGGGGTGCGGCGGGGGAGGAGAAGGGCACCACTCTCTCGCAGCGAAGGGCGGTGGAAATTGGGAACTCGCATAGGAGAGGGGCGAAATTCGGGATTGCGTAGAGACAAGGGAAGGGAGTTTAGAGGAAGGGGTGGAAGAAATCAAAGTGAGAAAGTTCAAAGGAGCTAATCAGGAGCGGAAATGAGGAGAGCGATGCAAGGAGGGGGGAAGGGAGTGGGTGGTGCAATGTGGCAGAGAGGGAGAAGGGGCGACCTACCTCCTTTGGAGGACAAGGAGAAGGTGTTCAAAAGAGAGACACGAAAGAAGCAGCGCGACTCAAAAACATAATGTGCTTCTCCGAGACTATGGGCGTTATCGCGCGGGCGATGGCAATCTCTTTCCCCGATTCTTTGAGAGCTGAATGAATATTTGGCTCACGCTAAAGGCACTAATTACCCGAGTGTGTCGGAAATGTCAATCTGTTCGAAATCAAGGAAATGATGAAGCACTTAAAGAAATGAAATTACATTTTTCAAATTTTAAAAACATGGATAATAAATGAAAGACAGCAAATTTTTCGCGAATCCATGATAAACTTAAGGTACCATTTATTATAAAAAATATAAACTTTAATAGATAAACCATGCCGGTCGAGCTTAGCTCGAATAGGAAGATGTAGTCTCTTGAGTATTTTGAAAGGAAAAATTGAATTGAGGTAAATAAATGGCACAAAACGATCGCAACGTAAACAGTCTCAAATAGCACAGTAAAAATATTTAATCGGAGAAGATAACCCAAAATACTTTTAAGCAAACTGCATATCCACAAACCAGATTTCCAGATTAAGATTAAAATTATTTAATTCTAATCTTAATTTCCAAAGTAATTGCCCCAGCATCGTCTAAAAAACTTACTTGATTGGTCAAAAATTACACTATTTCAAGGTTATTTCTTCAATTCTGTCATTTAATAATTTTGATGACCTCACCACCTTCGTTTTTTGTAATAACTCCCATCAAATGACTATTAAACACGACTACGACTAGCTGTGACATTCTATGTACGGTATTTCATCAAAACATCTTGTTCTTTTAAAACCCCCAAAATGTCGCAGTGCAAGAGGACACCTTAATAGCTTAACTGGCCAAAGCACTCTGCCGGACATCGAGGGTTCCGGGTTTGCGGTCAAGGCGAATTGTTTTTACGCTGTGAAATCGTTGCATTGTGATAAATATATATTGGATGACTCCGTTAAAATGTTACTGCGGCGGTATCTCCCGAAGTTTCTTGTACTAGTAAACTACCTCTGTAATACACCGACCAATGTTTGCAACTCCTATGTAGGCCAGTTGCCCAAATCTTGATAATAGAAAAAACCCATTACTTCATTAGTTCTCCACCTATTTCATTCCCACCTCTTCCTTTCACACATTCCCAGGCTCTTCCTATGCTTGTACTATAGAGTCTTATTTAAATTTATAGGGAAAATACCTTATATTTCTAATGCATTTATTAATTTTCGCCATTATACTCTCGTAAACGTCTTTTTCTAAACTATTTTCTTCCAGTGAGGGCATTACTGCCATTGCATTACTCTTCCCCATTATAGATCAAAATTGACCTTTCCCTAAGTAATATTTCCTCTTTTCCCCATCATATTTCTGATGAAATGAAGCACCTACGAACGTTTTTTTGAGATAAATCCGGCTTATGGTTTCATGTTCCTTTCCTCCTGTTCCTTTTTTTGATTTTTTGTTGATAATTAATATTGCTCAATTTATTTTTGATACGAAATTTCTCCCTCTAAAATGGTATAAATGAACCCGTAATATTTACTCCTACTTTTCCAAGATATTTTGGTAATTCTGCATGAATGATATTTAACCTTACAGGCTTTAACATTTTCATTTGTTAGCAATCTGATTTCTATCTCAAAATTAAGTTATCCAAAACCTAAGCATTCCCCAACGGTCTCTTACTCTCCTTCTATATCATGTGACCATACATAATTACCATATAATTCATTGTTCTAAACATTCTTCCCATCTTCCCTGAGTCATTCTGATTTCACTAAAACATACCTCGCTGTATCCAATGCGGATTTTAATACCTTAATTTCTGATAGTTATTTTACCTACCGACAGTCCAATCATATTATCCCGCCTGCGCAAGCTCTTCAAATCCTCGCATTGCACTGACATGCTCCTTACACCACCTATTTTCCTATCGTTTGTTTATTGTATAGAGATCTGTTCTTTCTCCCGTATAATCCGATGCTTGCTTTCCCTCATTTTCCTCTGCGATTCATTTTTACATTCATCTCAACCGTAACACTTGACTTCCAATTCAAATTTATGTTTTCCAATCCCGTTATTTCGTTCGCAGATTTTATTATCTATTTTTAAGAAATCGTTTGCTTTTTCATCCATCTTCCTCTTATGCAGGAGATTATTAACTTCTCTCTGATTCTATTTTCTTTTAAATGAGGTATGAGCTCCTGCATTTAATTACCAAATAATTTTTCTTTTTATTATCATATATTTGACGCCACACTTCAAGGTAAATAAATGTTGATCCGTATATACTCCCAGTGTATTGTGCGAACTGATGCTGATGTTCCAAAATCCATGTGTGATCTAATATAATCTCACTAGAACCTCCGGCATCTTCTACGTGCATATCGTTTTATTCCAGTGTTTATTTCAGGTGTAACAATTTAGCTATTTATGCCTAAAAAATTTAGTTTTCTTTTAGTTTTAATACTGGTTTCTCATTCCTAAAATACGATACATCCATCTATCTCACTACAATCTTCCTAAACCTACCACAACATTCTCCCATTTACATCATTAGTTTAAATCCATGACATTATGGGATCATGCCCTTATGCATACTTGAGTAAAAGCCATGGCCAGTTGTTCTGTTTTATATCCATCACTATTATTCCATCAATCACCTAAACTATGCAAATAACATTCACCCTAATATTTAGGCGTTAGGTGAAAGACGGAACTATTTAGTCTCAGCATTTTCCTAATGAAGACAATTTATTGTAAATACTTTTATTTTTTACTTTGATATTTATGCTACCTCAAGTTGATCTCTTCCCCTCTGCTGAACACAACTCTGTATTAATCTTTATTATACTGCACATATAGCGGATGACTCCGTTATATGTTGCTGTCGCGGCACCTCCCTCACTTTCCATTCATCTCAACAGCCTTGCTTAGAGTAGAGTACTATGCACAAAGATTCGTGTAATTCACACGTCAGGGTAGGGGGAAAATTCATTTCTCTTTGCCGCCTGTTGTTACCCAGAAAGATCTGGCACCCGAAAAATCACACAGCTCGGGTAAAGCTGAGGGTACACAGAGAGGCATCCCCGGGTATTGAACCCAGGTCCTCCGGTCAGTATTCCAACGATCTACCTCCTGGACTAACACGTCTTAATCCTCAGATACAAAACATCAACATTTACCCTTTACTATCCCATTGCTTCTCTCTACTCAAACTTCCCCGAGCATTCTAGTAAATTCCAAATATATTAGTTGTGATCTTCTTCTATGTCTCTTTGCTGATGCTGCTAATTCGTCAGTTCAATAATGATGACAATTGAGGCCTTGCTTCTTACGCCAGTGGTTTTTTGCCAAAGAGGGCTGAAAGTCGCTGTTCTAAGGATTCAAAACCATCTCTTTGTCCAGCATGAATTCAAAGGAGAACTATTGGGGTGGCTTTCTGTTGGATTCTTCAAAAGTAATTTAAACATGACATCTTTAACTTTAGATAACTTGTAACCTTGATGGACTTAAAATATTTTAATTTGTAGGTTAAATATGGTGCATCAAATCTAGGACTTAATAGAAAACAAAAATATACAGACGGGAGCCGGGTCATTATTAACTGTTGATGAGACCATTCAGAGAAAAAAAATCCCGCAACGTCCGAAATGCTAACAGAATGATACTAATAGAAGAGGAAGAGTTGAAAAGAGATGGGAAGAATACAATCCGAAATTCCATCACTCCACTTGAAGGTAACTTAATAAAAGAAGAAATTCTGATAGAAGGAGATGAAGTTGGACCTAGGACTTCAAGATGAGAGTGATAATTGCAATACCGTAAAAACCCATAAGAGACAAATGGGAAGAATACAGAACATTGAGCCTGATGTCTCACGTATTCAGAATGCATCTTCAGAAAATTGGCCAAAGAGTTAGAACAAAATGAAGAAGAGAGCCACAGGGAAAACCATACTAGGATTTAGGAAAACCGAAGACCAAAAGAAGCAATACTGAGGATACTAGTCGAAGGATTGATACATGTAAACAGGTATGCCATTATTATGTGGCATTCGTGGACTTGGAGAACACATTCGACTACGACGAATGAAGCTAGATGGTCAAGACACTATAAGTGCCTGGAATGGACTTCAATGAACGAAGGATAATCTATCACCTCTACAAGAATCAGGTCACAACCACACAAACGATAAAGCATACGGAAACAGGAACCAAAATAAACAAAGTATTTTGACATTGATGCAACCTCCCGACGTCATTGTTCAACGTAAACGAGCACTGCTATAGTTTATTTTAGAAGGGGCAATAAAATCAACAAGTGTTATTGTCTCTAAAGGAATTTAGATGAACTACGAAGACATTAACGTGCTTCGGTTCGCAAATGCCATCGCCAATGACCTGAAGATGGTATACCATAACGAAACCTGCTAGTATATAAAAAAATGTTCTATGTAGATGAGCAAAGTTTCTTATCGTTAAATTTCAATTTCAAAATGGTAACGCAGTATTTGTAGAAACCAAAGTGGGCCAGCAAGGAAATTTTAAACCCAGGAACCACATACTTTGAGAATATACTATAATCATAGTCAAGAAGGATATTTAAATCCCTTTTTGTCGAATAGAGAAACTGAAGAAAAATTTCACAATTCGAGGAGTGGAACTAGAGCAAGTTGAATCCTTTATCTACCTGAGCAGTAGTTATACCCTTGGTAACTTGAATTTGGATCGAAAGCAATCAAATTATAGCTTAAACTGAGAAAGAGTCCATGGGGAAGGGGAAACTACTGAATTGAGGGAAGCAAGGAAGTAATGCGTCTAGTTGTTCGAGTGAATCATTGTACTTTACTGATCAGATACATGGATCATGGGAAAGTAGAATAGCGAAAAATAGAAGCCTTTGAAAAATGGTGCTGGAGGAGAATGCTGAAGATTAAATGGGCACAATAAGTAAGGAATGAGGAAGTATCGTACGTATTCGTAGGAGAGCAAAAGAGAAAAGGACCATATGGAGAAACTCAAAGGCAAAGGAGATAGATTGTGGCACATTGAGGCATATTAGAAACATAATAATGAAGAAATGTAAAGGGATGATCCCACAAGGAATGCCAAGTTCATAGAACAAATTGAGATGGACATAAAAGAGGGAATTTGTCATAGAGTGATGGAATTAACACTGAATAGGGAAGAATAGAGGGATGTAGTAAACCAATCTCGGGATTTAAATACTGTTGAACCATTGAGTAGCTTCAGGCGTGATGTATGGAAGTCGAACATAATGAAAAATAGATGGTACCACTTTTCCGCTTGATACCCACCAAGTGGAAAAGTGCTACCATCCACTGTTGAACCATGCTGATAATTTAATTTAATGGCGTCCATAAACGAATTGTCGGAATTTTTAAACTGCCTGAAAAAAAAACAAAATGCACTCACTTTTCAACTTTGAATTTTCCCACCTGTATCGAAAATTGCACAGACAAAGAATGGGTGACTGCACTTTTGTGAAAATGGCTCATTTATATCGTTTTCCTCTGCATCTACGGTGAAGGCGAGAACATAGACACTAAGTTTTAGGATTATCCTCAGTATGAGATGAAAGAGGCAAGAAATTCAATTGGCTAACACGACACCGAAGGGGTGACTGATATTTACTTCATCAAATACGTATCTATTAACTTATGTCTGGAATAATGTGATTAACATAAATATAATTATCAATGAAATTTGACATAGTATTCACATGAATCTTTTCATTAAAGGCGCATAAGTTTCAATAGTCAGTGCTCTAAATGTGAAGAAGGTTTAAGTGAAATGTTTGCAGAAATCTTCCCTTTATTTGAATGAAGACTTGAATGCAGTAATAATATCGGAAATTAATGGGTATTGCAAAGTGAACCCTGACGCACCTGTGGTTAAAACTTATGGCTCTATTCTGAGTCAAGTGATCAAAATCGAGTGATGCCTCCGGAAACTTGTAGTCAAAATCATTCCGCATAATTTCTAGGATACAAAAACATTCACCACATTAAAAAGGAACCAGGATATGTCGTTCCTGAAACACGCCATTTTGTTTAACTAAAATTCAATAAAAATTGCCATTATTTCTTTGAATGCAACTGGGAGGATCTGTAGCCAAATCCAAGTACGTGTTATTAATTAAAAACAGACTTAATTCCATCGTGGAAATGAGGGAAACAAATTGCCGGGAGAAACTACAGGTTAATTAAAATTAATTTATGAATTAATTATCCAACTAAATTCGTGGAATAATATGTCAGGGGTGACAATCGATAAACGATTTATTTTTACAAAAAATAACGTATTATTATAAAGTCAACACATTATTATCGAAAAAAAGTATGGGTCTCTCGCTCTTAACGCGAGGATTAGTTGTACTACTTAAACTTTTATGAAAGAAGGAATCATTCAACTTTATTCTGTCAGAGAGAAAGAGAAAATAGTATTTCCTATGAACTTATTTAAGCAATGCATCCCTGGTCCCAGGTGAGCTATACTGTCGCCGATCAAACCGTAATGCCTCTAGGTTCATTACTGTGTGTTTGCTTACATTTCTCAACCTCCACACGCCACTTCCCGTGATTTCTAATGGAAATTCCCCATAGTTACTTTTATTTTTGTATTAGATACACCATGATCTGCAATAAGCTATGCGTGGCATTTGTCCAATCTAATGAACCACAAAAAAGTTTCAATCAATTTCAACGATGTGAAAACGTACAAGGAACATCCGCGCACACAAGTTTCCCGACGTACAAATGAAACGCATTCTGAACAAAATTTCCATTCAATTAAAATCATTAGTAAATAAACTACAATCAAGCCTACAAAAAATCAACACATCCACTCGAATAAACCTTTATTACGATAATCGATTCAGCAGATTTCTGGTCAATGTAAAAAAAAATCAAGTGGTTTTTAGAGTAGTAAGCAGAAAACGTAGTGTGCAAACAGAATCCATCATGCGGGAGAATACGAATTGAACGACGCTTTACAATAAATAAAACTACGTTTGTACAATCCACTTCTTTTTGACAGTGCAAACTCTCATATTGTTTTCACCCGATGCGTCGAAAAAAAATTCGCATTTTCACATACGTTCCGAATATTTCGACCACAAAACTGGGCGAGAGAATATATATATATATACGATTATGTAACAAAGCGTTCGTGGTGAGAGAAACCTTACTAGATGTATTTAATGTCAGACTTCGGACTGAGAATGTTCATATTTGAGCTCCGATGTTTTCATCTTCGCTCAAATCCTATGCATCAGCAGAGACACTTAGAAGAGCACAAGGTTTCATAAAAATCCCTCCACACATGAAGATGAAAGCTTTCGCACTAACGTTTTAAATATTAAAAGGTATTTTTATTCCTTAAATAAAAATCTCTATTGTTCTAACCTAAGTAATTTAGTCGCCGTTGGCAAATACTAACGATATCCACTGCACTCGATGAGTTTGTGCTTGAACCTTCAATAACGAAACATTGAATGAATAAGCATTTCATCATGTTTCATTTTCTTTGTTAGAGCTCATTAAACAGGTGAACAACCACACAAGTCAATATTACTTATACCGACTATGCAATTACTAATACTGACTGTGAAAGACGTCAGGAAGGAGAGCTTATAGCCCAATTCAGTGTTTTGCCCAAGTTGAGAATGCTAAGGTGATAGTTTAAAATACGAGGAGAAATCATCTTTGGTTATGAGGAATGCACTTTAGGAGAGGCGGAAGAAAATACACCCAAATCACTCTGAATGGGAATTTAGGAAACGTGCATTGGAAACTGACCCGCTCTCTTATACCTCCACTCCAACGATGTCTATATCATGAGAGGTTCGGGCTTCTCAGAGGCCTGACTCCAAATGTTAACACGATACCCATTCACGAGGTCCGTTCTCCTTTCAGAAATTGAGAGAGCAAATATCATTATTTTAATACAGATTATAAAAACCAATTTAAACCAGTTTTCCTTTTGTGAGCAGGATCATTTCACTAGAACCCCTCGGATTCAGTACTCTTATAACTGGTTAAATTTTACCATAAACACTATGTCAGTTGAAAACAAGATTCATATAATATAACGCCTTAAAATGGGATAGAATACTTTTCCAAAAATCGCCTTGAAGATGGTGTAGACAGGTGAGGGTGGGGGTTACATGGAGTCCTCTCCGGGATGAGGAATTTGCATATGAAGGGTAGGGTACCAGTTCTTTCCCTTTGATCCGCCTGCTCTTTCTCAGAAAGGCTTTCTGCCCTTGAAATCATCCGGTGCGAACAAAGCCTTGGATGTTAATAGCAACCCGGATTTGAACCCGGACGTAGGAGTCACTAGTTGACCGCTCACTTGTCTCCCATGCATTAGGGACATTCCAGAATGTGTCGGGAAGAAAGAAAGAGGGACGAATGGAAGAAGAGGTGGCAGACTGCCTACAGTGAGAGTTGGGCAATCTTATTTGTTCGGCTAACGCTTTGCAACCACGCATTTATGAGCGGCCCGATTTTCCTGGTGGGCAATTTGTTCAATTACTGGCCGAAGGGACCCGGATTCGAATTCAGTTGCTCACTGGACATCCCCACTCAAAATCAAAATGTTGGTGTTTTATGCAGTCGATAACTATCGAGGGACCGCGAAGTATAGGGAAAATGTTTGCAAGTTTTGATTCTCAAAACGCGTAAAACTTAGTATAATTAGCAATGTGAAATACTCGTGGTCTCTTATCCGGAATCAGCGATCTGCGACAGCCGTAGTGTATGGCTCCTCTTCTTCTAGCCTCGTTAGAAGGCCGCTGGAATTATGCGAAACTAAGAGGCGCTTTAAAAAGAATGACCAATTTTCCCTTTCCGAGTTATGAACCATGTTTATATGCGCGAATGTTATCTTCACGGCTAATATACGTAATCGTCTGAGATCTTCGGCCCATATTTTGTGAATGAATCGATATCCCTATAATGATATGATAAAAAATTTTCAAAATTTAATCACTCATTGCACATGCATAATTTTCATGTTTACACTGCACCTTTTGCTTGCTTAAAAGTCGCAGTTTGTCATATATCGTCACCAAAAGTTGGCACAATTCGCCTTGCTTGCTCTGCTTGATTTTACCTTGGTACAAGCTGTGCAATTAAAATTGATGTCAATGAATTCTTACCATCTATTTAATATTTCTATGAAGATTTTTGAGTCCGTGAAATACTTTTTCTTACGACAGAATTGACTAGCATTCAAAGAAAACGTATTTATCATTTTAAATTTGAAATCAGGTAAATCATCCGTAAAAAAAACCCTTCGAGTTGAAAACTTACGCAGGGATTGTACAGGAATCTTTATAATTAAAGTGGAAACAGCATTATTATTTGTTTTAGGCCAAGCCAACATTACTATCCAGTAAAAACATTTGCATCAATTAAAAAAATGGCAACAATTTTTACCACTATCGTGCGATTCTATTTACAATAACGACTAAAATAACATTCGCGATTAAAATATCAGTTAATTTGAGCAAATTACTACGAAGCTTGTGGATATTCGCTCCTGTTTATAATAATATTGTTGTGATTCACGTTATACTATATGGTCAATTTCATGGACTTCAAAAGCGAAAAATAATTCAAATCGGACCTATTAACTTTTATCTAGAGTAAATTTAATATGAAATATTGATAGACATACCTACATTCTTCCATATTTGATGCATTAATTGTGGAAAAATACAAATAATGCTTTTAATTGTAAAAATTTCCTTTTAATATATTTCAGTTGTTTTTTTTGTCCCAATTGCTCTAGAGAGTAAGCTGGATTACCGAAAAAACAAAAGACAATAAAGTAAACATAGAGTGCCGATCAATTTTATTACTATTTGGAAAGGGCTATATTTTTATGTAGACCTATTTGACTGGATGTATCAATTTATAATATTTTTGCTACTATGGGGGCCACAACTGAACAAATGGGGATGTACTCTAGCAACTAGTCCAAAGACAAAAGCACAAAAGGAAGAACTATGAGACAGACTTTAGATTAGGAGCATAAAAGTATATCGATTTGGATATGATATTTCAAACCATTCTTACGCTCAAGAGAGATATTGATGTGCAATAATTGTTCAAAGCCAACAGATCTACAAAGGTAAATCTTTCAATCGAATGAGATTTCCCTAGCATTACTTTTCTTCAGAGGAATAGGTAATCCATAAAAGAATCGTTTTCAAATGAAAACATTCATTTCAGAGCATTACACACTTAGCAAATATGCATTTTCAAAACACATTAAAACTCAGTCAATAATACTTGAATAGCATACTCAACGCTTTGCTTTAATTTACTTAGCTTTTTCAAAACCTGTAACAAAATACCTAGACGGAATAACGGCATATGAAATGTGGTGATATTCCAAAACAAATTCTCTGATAGTTTTCATTTCCATCCTGATCTTTTTAGCCCATTTTATACCTGTATTCTATTCCTGCGACATCATTCTTCACCAAAATTATTCAACCATCATCTCGCACTAAATACTAATATTCGTAAATGCAGATTGAATACTTAAATTTGTTCTGAATTTGAAGTTATTGTCGTCATGGACCTCAATAAATCGTTACTAAAAAGAACCCGTCTATTTACTTTATACTCCAGAACATCCCTAAAAAAATCCAAAGTGAATTTCAAATAACAAGACAGAAAATAAATAGATTCTCCCCTTTCCATGTCTAAAAATCGAACCGGCAAATCTACATCTACATAAATATCCTGCGAGCCACCAAAAAAGGTGTGTGGCAGGGGGTGTAACACCAGGAGGAAAGGGTAAGGGATGGGAGGGTTCGGGTTTATTCAAATAGGTAGGGGAAGGGGGGGAACCTGCAAGAAAAAAAATATAAAAATCCACGCGCAGTCCCTAACCTGTACGTTAATACTTATTGTGTTGAACTGACTCCTGGGGGATTTCGACTACAAGCATTCTGGTCTCCTATCGTTCTAGGAAAAAATGACATTTTGAACCTGCCAGTCTTGCAGTCTATATCTCTAATCTTACATTCGTGATCCCTCCGACCGTAATACGTTGGGGTTCGTATTATATTCTTGATATCATCGGAAAAGGACCCATTTTTTAATGTTTTTAATAAGTTTAACCTAAATGGCAAACGCCGCTGCGTAAGAGTTTCGTCCAAATGAGTTCGCGAAAATGGTTTCGTCCAATGTTTGACATCGAAACCGTGAGATCACAGGGATAGATTTGCCAAAAGTTATCCTAATATAGGCGTAATAATTGTAGTTGTAACGTCAGATATACTGCGGTGTGGAAGATATAAAGGAATTACCAAAATATAATATCGAAAAGTAAGCCATCGATTTTTTTCAATTTTTATCTACCAAAATGCGTGATAGACTCCCTTTGATTAAAAAATGCATCAATTTACGATTCATGGTTGATGAAAGAATCATTTATCACTCATAAAAATCATCAGTAGAATCAATAATCATAGACATTAAATGTTTTTGAATATTTGGTTGCACAGTTACAGGAAAATTGCCTGAATTTCTCCTGGAACCAATTTCAGGTTTTAATCTTTAGTTTCCATTGCGATTCTCGTATATATTCTCATATTTTCTCAGATATATGGAGTCTTAAATTCCTTAAGAAATTTTACAATATGACTCAGACATTTAAATACAGAAGTGACTTCGATATACACATGAAACATTGAAAATGTGTGTCCCTGAGATATTAATTGGCTAATTTGTCTCAAGTCCAACATCACTATGGTTAGTGAAATTCCGTTAATGCAGAATAAAGAATAATTAGTGAACTCGTAAATTTTTAACATCGCTGAAATGAAAAAAACCAAACATCCAAATCCTTAGAATAGAAAAATAATTTAGTACATTATACAACTTTTTCTTTGAATTCCACGAAGTGACCTTTTGTGAGCGCACTTGGAGCTTTCTCGCCATATAATTATAGTATTCATGAATCTTTGGATGAATTCGTATGTAAAATTGGGGTCGTCCATGACTACATTCCAGCGAATAAGCTGGGAATGAAAAAGTGTGCATTGCTGTCAAAATTCCGTAACTCATCGCGGTTGACGGTGAGAGATCAATTCTTACGATTGAGATGCAAAAACATTGGGCGCCATTCTACTGGTTTTATATCGACGAAAGGGCATCCGTAAATTACATTCAGGTGCCGAGACCTCTTGATTTTAACACCGCTGCTTGAGACATGAGGGCAATTAATTCCTCAGATTACTGAGCCATCCAGTTAATATGCATTTGAAATGTATTACAACGTGGACTCAAAACTGCTTCTAAAAGATATAAAACAGATACTTGATTATAATAATTCACTTCATTGGGTTGCAACTTCACGAAATTTCATTTTGAGGAAATAAATTTTAAAAGCGAAGAATTTTTAACGCCAGTCCTTCGCTCCAACTCAGCCCTGGCTCTACAAATTTTTAAGCAAATGAGCCACCGATGAGTAATGCTTATAGGCGGAGAACATTTTCGAGCAGAGAAAAATGACACGGCGACGCCCCTTTTCCCAACGGCCCTCGTCATGAGCACGAGGCGAGTATTTCGTAACCGGGAGGGTGAAGGCAAATGTCCGAGAATAAAAGTCGTTTTGCTAATTAAGTTCTGGCGATGAGAGCGTAAAAAAATGCATTCTAATTACGCGGAGGGGAGCAAAGTGCGGAATGCATTGCATTCGCATATTGGGTGCCATTCCATGCTTAACGACCACCACTCTTCCTTGCCTCAACACCCTCCTCCACACGCGCGTACACGAACACACAGTCACAGGCGCAGTACCCGGTGTTCCCCATGCGCGAGCAATTTCATCCGCCAAAATTGAATTCTAGAATTTAAATCCCACCCTCAACAATCCAACGTCTCCCTTCCCCATCCCATTCCCCACCCCCTCACCTCCTCCTCACCCTTAAACCCTTGCCTCTCTCGCGAAATCCCCGCGACCGACGGAACACCCCTCCCTCATCCCCCGCGCCCAAAAGAACGCACCCTCAAAACGAAGGTTGGGCGAAAGGAGGGGCTCCCTCCGCCGACCACACCCCTCTGGCCGTCCAAGTCCTCTCCGCCCCCAATCAATCCAATTACTTCTCTCGGGGCGGAGCTATTTTGCAAGGCATCGATTTGGGGGGCAGCCCGCGTCGCCTCGGCACCACCGGGAGGGTATCCGTCTTCGCCCGCCCCGTGGGCATCCACGTCCGGCGGGGCCGGCCAAAGCGCCCGCCGCGGCCGACGATTCATCGAGCGGAAGCCGCTGCATGAGAATGAGTGGACTTGAAACCGTCAATTATCGATTCGCACTCTTTCTCCAGGTGTAATTATAATGCAAGAAGGTGAGCAGATATGAGTCAAAATTGTATTTTTACAAATAATAAGTTAAATTAAAATTTGGGAATGCTTAATAAATTCAATTTTTGATGTGCTTATAAACTTGAAGTTTTGTTCCTCGCTTTTTACAAATTGTTACAAATTTACTAGCGTAAAATGTTGATAAATACCTCAATGCATTGTAACATATGCTGAGCATAAATATAAAACATTAAAGACCATGATCTATGAAGAGAAATTAAAACCTCACGCGTGTAAAATTTTATTTTTGAGTAGGGACGTCGTGGAATAGTAGGTACGACTTTAGTTTACTAAGCAGTGTTCAATTCCGAATGACTATGAACAGTGCTGACTTTGTCCAAGCCGTGTGAATTTTCGGGAGTCAGATCTTCCTGGGAAACACGAGGAAAACAGTTGTTCCGTCCACCCAAATGCATGACTTCGCCTGCCGTACGTTTCAGGGAGAGATGGACTGTGTCCACACTTATCAGAACAACTTCCAACTTCAGTACTCTTGTTTTGGAATTATAAATGTTATCTAGTAGTTTTTTCTTCTATATTGTGCGTAAAGAACAAGTTTTGACGGATGTGATGAATAGAGATTATCCTAAACGTTGTCTCTAGTTCATAAATGAGTTCAATGAGATAAACCGCTCTTCCTCATATCAAAACTCTCATTTCTATGACATAAGAATGTTAAATGATACGGGCATTGAAAACAAGGGGAATTTTTCATTTAAAATCAGTTGTCCATGTTTTGCATGCAATTCATTCCGAAGGGGAAGAAATATACCTATCAAAGTATGAACTTGAATGCAGCCCAATCAACTAATCTTAACAACAGTTGGGATGGACAATTTGTGTATTTCAATGAGAACCAGTCACAGGATCGATAGGTTTATTCGCAAATTGACTCGAATCGCGGCGCTGCCTGTCGGTGTCAGGGAAGGCGTTACGGAAAATTACCACCCCGTAGTTTTTACTGCCAAACGATAAGAACCAATCGATGAAAGTTGGAGGGTGAATTAAATGCCCCCTCAGAGTTTTTCTCACGCGTCAGAGATTTGTGGTACGTTTGTGGATTTTGACCAATTTTACGTCTTTCCGAAAGTAAAATACCTGCCTGCAACCTTTTTAAGACATGATATACACAATTTGAACACTAATTATTCCAGACATACCTCGTTTTGAATGTAATTTATTACTGGAGTACAATTGCTAAATTTGAGGAGATGAAGAAAAAAGGTAGCTTAGACTTTTAAAAAATATAATGATAACGATTGATCGAATGATGAGGTCTCAGGCGTGATGTGGTGGAAGCGTAACATATTAAAACCACAGGTATTGCAATTTTCCACTAGATATTTTATTTCGACACTACCGGTTTCGATGTTTTCACATCATCATCAGGTGTGAGCACAAGTGCGTATCTTCTTCACATATATAGTTGCAACAAGGGTGGGGGGGTTGAAGGAGGGAAAAAAGGGGGGGGAGAAAGGGGGGAAAAGGAGACAGGGGAATTCCATGAGAGGAAGGTTGAAAGGAGGAGTCAAAGAGGCGGGGAGGAACAGTGGGAAATCCAAGGGGTGGGGGTGGAGGTTTTTGGGGGGGGGCCATACTGAGAATTAACAATACGACAACCGGATTAGCACAGATAATGAACATAAACACTTGAGCTGTAGAGGGCCCCGCCGCAGTGAAGGGCCGGAACAATCAGCCCGTGGGCCTCGCGGGTGATGTCCCGTGGCGAGGGTCGTTGCTCCGCTAGCTGGACGACGTCCTTAGGACGCCTGCGGTACGTCGGGGGATCCGTGGTGTTTTCCATCGACTCCATCCGGGGAATCGGAAGAACGGGGAGGGGGGGGGGGCAGGGGTGGACGTTAACGGGGAGGAAGTAGGAGGGGGGGGGGGGTTCAAGAGAAAGGAAGGTTAAAATTGGGGAAAACTATTGGGGAAAATTGATGGCTAGAAGGGGGGAGTGTGAAGTGACAAACACATCATTAAGGAGGGGAATTCCTTTAATTGTGTGTTGTATTATTTCACACTGTTCGAGTGCGTCCAACTTGCGCCCTTTCGTTTGTAGATGTAGCACTTTAAATTCGAAGTTGCAGTGATGGCCTGTATCGATTATGTGTTTCGCGAGATTAGAGTTCGTGTTGTCTGCATAAATTCCTCTTCGGTGTTCCTTGATCCGATTGTCAAAACTCCTCCCTGTTTGACCAATGTAACTGGCCTGACACTCGCACTCAAGCATATACACCCCACTCCTTTTAGTCCATCAAGTTCCATCAGTTGTTAAACTCCTTACACTCAGCCATTAATTTCACTATGGAAAAAAGCGTGGAAGACGAAATCAATTACCTCGACCTAACCATAGGCCTACATAACCAAAAACATACCTTCAAAATCTATAGAAAGCCCACCTACACAGATCAAGTAATTCCATCAGATTCGTGCCACCCTATATCCCATAAGCTAGCCAGTTTCCACTCCATGATAAATAGACTCATTAGAATCCCGATGTCCCAGGACAACTGGGACCGTGAAGTAAACATCATAAAAACCATTGCTGTTAACAACGGGTATAACGCCAACCTCATTGATTTGCTCCTCAAGAAGAAAAGAAGAAAACATGCCACCTCTATCTGCACTACACTCACACAGGACACGAACAAGTTAGATCGGAAATGGTGCAAAATTCCGTTCGTGAACCATCTTTCATACAAAATAACCAAAGCCATCCCCAAGGACAATTTCCGAATTTCATTCTACATTCCATCAACACTATCCAAGTGTTTAAGCCAGATTAAGGACCCGATCGACAAGAATAAAAGGAGTGGGGTGTATATGCTTGAGTGCGAGTGTCAGGCCAGTTACATTGGTCAAACAGGGAGGAGTTTTGACAATCGGATCAAGGAACACCGAAGAGGAATTTATGCAGACAACACGAACTCTAATCTCGCGAAACACATAATCGATACAGGCCATCACTGCAACTTCGAATTTAAAGTGCTACATCTACAAACGAAAGGGCGCAAGTTGGACGCACTCGAACAGTGTGAAATAATACAACACACAATTAAAGGAATTCCCCTCCTTAATGATGTGTTTGTCACTTCACACTCCCCCCTTCTAGCCATCAATTTTCCCCAATAGTTTTCCCCAATTTTAACCTTCCTTTCTCTTGAACCCCCCCCCCTCCTACTTCCTCCCCGTTAACGTCCACCCCTGCCCCCCCCCCCTCCCCGTTCTTCCGATTCCCCGGATGGAGTCGATGGAAAACACCACGGATCCCCCGACGTACCGCAGGCGTCCTAAGGACGTCGTCCAGCTAGCGGAGCAACGACCCTCGCCACGGGACATCACCCGCGAGGCCCACGGGCTGATTGTTCCGGCCCTTCACTGCGGCGGGGCCCTCTACAGCTCAAGTGTTTATGTTCATTATCTGTGCTAATCCGGTTGTCGTATTGTTAATTCTCAGTATGGCCCCCCCCCAAAAACCTCCACCCCCACCCCTTGGATTTCCCACTGTTCCTCCCCGCCTCTTTGACTCCTCCTTTCAACCTTCCCCTCATGGAATTCCCCTGTCTCCTTTTCCCCCCTTTCTCCCCCCCCTTTTTTCCCTCCTTCAAC